>JAVJAQ010003151.1:0-590000 GCA_032362365.1 Zygogramma bicolorata | reverse complement strand
AAGAAGGGAAAAAAAAAGAAAAAAAAAAAAGCAAAACCCTCACGATGTTCAAGAAGGGAGGGAGGGGGGAGGGAAGAAAACAAAAAAGAGGGAGGGCTTTTCTCTGAAGAGAGGGGAGAAGTCAAAGAAGGTTTGGGGGTAAAATCCACCAAGGAGAACATATTCAAAGAAAGGTCGTATCGAGCCTTGTAGATATAGAAGCTGAGAGAAGGAAGATTTTTATAATTCAAGCTTCTGGGAAGCACCCTTAGCGATCCATCTCACATGGTTTTCCCATGAGAGATTATTACTGATAGAGATGTGCCTGTAAGTTCGTAATAATGTCTACATCATGAAAGTCCAGAAGTCGAACAGATCAACAATTTGCACACTAATATTTTCCAAAAGGACTATTTTCATTAATCCCCCAACAAATGTAATTGGAGTCATTATTATTGTTGAATATCATTTACTCAAGTAGAGATTGAAAATATGTATAACTCTGTATATTTTGTTATCGTTCCAACGAATGCATTTGGCATACCAATATCATTCCACAAACATCATTTATATCACGAGGATTGCTGCAAATAGGCAATGTTGGACTCTCACTCGACTGGCATAACCGTGATTCATCAATTCTATAGTCTAACTTTCTAAAATCACACCTCCAACTGCTTCAATAAAAATCATATTTTTGGTGAATTTGTGATTACTCACCCCTTTAGGAATTTGATATCCTCCTATGACCATATCTTTGGTGGACGTCCTCAGTATTCCAATAGCCACTGGGGCTATTCTGTTCGATTCTTTTATAACCGCTTTCAGGTACGGTAATTTGGCCAGAGCCTCGTTAGTGACAGGCATTTCTTTTTCTGGGAGGATTCCAAAAATTTCTTCGCGGAGCTTGGCCTGTTTGTCTGGATGCTTGGCAAGGAAGTATAGGATGGTGCCCAAGGTCTTTCCTGTCTGAAAATGATAGCGAATTTACCGAAACGTGTCGAGTGTTTGGTTCCTTCACAGTTGTCTATTATGCGAATACTACATATGCTTTGTTCCTTGCAGTTGAAACAATACTATAAGAACAACAAGAGTGGATATGATGACCATACCATACCGCACGGAATCGATCAAGATGAATAAAAACCCTGGTGCGTTGACCGATATGCTTTTGTTTAGCCAATTCCTCTCGACCTGAGATATCGAAGAATAAACTCAATTTTTTGACGGTAGGTGGTGTTGAGGTGGTGATACAAATGCGATTTTCTAAGGGTACATTTTCATTATTGAGGCGGCCAGCTTACGAGTGATTTTCGATATCGACGGTCTCATTGGATAAACTTGCGGGATCTTTCGTTCACCAATAGAATTATCAGTATACAAAATACGTAAGGTCAAGTTCGTCTAATAAAAAGCTATTAATTTTTTTGAAATGTTTGACAGTTCGATTTGAATTTGAATGCATTTGAAAGTTCCTTTAATATTCAAAATCTTGTACATGGTTCTTGTTTCTCTTCACGTTTTTCTTGTTCATATTCTTTTTAAGCGTTTAACTATCGTTGATGTTCGTGTATTTGTTTGATTTCATAGTGATAGTTAGATTTATTATGAACCGATTTACAAAGCTCAAAATAAAACGCTCGTGTAACGTGTAAGTATTACTTATCCCTCATATCATCGGCTCGTAATCACATTAAAATTGAATTTTTTTTAACACTATGAAGAAAAAAGTACTTACCTATCTTCGGTTCCTCAGAAAGTAGAAAGATAAGATATCAATACTTTCCAGTTTCACTCACAACTATTGTTTCGGAAGATTTAAAATCACATTACAATCACTGAGTTTTTGATTCATTCTTCTTCAAATTGAAAGCAAAAGAAATACCTAATAATCAGTCAAAATGTGATGACTACATAATTTCTAGCAATTCGCGGGAAAGCAAGAAATTGCATGCAAAACATGAGACCATGAATTGAACATAACCTATAAATCTATAAACAATCGAATGGCCGTCGAGCAGACGGATATCATGGCATCACAGATTGAATTAAAATCACGTTAAAATCTCTGCTGGCAAACTCTCGAAGGCATCTCTTCAGTTAAAATTGATCAAAATCAAGAAAGCGAAAAGTCGACAAAATTTGCTTACAGTCTATTAGGTATTAGTCAACACACCAGGGTTTTTATTCATCTTAGATCCAATAAGTATAAAGAGGGCTGTATATCGGAGGGCGTATGCCTTAACCAACTAGGCTATTTGGATTTTACAATTTCCGTTAATAATAATTATTGATGCGAAGAGTAGATTAGTCCTTCAGTTCCACAAAAAAACATCAATCGCGACAAATCAACCCCGACACAATAAACTAGAAAATATTTTAGATATAACTACAATTATTCATGCTTGAAAGAAACAACTTGAATTTTGTGTTTGTAGGTGGGCAGATCATAATTGTGACGTTTCTACAAGGTTATCACTGGTAACCAAGTATTTTGTTATCTATAATTGGTGGAATTCATATTTTAATATCCTACCTTGTGTAGATATGAAACATAACGATACAATTGCCTGAACCGCTTACTCATCCGTTTAGTAAACTATAAAGAAATGAGCATATGAAGACGAATATTTCTTTATATAGAATAGTAGAATACCTCAAAATGAATAAATTGAAACTGAGCGTGGACAAAACAAAAGGGATGATAACTGCTACACCATATAGAAGATAACACAATTGAATTAGTTCACGAGTTTAAGTATTTAGGGTTTATGATTGACAACCACTTGACGTTGAATAGTCATTTTAATTATATTCAGGAAAAAATACTCAAAAAACTATATTTCTTCTCTAGGGTATCTCAACATTTCAGTATGAATTCAAGAGTTACCGTATATAATACAATTATCAAACCTCACTTTGAATACTGCCCGACTTTATTATATGTTTTTGACCTCAATAAAATAAGATCACTACAAAAACTACAAAATCGTGCAATGAGAATCACATTGAGATGTAACAGATATACACCAATATCATTGATGTTGGAAACATTGCAATGGCTGTCAATAGAAAATAGACTTATTTATTTAACTATGACTTATATCTTCAAAATGTTACATAATCTTGTTCCATCATATTTTCATAAATTTATAACTTTCAATACGCAAATCCACCAACATGATACGAGAAGTAAACATAACTTACATGTGACTAGGAAATCGAAGGCTTACAATACTAAAACCTTAGTGTTCAAGGGATTCATTGCTCATAACAGTTTGCCAGATGATGTGAGGAGATCAGAAACTCTCTAACAGTTCAAATTGAAATGATTCAACCACAAAGAAACAAACGTTTTATTTATGTTATTTGTACTCACGTTAACCGTACCTGCCATCACCATGTCCATGACCATAGCAAACGCCAATCTTTTGTCTTTTTTCCCAAGCATCTGAAGAACACTGAGCTCATGATCAGGTAGTGACTCGTCGAAAGGTTCCAAATAAGCTTCATCGACAGATTTTCTGATGAAGCTACGAGTCAGAATCGGAAAAAAAAGATAACCTTTATCTCAAACAGCACAAGATGTTCATAGAGTATCCAATACAATGAACATATTTTTTTACATGCAGATTCACAGGAAAGAGAAGCCCTTTAATGTTCAAAGAACACCGCGTGGATCAAGGGAAAGGAGATACGAATTAACATTTACTTTGAATTTATAAGTTTGTAAGCCTCAGGAAAAACCTCTTTTGGCAAGGAGTTCCAAAGCTCAGCTGTTCTAATGAAAAAAGATCTCTTAGCAAGAGATGTTCGACAGGTTTCCAAATTCACAACAAAGGGGTGGGTATTCTGTACTCGTCGAGTCATCCGTGTAGATATTGCCAAGGGGGGAACGATTGATAACTATTCGGAAGAGCATCGACCGTGAAAGCATCTATAGAAGACAGACAAGTCTCCGACTTTTCTAAGATGTTCCAATGAAGTGATCGAGTCTATGAGCGAAGAATCACCAACAAGACGAATTGCCTTTCTCTGACTAGAATCCAGAAGCCTCAATGAATGTTGTGGTGCCGAACCCCACACATGAGAACTGTATTCCATGACAGGTCGTATCTGAGCCTTCGGAGATCATTGAAAGCTGACGAGAAGTGAAGTATTTCTTCGCACGAAATAGAAATCCAAGTTTCTGGGAAGAACCTTTAGCGATTGATCTCACATGGTTTTCCCATAAGAGATTATCACTGATCGTAATTCCTAGCATCAAGATAATTGATTTTGTAGGAATATTTACTCCTGAAATCTGAAAATTTGATGATGATATATCGGCTTTTCTTGAGAAGAGACATGCCTGGGTTTTCGTAGCATTAAATTCCACCAAGTTCATGTCACCCCATTCTATTATTTTTACCAAGTCGTCGTTAATTTTATTGACATGAATGTTTCTTTGAATTTTTGTGCGGGAAAGGGTCGGCTAATTGTTGATGCCGAATATGCCCAGAATATCATTTATCTATAATAATATTATGTAGAGGCTTGTTTCCGACTTCGTTTGTTTGTATGTTTTTTTCGTTTGTATGAGGTAATCTTCGGAAATACTGACCCGATCATGAAAATTCTTTCACTAACAGAAAGTTACACCATTCAGGAGTTATATAGGCTATATTTCTTATGACTGGACGAAAATTCATTGAGAAATATTCGTATAGGTAAATCAAGTCGGAGAAAAGTGGGAGGGATGTGATGTTTTAACAGTATGCGCTGACCAAACGGTTCGGTATAGACGAACATATTGTTCACCAGAAACGTTGGTTTCTATCAGTTCTATAAAGAAGTCCCCGGTACTATTTAGTTTAGTTTAATATTTGAATCACTAGCCCTGGGGCGCTAGTAATAATGGAAATTTCTGTGATTGTTTGATTGTATAGGCAGAAATACATACTAAGTTACGAAATCCAAATTCTTGACGTATTTTCTGTACAACGGGGTGCTAATAACTTTCCAATACGCAGGAGATATTTCCAACCAATATAGGTGGTCTACCATATTCAAAACAGCATTGACTAGTTTTCTAAGTTCGGAATCTCCAGGGGCGTTTAAATCCAGGCCACCTGAAACAAACGAGTCGAATACAGCAACTTGAAATTTTCGAAAAGTACCGGTTGTGAAGGTGTGCCACAAGGTTGCGCTTTGGGCGCAGTACTGTTCGTGATGTATACACTTGTGTGCTTACCGAATCTCTTATTGAGCGCAAGGATGCCGACGGATTCCAGGGTCCACTTGTACAATACGGTGACAAAATCGTCAGGCATTTGATTATTCGCGTCAATTCTAGCAAAATGCCTCATATTGTCCACCAGTTGACCTGCTATCTCGTCCAGGATCGGAGTGTGTTTTTGAACCATTCTGGGCTGCATCAAAATAGGGTTGACCATCGTTCTGATTTTGAACCAGTCCTCCCCTTGCCTGGAGTGATTCGAAATTATGGAATGATTATCGATATCAGATCAAGAAATGTACAATCGACTTACTCGGTTAGGAGTCCTCCCATACCTTGGAATACGTCTTTTCTGGTGACTGTTCTATAGTGAAAGAAAGCTTCCAAGCCAAGCCTCATTGGGAAGGTACCGCTATTTCTCAGCATCTATATTTGAAATGGCGTTTCCTTTAGCACCAAACTGATATTATTTGCTAATGAAGCGCGATTCGTTAACAAAGTTTGCATATTCAGGAGAAGATTGATTGATTTTGATACACACTATCAATCTTTCATTAGCGTTAGTGAAATGCGAGTCATGTCCAAGTTATATAAGTTTGATATTGGGGTAAGTGACCTCCAAAAAAGCTCTAAGTTTTACACCGAATCGTCGTTTGAGAGTGAAAATATTTTTTCGATAGTTCAGTGGCGGCACCAGGGATTTTTGTAACAATACTCAAAACGGATATGCCAGTCTACCGAACTAGCACGAACAATTTGTACAATATGGTATCTCAAGTCGTAACTAGGGATTCGTTTTCTGAATTTCAAAGATGGAAGTTGATTGCGAATGTCTGTGCATTACCAGAATTCGAAACTTAAATTTCAGTTGAAAATAAATGTGATTTTGTGTGTGAGAATTTGACATTGCGTTTTGTATTGTATTCTATTTCATTTATTTATTGAATTCTATATCTTCATATAATTTATACAACTCATTTTCCTAATCATCATTGAAAAATTAGATCAATCTATAATGGAATAAATACATATATCCAAAAACAAGGTATCGAATTATATTATATAAAGTCATTACTAGTCATTACTTTTATAGGTGGAATTCAATGGTCAACTTTAGTGCATCGAGATAGACCCTTTAATACTAAAAGCGTGATATTGGTTGGATATCTTTAACAAAGCCTTAAGAGTTAATCTGTGTGAGATAAGTAATCTCTTGCTCTACATGGTATTAGCTAGGGAGTAGTTGTTATCAAGTATTTTCCGAATAATCCGATCATTATTCAAAAAAAAATCACCTGAATATAGTTTATTAAAAGTCTTCAAAATCCAAAACGTACATGTTCAATATCCTTGGGGTCGAACAAAAACACACAATCTCTCTTTCCTGGAATGCCCTTTAAGAGCACCACATTTCCGTATTTTCTCTGGAATCTGGAAATAAAATTCATAATAATGGAAATCTATCTATGGGTGTTCATATTTCCGCTGCCAGTTCTTGGTACAACAAAAAATCTTTCGAGGTACTCTCAAAAATCGATATAAAAAGAAAACGAACTTTTTTGATAGTGACTCTATTGAAACCTTTTGCTGAGAACGAAAGGATGAAAATACAAATCAAATTAGGTGATCGAATCAAAACAAAAGGTTGAGATGGATTTTGTTGTCAAAAATCATGGAATATAATTTTTTGACTAACATAATATCTCAATTTTTTGTCACAACATCATCTTCTTTGATCAATCAAACCTTTTATTTTATTTTTGACCAAAAAAAAATACATTCCAACCTCTCGTTTGGATTTTATAATCTTATTTCATTTGTATTTTTAATCTTTCGTTCTTAGAAACAGGTTTCAATAGAGTTAATAACATAGAATATTTCCATCGTATGTTAAAAATCCCATATGGAGCGGGAAATTTGCGATAAATTCCCGGCGGGACATTTTCGGGCTGGTAAATATCCGGTAGGTATCGAAAAATACCAGCTCGGTCCGTGTATCTATGGTACCGATTGTTAAAATGTACATTTGTCATCTTGACAGGCATAAATACTGAATTTTAAACGTCGTTGTTTTAACTCCGGAAATATTCTACCCAATTACACTCGTGCATCAAAATAAACCTGATAATTTTTCATTCAAGCATGTTGTCAGTAAAAAAACTGCATTCGGTTATTTCGGAGTCGGGCTCTTTCGACAAAATATGAAAATAAACTCATGCAGTTTTTAGACAGCATGCTTTCATGGAAAATTATCGGTAATTTTTAATCACTTGTGTAATTACTCCCGACAATGGAAGTCCAAACCATTCAGCAAGAAACATTGTCAACCACATTTAGCAATCATCCATTGATATTGTTAATTCTAATAAATGTATCTTACATGGTACAACTAGAAAAATGAATATCCGCTATGAAACATACATAGAAATCAGGAAACTGATAAGTACATTATCGAATTCTCCATGACAGCATTTTGATAGAATGTTACACCGCTAGGTGGTGCCACTTATATGTCGCTTGATACATATCAAATTCTCTGGCTATCTATCACAATTTGTGTTCGAAGCTAGGGCCTTGCCAACCCGCAGTTGACGAGAGCCAAAACCCAAAACAGATAGTTGTCTTTTGGGCATTTCGAAGTGAATGCCAATTGTGGTCTTGAGAAGTTTTACTTTTATAATGATAGAATCTGGCCGATTATAACTATAATAAGGAGAGTAATAAGTTTTCGAAAAGGTTGAAAGGGGAGGAGACTAAAAAAATTTACAAGAATATAATGCTAGTGACCCAAAGAATGTGAGATTGAAGAAGTAAAAAACCCTTGTACAGGGTAGCACACCAACTTACCCGACAAACATCTCCATGAAGGGAGCCCCATGCAGGTCCCCAACGAAGGGCATGAATCTCCAGAGATTCCCTACTAAGGGCAGCGGCTTAGGGCCCGGGATATCCTCGAAAGGCCGGGCGGAATTCCATTCCGGGAGCTTAGAGTCAGCCCCCTGTTCGTCCAACGTTTTGTAATAATCGACCCTCTTCAATACTTCTGCTGCCTCTGCACTGGCCCTCGGGGCACTCGTGGATAGCACCCTCGCACCTGGCCATAACGGCCTCGCCAGTTTCAGTAACATAACGAAATTGTCGCTTTGGGGTCAGACAAACGATTGCTACTAGTTGTTATCATCAGCGATATACATGATGATAAGCGTGTGTTGCATTATTAGTTGTTTGTTAAATGCTGCTCGTTCAGAATTGCAATTGGTATTGTGGCTAAACGCAGTCTGTTGCCAAATTGTCATATATTCGTACATATATCATTGATTTTTATAGAATTGATTCGCTCTGGGATTATAATGATATGATCATCTAAATGATAAATTCATTCAGATAGATTAACACTATAAATCAACTTCTCTCTGGCTAATACCACGAAGGGAGTTGAATTTTAATTCCTACAGGCCTGTAACGAATTGTTCCGGGATCATTCGACTAAATTGATAATCGAAATAGTACCTAACTACTTTTTGCAATAGTGTTAAAAGCAGAAGTAGCGGCCATCGAACGCTATAGGAGAACTAAACAGGCAGAAGTTCGCAAACAGAATCATAGCCATTTTCTCAGAGAGCCAGGCGGTAATTATAGAAGCTCTCAGCTCATATCAAGTCTTCTCATGAATGGTGGGAAGTTGTCTGATTGCCCTCAAGGAACTATATAGGTATCCAAAATAAGGTCATTTGACTCGACATGAAGCACAAGAGTAACGAGAAAGCTGATGGTTTAGCCCATTAAGAAGCATCTGAGAGCCTATTTATTATACATCTCAGTTTCAATCTTAGTCCTTATTTCATTTGAATAGAAATTGATTATAGACGTCTATCTAGGAGTATTTGAAGAATTACGTTTCAGTCTTCCTTTCGATCTCAAAAATGTAACTCAGGCAGCATATGACCAATAACCACCTTTTTCCTTCAAATAAAGTGTGGAACAAACTGTCATTCAAGGATTTAGGAGAACAGAGATGGTCCTAACACTTTTGAAGGTTAGCAAAAGCATGTAAAAAGACATCTATCAGTTCTTGGATGCAAGCCGAATCGAAATATTGGTGATACAAAAACTCCCAGGATTGAGGCAGGCAGAATTCATATAGGAACCACCGCCAAGATTCACGGACCACAATGGTAGTGGTAGGTCTACTGACGGGGCATAGCCGCCTCAGAAAACATAGGGTCAGTATGGGTCTGACAGAAAAAGCCCAATGGTGAAATACACGAGATGCGGGAAAGAAAAACCAGAGGCTACTAGCTATATGAAGGGTTCAATGTCAAGGCTGTCGAGTCTCGTTGAAGAGATCAAGCTGGACAACGAGCTCTAATAACCAAGGAGCGCCACAATAGATCTGAAAAGGTCGCAGTGAATCAGGCAATGGGCTAGCTACCCAATAAACTAATCTGATCTAAATAATATTTCTCATCAAGAGTTGAGGAAATATGCTTTTTCCGTTTATGCGCGACAAGTTACCGTTTGAGGAGTAGCCGAACATGAGAAGTCCTGCAAGCACGGTAAAACCATTCAAGGACGATAATTTTTAATAATATCAATTAAAAAAAATACAGATCGTTGAGAAACATTTATTTTTCCGCTATAAATGTGCAAATTTTCTTCCAAAACAAACGTTATTCACTCACTTTTCATTACACGTTTCTGAAAACACTATATTTACATGCTTGTTTAGCCGTACCGAAAGTGCGCTTTTTCCGTACGCTAGTGTCATTAGCCGCCTACTCTATTTAAATTCCAAACAGTTTTGGAGAAATCCTTAATCGTATTTTTTCTTAGCAACGGGATGAATAAAAATACATGTTTTTGTTCGTTAATCTTAAAAACGAATGTTTCTCAAGAATCTGAGGTTGTCAAGTAGATATAGATAAATATCGTTCATTTGCTTTCAAATTGGAAAACAAATTAACAGTGGCAATTACCGCCATCTACCAGACAATGTATAAACTCAAGTCAGGGTGCCGGTAATCAAAATTGTAAAAGTCTGTAATTTACGCCACATGTATCCTCTATGAATCACTTGCAGAACTATCGTGTTTAGCAGGATGATGTGACTACTGACCGATAGGTGGCGAATCAGAATATGGAAAGTGATAAAAATATTTTTCATTGATATAGAATTTGCTTCTATTTGAAAGTGAGAATATTGCTATATCTTGACGTTTAGATATCGAAACTAAAGGCGATTCCACTCCATCCATAGCGATTCTCGATTTTTATGGTGGAAAAAAAAAACGAAGTTTCGAAATTGAAGCTAAGAGGTACAATACGAGGCATAGAAAATGGAAATACAGACGGTGTTTTTCAATTTCAATGGTATTAGAGATGTTTCAATTTATGTGATGAAAATTTAATGAAGAAACTGGGGGCTAGAGTTGTAGATAGGGCTAACCTTCAGAAACGTCCACCTTGACGGCTCTTAGACGATTTTTCTGATTTGGAAAAAAAATTGCGTGTTTTCGGTCTGAAAATGGAGAGTAGAATTACCTGAAAATGAACAAAGATGTGCTTTTTGACATGCAGAATAGAAACAGTTTAGACTCTTTATGTTCGATACTTCCGTCATAAATGAAGCTATAATTCTGGTATGTGATGGGGTATGTCCCCATACATCGGAAGTGTTTGTAGAAAGGGGGATATCCCCTCACATAGAAGACTACAACATACTGTATCATGACTTTTTGAGGTTGTGGACATTTTCGAAAAGATAAAAACTTTAAATTTGTTGCTTTTACAAGAAAACAGGTTGACAAAACTTGTGTTCTTGAAAGACTAATATATCGCAGTATATGTCAAGACCTTGGATATAATCACCGGTTCGGGGGTTCAAGAATGATGGACCATGGGAATGTTCACCGCTTTTCAAAACTAATGAAAATCGATAAGAGTTCAGATTTCATAAAGGCATTATCACCATCGAATTGTGTAATATTCCTATTTGGCAACAACAATATCAAAATAAAATGTCAGCTTGAATGTGGTTGACAATGTTTTTTGATGCAAATGGTGATGGTTCAGACTTCCATTGTCTATTTTATTAGGTCTTTTGAAACATGTTTCTGAGAACGAATGGATGAAAAATACAAATCAAGTAAGAAAATCAAATCCCAAACTAAGGGTTGAAATGGATTTCAAATTCGAAAAAATCTATTTCAACCTTTCGTTTGGGATTTGATTTTCTTACTTGATTTGTATTTTTTTTATCCCTTCGTTCTCAGCAACAGGTTTCAATAGAGTTAATAATATAGACAATGGAATTCCTACAAAACAGCTCCCTGCGGCAAAGCTACGGTTTGGGACGTCACCTCCTTTATCGGTGCTCGCATCTGTCATATATTGACGGTGTTTACACGGCTCTATTCACGAATTTTACGATAGGTGAATTTTAAGTATTATAAGTCAAATGAATGCTGTTTTGTCACTGGTTGCGTCTGAGTACTTACCTCAAAAAATAATCCAGGTAAAGTTTTCAGCAGCGTTCCGAATTTATTCAACGTGAAAAGAAGTGGTTTGTGGCCATTAGGAGAGATATCATGGGTTTGTATAATAAAGTCAAATTGAATTATATCAGGATGAAATATCTCTACAAATAAGAAACAATGAATATTGCCTTCCTAAATCGTTTAACCAACTGCACAATATGAAGAACTCAACATGGTTTGACGCATCATGACAATGCAATCAATGAATGTAGGCAATAACTACCTTCCCAACCTTTTTCACAAATAATTTACCAATTGAAGATATATTACTTACAGCCTTCCTTTTGTACCACTAGTCTGTGGTTGATTAAATTTGTTGCTTTTTTAATACTACCTTCACTAGCATTACTTCAAGTAATGCTATTAAATATTCAATCCATTAGAAATAAATTTGATGAACTAGACATATTGTTGGAAAGTTTTGGATGCCCTGATATAGTACTATTAACGGAACACTGGCTCAATCCAAATGAACCATTATTTATACCTAATTATCAGGTGGTTTCCAAATTTTGTCGTAGTAGATATACCCATGGCGGAACACTGATTCTTGCACACGAGAGGTTTTTGACCTATAATAATTTAACAAATATTGATAAACATAATGACTTACTGATAGAGAAAGAGTTTGAATTTTCAATAGCCTTCAACAAAAAAATAAATCTCTACATTGTTTGCATATATAGATCTCCCTCTACTCATGTAGATATGTTTTTACATAACTTAGAAATTCTTTTATACCGCTTTCCCTTCAATTCGACTATCCTACTGACAGGTGATTTTAATATTAATTATTTGAATGACGGGCTGCAGTGCAAAACTGCTTTAGATAATTTATTTCTTTCCTTTAATTTGACAATGCACGTTAAAATGCCAACCCGAACATGTAAATACTCATCAAGTCTTTTAGATTATGTGTGCTCAAATTTACCTGAGGACAGAATAAGTTGTCAATGCTGGATTATCTGATCACGATGCAGTTCTAGGTAAGTGTTCCTTCAACTATAGTAGCAAGCAAGCATCACATAAAAAACAAGGAAGACTATATAGTAAAAGAAATTTTGAAAAATTTTCACAAATTTGTATAAGAACAAATTGGGAACATATCTTGTTAGCTGATGATCCATTAAATGACTTTCATGAACATTTGAATAATGTTTTTAATAAAGCATTTCCAATACGAAACATTAAAAATAAAAACAAAAAGCCTTGGATGACAAAAGGCATAAAAGTTTCGGCCAAAAATATGAAGTGCCTCCATTACATTAGAAAATTTTACCCAAATACAGGCTCATTCATCAATTACTATAACAATTATAGAAGTATGTATCGAAAACTCATTAAAATTGCAAAAAATATTTATTATGATAATAGACTCTCAAATGCAGATAACAAGCAGAGAGAAACGTGGAAAATTGTAAATGAGTTGAGAGGAAAAAGCAATTCTTCTCATATTGATAGTGTACTGAATTCTAATGAATTGGGGACTTTTTACTGCTCCGTAGCCAAAAATCTAACTGAACAAATATCATCTGAAATAAATCCAATCCATTATTTGAAGCATATATCTATATCGAATTCTTTCAGTTATTCAGCCACCTCTGGAAATGAAATAATGGAAATAATTTTGGACTTGAAAAATAAAAACTCTTCAGGTTGGGATGATATTTCTCTCAAAATATTTTCTTGTTTACCAAGTGAGGCAGTGGAAATTTTGGCTGAGGCTATTAATATATCGGTGATAAATGGTGTGTTCCCGGCTTGTCTTAAAATTGCTGAAATCTTTCCGTTGTACAAAGGAGGCGATCCTAATATACCTGGAAACTTTAGACCCATTTCACTATTGCCAACTTTATCCAAACTTGTTGAGAAATTGATGAAAAAAAGAATGCTCAACTTTCTTGACATGCATAGAATTCTTCATTCCAACCAGTTTGGGTTTAGAACATCAAAAAGCACAAATGATGCAATATTTTCCTTCCTAGATAATCTTTATCTTCATTTGAATAATGGTGAGGCTGCAGCGGCTGTTTTTTGTGACTTGACAAAGGCATTTGACTGTGTCAATCATGAAATTTTGCTAAAAAAACTCCAAATCTATGGATTTCGGGGTAATATTTTGTTATGGTTCGAATCATATTTATCAGGCCGTACTCAGATGGTTAACTTCAAAAATGTGAAATCGGACAAAATGAAAATTGGAGATGGGGTACCTCAGGGATCTGTCCTCGGCCCTTTGCTTTTTTTATTGTATATCAATGACCTGGCTGATATTTCTATAGAAGGTAAATTTACAATCTTTGCAGATGACACATCTATACTCTGGCATAATAATAATGTTGATTCACTGAAAATAATCATTGAAAATGACTTGGAAAAAGTGAAACAATGGTGTGGTGCAAATTTGTTGTCTTTCAATATATCGAAAACAAATATAATTTCCTTCAAATGCAATTTAGATCAAATATTTCTTGATGAGCAACTCATTGACTATAAACAAGAGAATAAGTTTTTAGGAGTATATATTGACAATAAATTGAACTTCGGGTCACATATCAGCAAATTATGTAACAAACTATCCTCAGGCTGCTTTGCCATAAGATCCATATCCAACTCAGTTGGCTATCATGCGGCAAGGAATGCCTACTTCGCCCTATGTGAATCACACCTGCGTTATGGAATTTGCTTCTGGGGGGCAAGTTCCCAAACATCAATAAATTCTGTCTTCGTCCTTCAAAAAAGAGCTGTGAGATATATGTGCAAAGCCAGAGTTCGTGATTCCTGTAGACCTCTCTTTTCTGAACATAATATATTGCCACTGACTTGCCTTTTCATATTAGAGACAGTCTGCCTCGTGAAAAAAAAGTACAACAAAAGTATTGTGTCACAATCAAGTTATGCTACTCGTCTCACGCATAATATCACTCTTCCTATTCCTTCAACATCATGCATAAGGAACTCAATATTTTTATAACGGGAAAAAACTTTTCAACCATCTTCCCCTTTCTATAAGGAAAATATCAAGTGATGTATTTTTTCGGAAGAAAGTGAAGGAACTTTTGTTGATGAAAGTTTATTACACTGCCGAAGAATTTTTCAACGACGACTTCACAACTTATGTGGTAAATGAAAGATAGTCTGACCTATATACATCTATATTTTTAACGTGTTGATATTTTATTGTGAATTTTATTATAAATTTTATTATATTTCAATATTTCTGTCTATATATTTGTTTTTACTTTTACGACATATTATATATGCTATTGTGCGTTTATGTATATGTGTGCATATGTGTGTATGTATATATGTATATGTATGTGTATATGTGTATATATAAAATTACTTTTATCTTTATACAAGCTTTGTCAATGAGAATGTATCTTAGACAATAAAGCATATTTTGATTGATTTTGATTGATTGAGAACAGGTCAAAAGGCCTTGAAGTCTTGTGTTCTCAAAAGACTAATATAGTAGCAGTATAAGTTAAGACCTCGGATATAATCACCGTGCGTTTTGGGGGTTCGAGAATGATAGACAAGTAGAAATTTTCACTAATTTTCAAAACTCATGAACTCAACTCAAGACTACCTACCATTGAATCGTTCAATGTTTTTGTTTGGCGATAATGTCGGTAACAAACGAGGCTACAAAACGGTTCCCTTCGGCGAGACTACGGTTTTTGACGTCACCTCCTTTATTGGTGCTCATCTGGCATATATTAACGGTGTTTACACGGTTCTTTTCGAGATAGGAGAATCCAGAGTTTAATGAGTTCAAATAAGTGGTGTTTTGTCCTTGGTTGCGTGAATACCTTAAAAAATTATCTAGGTAAAGTTTTAAGCAGCGTTTCCAGTAGAATATTACGTGAAAAGAAGTTGTTTGTGGCCAGTCGGAGGGACATCTAGGGTTTCTAGAATATAGTCAAAATGAGTCATATCATAAATCATCTCTACAAATGAGAAACAATGTATATTACCTTCCTACATTGTTCTACTTACTGCACAATGTGAAGATCTCAACATGGTTCGACGCATCATGAATAGATGAAAATAACTACCCCCAACTTCTTTCACAAATAATTTTCCAATTGAAAACAAAGTACTGTGCCATTAGTCTGTGGTTTTAAAGTCATGATGCCAAAATGTAGAGACCATTGCAACATCTACTGTTGGGAGGATAAGTACATCTGTTTTTTAAAAACCTTCCATTTTTAAACTATTGAACGCAGCACAATAAATCGTTGGCATCGAACTGTTTGAATTTAACCAGGGTGGGGAAGAATCTGATTTTTATTAAAAAATCAAAAATAATTGATTTTTTTCAAAAAATCACGATTCATTTGATTTTTTTGATTTTTTAAATTTGAATATGAAATTTGAACATTTTGATTTTTGAAATTATTTTTGATTATTTTAATGTATAAGTTTAAAAATTATAATACAATTTGCGGCTCAAAAACTTGTGACAACGCATTTGTCGCGCTTCTTGCATGAAAATTCCTGCCGCGATTTGTTTTCCTTCTGTCCTATACACTCGCTATACAGTGCCGAGTGAGGCACGAACACGAACGCGTTTGTTGTGCATTTTGCAAGAATATTCCTGTCGAGGCTTCTTTTCCTTCTTAACCTATAAATTGAGGTTGCCCAACAATTTCACGCATTTCGCTAGTTGTACACACTCGGATATTAGAAACAGATTAGGCATAGAAAAAGGAGGAAAATTCGTGTTTTTGTTTAAATTGTATAACGAAAAAGAATGGACTGAAAATATACAGTAGTAAAATTTAGGTGTCACTTCTAGTTTAAGAATTTGGAATTATGTACTTCTTTTTTGTTGTTTTTGCTTAAAGCAGATACTCCTTTTGATCTTTGAGAAAACTTTTATATTGTTGTTATCTGGTTCTGAATAAAAAAAAAAACAAAAATTGATTTAAATCATGATTTTAATTTTAAAAATCAAGCGATTTAAATCATGATTTTAATCACTTGATTTTAATCAGCCCAACCCTGAATTCAACAGTAACATGCAAAATAACTATTTATGATCGCAACATTCAAAACAGGTAACTAACATCTGTGAAATGCCCGCGTGCCGTTCAATAAGGGTGCTGACGTCACAGGGCGTTCCTGAATTTTAAGGAATGCTAGGATTCTATTCGAGTTTTTATAGGGAAAGGATTTTTAGTTTTTCAATCTTTTGGGCATTCATTAAGGATCATTTGAAACAGGATTTTATTTTTCTGCGAACATCACTATTATAGTTTCACACAATTCATTCACCTATATTAGTAAATTATGATAGTTATAATACATTATTTGAACCATTTGATAATTTTTTTTCTAATACTCTTTCAGATAAAACCTATACCTAAATATTATATATTTCCTTACCTAAAATTTACAAAAAAATTCCGAAGCACCAATACTGCCAATTCAATGGGTTTGTTCTGTATTCATAACGAAAAATCCTGAAGCACCTATCTTTTCGATTCCTTTAACAGCATTCAAAATGATATCTTTCTATTGAAAGGTAACAACTACCGATTTTCTGTACAATTATAGTTTAGCTTTGGAGGTGGCAGCATTGGCGGCTGATTGTCAGGAAGGATTAGCCTGCGAGACAGGCTCTTCATACCGAATCATCATCGAATTGGAATTACCAGGTTCCAATTTGTAACCCAGAGACTTATAGAACGCTATCAGGGGGTCCTTGCAATCCAAAGACATCTTATAGCAGCCGAGTTTTTTCGCGAGCAGACTTACTGTCAAAACGATCCTGAAATTATAGTACACAGTGCAGTCAAAAGTTACTCAAGTTACATAAAGACTGAGTTCTTACAGTTTTCCCAATTGCTTTCCCCTGTAAGTGTTGTTGACGACTACGTCTTCTAGCCTGGCTCTCAGCGCACATTCGTGGATGAATTTGAACTCTGTGACAAGTGTGGAGGATCCGATGATTTTGTTGTTCCTGGTGTCTTCAATAACTGTGACATAGTATCCTCCAGAAGTGTGCATGTTCCAAAATTGACCTAGGCAAATTACAGTTTGACTCAAATACCACCAAATATCAGTAAACATCCATTCTATACGTTCTAGGAACAACAGTAGGCCAAAAACAGAGCCTCGAGGTACCCCTAGGAACTTTTTACCGAGTAGGAATAGTTTACTTACGTTCAAATTCTTGTTTGGTGACATTCCCCACTGTGGTCAGCTGGGATAGAATTTCCAGATATCCTTTTTCGTAATCAGAAATTTTGAGGGGTCTGACCAAAAGCCAGGTTTCTCCTGGTTCTTCATTTGTTATCGCTGGCGTTAAACAGTGACTCACTGATGCCCAGTCCAGGTTTTTCAACAGCTCTGGGTCATATAAAGGCTGATCCTTATCGGAAAACTGAAACAAAATTCGCGAAGGTCGAATAAAACAGTTCCACTTTGTGTGAGGGCCAATTTCACCTCTTGTTTACTTTTAGTACAACCATTTCCCATATTCACTAATTTGTCAACAAAAAAATTTGAAAACTGAGGTAAGAGAGATAAGATGTGTGCATATACTTTCAAGATTAGATTGTAAATTGTTATCAATTCAGATAAGGTTCAAAAGAAATTTGCAATTATAACAGCCAAATCTGATGGAGGATCAGAGAGGATCAAAGGATTTAGATACTAATATAGATTTATTTAGGAAAATAGAAGGGAGCTCCAAGTCATAAAAATATATTTATTTGTATGCATACCATAAGCAAATGATAACATTGGTATGAATATCAGTATGACTTCAGTTGTGAGATAAAATTCACGTTGCAATAATTTCTGCATATTTCAGATTATTCAAACATATGTAACCAATTCAATTGCGTTTGCTAATGATATTGGAATGTTGTTTATAGCCTTTGGCTATTAGTTTTTAAAATTAGAAAACTCCTTTTCTGAACGAAAAAAAATCAACAACGTTCTCTTAACAATTTTGTCTCCACAAAAAAGTTAAAATCAAAGTACCTTGCTAGCTCCCATTGTCTCTCAAGAATCTGCAATGAAGATTAGTATCAGCTCAAGACATAATAGCCTTTCAAACACACAACCTTGAATAACATTCTAATTTTTTTTGTCGCAATACTTTCACCAAGATAAATGAATCGCAAATTTCATACTTGAAATTTTTGTCAACGTTTGAATTCCAAAATTATTGGTTACGACATTTACGTCACTCTTCTTCTTTTTTTTCGGACAAAATAATCGAAGCTCGCCATCTACATTGGTTAATAGTAACTATATTAAATCCTGTTTTATTCATTCATTATTCGCGATAGAAAATAAGAAAGAGCGGAGAAATGCGGAACTGTCCATGGTTAGATTGTCACGTTTTCATTTACATGTGTAAATATGGAACTTCGATCCTCATGTTCCTTTTGTTCGTGAAATTTTCAATTTCTCATTAATTTCTGTGTGAGAAGTGACTCAATCGACAGTTGAATACTTGAAGAACATTTCATTGAACAAATTCGGAGTTTATTCATTATCCAAACTGTAAAATTTCGAAAGACTCGGGGTTGTTTTCAGATGAGACTTAGATTTATGAGTTTCTGCTATCAAGTCGGACTTACTGAACGAATATTGCATAATTTAATGATTAATGCACACCTGAAATAATTGAAAATTACATCTCTCAGCTGGAAAAATTAACTTTGATCACTCAAATATAAAATTTATTCAATGTATTTAAGCAATAATAAAATATCTAGTGGAAGGTCTCAGCTGGTTGATATGATTCTCCCTAATTAGAATTATGCATTACACACTAAATTATACGTTATCACCCATACCGTAGAGATTGTATCAAAGATTAATTGGTTTATATCCAGAACTAGAAAACAACAAAAAGTAAATATACGCTCACAATAAATGAAAGGCAGCAAACATTCTAATTATTTCATTGGAACATTTCCAGACTTTCTGAAATTCTCCATTATCGATATTAATGCTCAAATACACACACACACATCATAAAAATCCAAAATGTCTGAAGAGTCAAGACAACAGCCTCATATAAACACATGCAAACTAGAGTAAGGCGATTTAACCATTGAGCCATTGAGTGTTCTCGCAAAAGTCGAAAGGGGGCGTATCGCATATTTTATCGCGATATACGCTAAGAAATGATTTGTCGAGCACTACTTGAGCTGGTTGATTGCCCGTGCCTCTATTGCCACCACGAGAAAAAAAACTTGACAGCTGTGTTGCCCGTCAGCTGTTTTATATCAGTGGCTACTGGCTTGTCGCTTCATCTCCGACTTGATGAATACGTGAATAAAAACATAAACAAAGTGTTGTCCGAAGTCCAATTTTTTTGGATTTTTGATATGTTTTTGATAAGTTAGCCAGCTTAACCCTGAGGAAACCCAAAATGTCTTCGGTCAAAGTAGCGGTGAGGGTGCGACCCTTCAACCAGAGGTAAATTTAATGGTTGAGAGCACAAATGGTACAATGAACTGCGGTTTAATTAACAGCAATTTTTTTTGTAAAGGGAAATCGACATGAATGCCGAGCTTATCATACAAATGACGGACAAGACCACTGGAATTCTGAATTCGAAGGTAAGATTTACCAAATGTGGGAAAGGTTGCTTAAGTCTATTATTTTTCTAGGCGAATACTAGAGACGAGAGTATTAGGTATAAAGAGTTCACGTTTGACTATTCTTATTGGTCTCACGACGACAAATCAGTCAATTTTGCCTCTCAAGAAAAAGTGTACAACGATCTGGGTGCTGAGGTGATTGACTGTGCTTTTGAGGGCTACAATGCCTGTGTTTTTGCTTACGGTCAGACGGGTAGTGGAAAAACTTTCACTATGATGGGTTCTCCGGTAAGTACATCAAATCACAATATCTAGACATATTTTAAGTGTTGATTCGTCCACATACATGATTTTAGGAAAATCCTGGTCTGATTCCCCGTATTTGCAAGGCGCTTTTCGAAAATATGTCTGTGAATTCAAAAAGAGGTACTACTCACAGGGTGCAGGTCAGCTATCTGGAAATCTACCAAGAACGCGTGGCAGATTTGTTGAGGGGTCGTGACAATGGCTCACTGAAGGTGCGGGAGCATCCCAAAAAAGGGCCTTATGTGCAGGGTCTGACTACAATACTCGTTACGAATTATGGACATATCCAAGAATGCATGGAGAGGTGAGTTTTTGCGTTTTTTCATTCACTTATTGAGTTTGGGTGTTGTTTTTCAGAGGAAACTCTCACAGAACCACTGCTGCTACTAACATGAATGATGTGAGCAGCAGGAGCCATGCAATTTTCACCATAACTTTTGTGCAGGCAGGTTACAGTGATGGGGTTCCCAGAGAAACCGTCTCCAAGGTAAAATATTTTAATAAAAGCAGATAAGTCTTCAGTTGTTTCATTATATCTTGCAAAACTTGTTGAAATTTGTGTCTAACCATCACAATGTTGAAGTAAACACAGTACTTATACAATCAATATGCTTATTTAACCGGTCTGATATGGAGGTCATAAGAAATGAAATATCGTTACAATATTTTATTGTACCATGTATTTTTTTCTAAAAGTCGCCAGAAAGTTTGGTGGTGAAATTAATCTGACAACACTGTATGGAAAGTATTTGCTTGTCCAGTTTTTTTTTTAAATTCTTTAATTAACGTCGGCCTATTTCCGCTACCGAGGTCTATCACCGACGCCAGTGAGCACAGTTCTCCCAACCGGAAAATTTGCCAAACTCTCTGGTATTCCAACCAGTAGGGATCTTTTACGAGCCCATCATCCATGGATTCGGGACCGCCGGCTTTACGTCCCCTCCGAAGGACTGCATATCCTTAATATATCTTGGGCTGCCTGCGAGCTGAGAAATGCTATTTTGCTGCAGTTGTATGGACTTTCGACGCGGTCTTTCACTGCATGAAGTCACCCAACGAAGTACTAACCGCGCTTGGCGCTGCTCAACTGCAGATATCGAATGACTGTCAGTGACCAAAATGAATTTTCAATGAGCAATGAGACACTAGATGACAGCAAGTAGGCAATAACAATGGCCTGCTTCATGGATATAACTACACACATTACTAATCCATAAACTGTTGAGCAATAGAGTTCCTAAGAATATCATTTTCGACAAAATGGTTAAGGCTTTGGCGGCCGAGGTTATTATAACTACTTTTCTTCGGGCTTGAAGGCCGTCGTTCTTTGGAATTTCTTCCCAGCGTTTCGCTTCTTCAGAGGCTTACTCATTTCCGATGACTAAACGTTTCAATTTCGTTATGTTGATGCAGGTAGTCTGGAGTGTTAATTACTTCTATCGGGTTCGGGGAATAATCATCATTATTAGTTGCCGCACTACCTGCGCTGCGATCTTATTTTCCATCGCGAATATATCTTCATTTTGACCTTGATACTAAAGCTTAATGTAGATATATTTTTCGTTTGTTTGCAATGCCTACCTTCAACACATAAGTCATCGAAATAAACCTTGCAAAGTGTTATTTATCTTCTCACATAATTAATGGTACGGCATACAAAACTCGGCAAAAGTAACATTTCTCCGTCTAGAAATTCTTCATCTCGTCCTACGAACTTTTTAAACAATATTTCTCTCCTGAGATGTATGAAACTCTTCATGTATATAGGCCAGTAGATATAGAAAATCAATTCACAATAATTCCAAAAGTTTACAAACTTTACCGGTATGTTAGTGCGTGAATGAAAACAAAGTATAAAATTTTGCATGAGCCTGCGATGAACGGAACATTGTGTAAATGGCAAAAAATGTTTTAATGCTTTATTTTCGCATGAAAAATTGCAAAAGTTTTTACAAACTAGGAATACCGCTAGTAATATTGTTTTACAACATGCATTAAATTCACAACTTTGTTACAGTTACGGAACCTTATGTTTGTCTCATTTGTTGTAGTTTTCCATTGCAATTTGCTTAAAAAAAATACAAAAGTTCTGCAAACTTCATAAGTGAATGAAAAAAATGTTCAACTCAGTTACTTATTACATTTGCAACCATTTCTGAAAAACGGAATATGTATTTATTGAACTTGTTCCCTCAACGCCGCCATGTCCAGTACACACTAGTATTGAAATAATTGTGTGTGGTATACTTTATTAATTTCTATCTTTCAACACTTCCCTAGTTTGCAGAACTTTTGCTTCTCTTGAAAGAATACAAATACAAAATTATCTTTCTTTTGTTTTTACCCTTATTTCCGTATTACGGACGTGATTGCAAATCAACGAAAACGTTCGACGGGAGAACCTTTCCATTTTCAGCTTTTATTTAAAACTTTTTTTTTAATTTCTACACTTGTTTTGATCAAAACGAACAATTTATTGCCCCAATATATATTCCGTTTGAGGCAAGAGGTTGCAAATTGAAGTACCTCCCAACAAATAGATTTTGGTTATTTTTTCAAGTTTTGCAGAACGTTTGGATTTCTTTTCGAAAAATTAGAGATAAGGTTTTTTTTCAACAAAAAGTTCCGTTCTTATTGAATGGTTGCAAATTTATCAGATGTAAACAGCTATTTCTCCACACTTCACAAATTTGCAGAACTTTTGCTTTCTTTGGTAGAGAACAAATACCATAATATTTTTAATTTTGATTATACCCTCATTTCTGTATGGCAGACGTGCATGCAAATCAATGAAAACGTTGTATGTGACTTCTTCATTTGCAAGCCGTATTTAAATATTTTGTAAAAATTTCGAAACTTGTTTTGATGACATTACACAACTAATTGCAAAGATATATTTTCCGTTTAACGCAAGAGGTTGCAAATTGAAGTACTCCTCAAGAACATGATTTCGGTTATTTATGCAAGTTTGCAGAACTTTTGGATTTTTTTTGGAAAAATTAGGATTATTACCAATTTTTTTCTGATGAAACGAAACGTTCCGCTTTGTTTAAATGGTTGCGAATTTACCAGAAGATGTGAACTGCTATTTCGCAATACTTCAAAAGGTTGCAGAACTTTTGCAATTATCTCCGTACAAATAGTGCGAATATTCACAAAATCCTGAATTTCAATATGTTCCGTTCAGAAAAAAGGGTTACAAAATCAGACTCAATATCATTTGAACGTACTTTTCATTCTACTGAAGTATGAAAACTTTTGTAATAATTGTTAAATTTCAGAAAAATCATGTCTATATCCACTGGCCTAGCATCAGAGAGTCAGGCGCGTATACAGCTCAAGTTTATAGGGGGGTAATCACTGAGAAAATTATGCGTTTCCACCATTTATCGAAACACAAATGCATATTGGCTTTTTTACAAACTTACCTTTCACAATGACTTAAATTATTAGGAAATTGTGGAATAAAAACGTCAGATTTGTTTTATCTCCATTTTTTTTATAAATAAAATTGGGAAGTAGAGAAAATAATAATTTTCGATGAAAATAAACTTCAGGTTTTAGAAAAAACTAAAATTTGTCAACGTAAGTAAAAATAAACCGTTATAATGATATTCGTTCATGCATTTATCATACTACATATCAATATGAGTAGAATGAAAAGTATATACTTATTGAACACAAGATAATGCGGCAGAAAAAATTGAATAATAAATTTAAATTTAGGTTTATCAATTTCCTCCGAAATACCAGAGACTACATAGTCTTCTGATATATTCTATAATTTTGATAACAATTTTGAATTTAATTAGTGGATTCTGCGATCTTACGGGGTTACAGGGAGTAAAGGTGAAATAAAATTGTAATTGATTTTTCAATCATTTATTATAATTTTTGATATCTCCCTATATTTATTAATATATATTATAATATGTTATGTGACTGACTGATCATGGGGGGGTGGGGCGTAATTATCCCCTCTACCCCCCCTTGTATACGCGCCTGCAGAAAGTTACGTATGAGACTTCTCGTGATTTTTTTGTGTTCTTGCATCAGATCCACCTGGTGGACTTGGCGGGAAGCGAACGAGCCGACGCCACCGGAGCGATAGGGCAGCGTCTGAAGGAGGGGGCCCACATCAACAAGTCTCTGGTGACTCTCGGTTCGGTGATATCGGCTTTGGCGGAACTGTCGGCCAGTCAGGCGGACCGTCGCAAATCGGTGTTCATACCCTACAGGGACTCGGTGCTCACGTGGCTGCTCAAGGACAGCCTGGGCGGCAACTCGAAGACTATCATGCTGGCGGCTATCAGTCCTGCAGGTAGGAGCCGGTAAAATATAATTTCGATATAATTTCGAGTTGATTACATATGTACACAAGAATATATGCAAAATGTGTTTCCCTTACAATCATACTCTACATGTCCGATCATTTTTGCTTTGAATTATAAACAAAAGAGAAAAACAGTGGTTTCGTTGGACCACTTTGTATATTGAATCAGAATAAAAATACAATATACCATACGAAAGTAGTTGAAAATTTTTCAAAAACTAATGAAAATTTGAATACCATAATAATAAATTTGAACATAACTCTCAATCATTAACATTTTTTCGGTTATAATTGCACGAGTGCATAAAAATTACTGATAATTTTGCAAGAAAGCGTGATATCTAAAAATTGCAAGAGTTTATTTTCATATTTTGGCGAAAGTGCCCGAGTCCGAAGGACGAGGGCTCTTTTATAAAATATGGAAATAACCGAATGCAATTTGTATAAGATAACACGCTTGAATGCAAAATTATCTGGTCATTTTTATGCACATGTTATCCATTGGAATATTTCACGAATAAAGAAATTCTCAAGGAAATGTTATTTTTTGTTCATTTATACTTTCCTCTATAGATTGTATGGAGCATTCACCAAAACGCGAAATGTTTTTCTATTTTTGAAGTCTATCTGACATTTATTTGTGTTGTTTACTGACGTCTAGCGATACGGTTTCAAATGTGTTTTTATGGTGACTTGATACAATGCAATTACCGCTGTAAGTTTTCGATAATTGCATTGCTCTTATGGGACATTTTATATATGAGGGAAATATTCTGATTAACATTTCCTTTTCATCTGCCCTGTTTGATGATTCTCAGCACATCTCATATCATTTTTGAGCATATACTAATCTTGGTGGTATTCTAATACCTATTGTGCAACTGAAAGAAAAAATTCCCATCTGTTACACACTGATTGGATCACACTGTATACGAGTTCACCAATGGGGATCTCAGAAACGGTGAGAAATATAGAGTCGTTTAGATTCGGACAAAGTTGCCTATTTCGGCTTTCTATTGAATGATCAAAAAAAAAACCTCATCTCCTACGGTTCCGAAGATATACAGGAAACACCGAATATTCGAAATTACTTCTAGCTCTATTTTCTTCAATTCAGGGATATTCAACGGGCTCTCAGAACATGTTCATAATTACTGTTTGAACTTCATTAATTTTTGGTGGATCAATATTTGTTCCGTAATTTTCTGGGTTTGTAACCTACCACAATCTGAAAAAATAAGAATTAATATTGGAATCTATACAAGTGTAGAAGGGCAGATTTTCAATCTACCCCGAAAAGTTGCTGCGTCTATTGAAAAGCAGTTCTTCCTGGATAAAACGAGTCCAATTAGTCAGCAACTTCTCGTATAACTCAAAGTTTGCCAATGAAAAAAAAAAAATAGAAATAATAGAACTAATATATATATATATATATATATATATATATATATATATATATATATATATATATATATATATATATATATATATATATATGAGGATACTTATCGTTAACATTTCTGAAACTAAATCCGTTCTCAAAACTCATACGGAAATTCCTATACAAATCCAAATATCTCTTGTAGGCAATCTTTGTAATTGACATTTGTCAAATATTTCAAATATGACATAACATTTTGTCCTTCAGGAGGAGCAGCCATCCGCGATCCATATCAAGCGAACTCATAAATATGGATTCTTCACCAGACAGCATGATAGAATAAAATAGAATAGTGTTCATTTGCAAAAAGGGAATTTATATAATATATAATTTACAAATGATTTCCAACAATTAGCAAAATAAGCACATGAAATGTCTCACTGAAGTTTTCACTTGTTAGTGGGATGGAATACGTGAGTGCACCAACAAAATTTCAATTGAACATAAAACATCTTAAACTAAGAATAAAAATGTATATAAGGATTAAAATATATAAAAGATAAAATATGTCCATGAGAACATGTTCTTAAACACATTTTCAAACATATACAATTATAAACATTAATAAGCATAGGAACAACCAAAATATAAAACACAATGAAAATATACAACGCTCAATAGTCAGTAAAAATAAAATTTAAAAAATTGACATTTTCAAACATATACAATTATACACACATATAGGTAAATATAAATTAGCATAGAAACAATCAAAATATAAAACACAATAAAAATATACAACATTCAATAGTCAGTAAAAATATATATATTTTTTAAAAGTACAATATTATCATCTCATGGTGAATATGAGTGTATGATATCTGAGGAAGTGCTTTTCAAGTGGATTGTCAATTCTTTTTTGAATAAATAGAATGACCGGCATGATGAAAGCAGATTCCTTTTTTTTTCTGCCATTGCTCTCTTTCGTCATACTTTTAGTGTCATTCCATTCTACTGTGCGATCTCCATTGGCAGTAAGAATGTGTTCTGATAATTCACAACCACCTATCTGTCTGTATCGAATTCCTTGTTCGTGCGGTCAAAAATATATCGGTGAAACGTCTCGACCATTGGAAGTGCGAAAGAGTGAACACAAGATGTACATCAGGAACAGAGAGATAGGTGGTTCTAAATTATCAGAACACATTCTTACTGCCGATGGAGATCACACAGTAGAATGGAACTACACTAAAATTATGACGAAAGAGAGCAATGGCAGGAAATGAAAAATAAAGGTTCTGCTTTCATCATGCTGTCTGGTGAAGAATATATGAGTTCGCTTGATATAGATCGCTGATGGCTGTCTCTCCTGAAGGACAAAACGTTATGTCAAATTTGAAATATTTGACAAATGTCAATTACGAAGATTGCCGCAAGAGATATTTGCATTTGAACAGGAATTTGCTTATAAGTTTTGAGAACGGAAGCGGATTTAGTTTCCGAAACGTTAACGATAAGTATATTCATATATGTATATAAGTTCTTATTATTTTTTTTTTGATAGACAAAATTCGAGTTATAAGAGAAGTTGCTGACTGGTCTTGTTCTATCCAGAAAGAACTGTTTTTCAACAGCAATAGCAACTTTTCGGTGTTGATTAAAGATCTGACCTTCTACACTTGTATAGATTCCGATATTAATTCTTATTTTTTCTGATTGTGGTAGGTTACAAACCCAGAAATCTAAAAACAAATATCGATCCACCACAAAATAATGACGTTCAAACAATAATTTCGATATTTTTTCAATGGGACGATGATCGTTCAATGACCACTACTTGCCCTTTGAACAACAAATAAACAATTTTATGACGCTAGAAATGTGTGCGACAACGTTTGAAAAACATCCAAAGAACACAAAATGGATGTTGCAAAGTTTCGATTACCGACCATTTACTTGGAAACAACGACTTTTCTCAGTTTCTTCTAATCGTCTTTAACGTGAATTTTTGTCGACGTCTTTTAGATTGCAACTACGGCGAAACTCTGAGTACGCTTCGGTACGCGAACCGAGCCAAGAACATCATCAACAAGCCTACCGTCAACGAAGATCCGAACGTGAAGCTGATCAGAGAGCTGCGCGACGAAATAAGCAAGCTGCGAGCCATCATGTTCTGCGAACAGAGGACCGACATGCTAGCGCAGCTGCACGAGAAGGAAGCCAGGGAAAAGGTATAAGTAGTATAAAATGGGGATCCGGGCGAGCTGGCTGATTTTTCTCTGAGAAAAAGCCATAAGTGTAGAAGAAGAAGAATAAAAACTCGCGGGGAAATTGAATTTCATCGTTCTACCTCGATAATTACGGAAGTTAGGGGGGTGTTTTCATGAAAATTGAGACACGCTGTATACATTCATATACTTCGAGATACATTGTAACGAACGGTAGGGTTTGTAATTGTTGTTTTACTTTTATTGCTCTTCTAGGTACCCACAAAAATCCCTCAATATTTTTTTTTAACACTGTACCTCTATTTCAACCTATCTGTATCAGTTTATGTTTACAGAATAGACAACTTTACAATTTACAATTCCACCGCTCTGTTAGTAGTGTGGTGATTGCTGAAAGGGAATTTATTATTTTTGTATTATTTTAACATTATCATTTGCTCATCAACGCTTCTCAGCTGGTTCACACTTTACCAAAAATAATCCCAACGCTAGATCACCAGATGTAACGGCTGCGAGAGTTATTGTAATTCTGCATGAACGCTTCTAGTAACTTATTCCTCTTTACGTGAATCATTTATCAACAATTACTTTATGCTTTCCTCAAAAAAAAATCATATATCAGATTACAATCCCTCTGCACGTTACTAGATGGAATAATTGGCTGAAGGCGTTTGAATTCATTAAGGCAGCGGCTGTCACCAGACGTAGATTTCTCCACGTCAAATTTTGGATGTTAAGGCAATTTCCGAAAGAGACATGAATTCGGCCCTTTGCACGAAGAAAGGGTCTTTAGTGAGAAACCTAGGGTTTAATTTCTGCTTCCTCGTATACTCTGAAATCTCAAAATAGGGCGGCTTGTAGGAAATGAAATCCTCTGATAACTTTAAGCAATATATTAGCAACGAAATGAAAATAGGAACTTACAAAATAGATTAGAAGGAAAAAATATATAACAAAAGAAATATGCAGTGAAAACAATTTATAACAAAAAAATGACATTTACCGTACTATTTAGTTTAATCAAAATATTGAAAAATGAACTGAGACCGGCAATGGTCTTCTCTATGCATAAGAAAAATGAAAATGAAAAATGTGTACTCAGAACACAAAAATCTGATGTACTTATATCTATAAATGCCTCTAAATTTGCCCTACTGGCTAAATGTATATTATTGGCCGACCTACGGCCCATCTCAATTACTACTCGATGTCAGAGAGAGTCAGAAAGATTTCTCAACTTGTGATTCAAACAACAGATATAAAATTAAAGATGGTTTCTCTTCCCAAAAGTGAATGAAATGGTTATTTACGTTAACACACAGAAAAAATTGACATACCAGTTGGTCTTCTGTCTACCTTGTATGGCGGTTTCTTGGGCGACTCCCATTCCTTATTTTTTCTCCTTGGTTTCCAAATACGAATATATTCAAAGCCAAACGACACTTATGCACACGAATTACTAATATTCTTATTTTTCCTCATTGTAATTAACTTCTACCCCCGTGGCTTGAGACGCGATCCCATGATTTAGGAAGGGACTACGAATCCCTCCCGCGCTCAACGCGCGATTCCCGCTCGCTCAGATCTCTCGATCTTCTTTCTAGCGCGACTTCGGTTCAACTGCCAATTCGAGCCAAAGCCCGCCATTTTTTGCAATTATTGCAAAATTGTATTTCTTTCACAGTGTGCAAGCTCGCCCACGCTGGATGAATGGAACCATTCGTCGGACTGATTCCACGCGAAGGCGATGTTTTGTCTATCAAAAAGTTTACACATTGAAATCTCATATCTCGTCTAGACTGAAACAAAGACTTCTTTCATTGAGTGTTTCGTGAGAAGAATTCTCAAATGAATTTTGATACATTGTATATGAAGCTTTCATATACAGGGTGCGAATACTTATATTGAGTTCACTTAAAAATGCTCAGCATTACAACATTTTTTCAGGAATTGACGGAGGAATGGACCGGCAAATGGAGAGAGGCGCAGGCGATATTGCGCGAGCAACGGGCTCTGGGATTGAGGAAAGCCGGTCCTGGAGTCGTTTTGGATTCCGACAGGCCGCATTTGGTGGCCATAGACGACGATCCTTTGACGACTGGTGTAACTCTGTACCATCTGAAGGTGAGCGAGCGCGTTTTTCATAATCTACGTTGTTGTCTTTTTATAGTGTTAGGGATCGCACGTTGAAAAGTAAGACCTTGGTAATCTTCGAATCATACGAGCCTTCCAGAGTTGTCAAAAGAGGAAATGGTATATTGTTTCCTACATGGTGAACATACTATTTTTCCGCAAATCGTTTAAAATTAAAGCTTACACAATAAACTAAATTAAATGTAACAGAACAAGATAATTTCGATTCAACTGTTAAGTCTGTAATGTAATCCAAAGCCTATCTTGACGTACTTTGAAAGGCTAAAAAATGAATTTCAAATAATTCGTGTTCAATATGGTGTGGAATTTTCTTACCGATTACCACGCGTATTTGAATTATCCTTGAAAATTTTTTCTTGATCACAAATACTTTGAGGAAATTGATAATAATTTTCAAAACACTCCTGCCTTCGAAAAAATTCCCGAAATAATTCGAACACTAGTGCTATTACAAGTGAACGTTTTAAATGATAAACTTTAATTTGAGTTCGGAATTTTCATTTCGATTCGTTCGATAAACAATCCGAGAATGGATTGGTCCTTCGAGCCTGATCTGAAGTTTACGAACTTGTTTTCGATTTAAATAAACGTTTCTCGTTCGTAGGAAGGGAAAACGACCATCGGAACCGACGAAGCGGACGTCAAACAAGATATCGAATTACGCGGCGCCGGCATGGAACCGCAGCACTGCGCAATCGCGTTCGAAAACGGCGTCGCGACGCTCATACCGCAGCCCGGAGCGCAAGTCATGCTCAACAGCAACCACATAGAATCTCCGGCGAGACTTTCCCAAGGATGCATCATATTTTTGGGAAAGGCGCACGTTTTCAGGTAAGGTTTTTCCCACCAACGTTTCGTGACTTGTATATTTCATCATCAGGACTCTAAAAATGAGTTACCCCCAGCTCATCGAGTATAGTGGCTATTATTTTTCATAATTCGAAGTGAATAAACGAAGATCATGAGTCGTGATGATGAAAATCATAAATGTCGACATGTCGACGAGTGACCGGTCGTTCAACTGTTTAATGATTTTTCAAGGTTTAACGATCCAGCCGAGGCCGCTGAACTCAGGAAGAACGAAAAGGCTCACAATTTGTCCCGTCTGAGCCTCCTGAGTTGGTCCACGCCAGATTTGGCGGTATCGATGGAGAATTTGCAACTGTAAGTATCGAAAAATTATCGTACGCTTTATGTGGGCGCCATTCGTTGTTCTTCGCCAAGCGATATCGAGATTTACAGCCGATTGCACCGACTTTTTGTTATGGGAGCATTAGGCTAATGGGCTCTCGAAGCTCACTGCAGCGATTGCACCATAGTTCAATAGATGAATACTCACCTCTGTTAATGTGCTCATACCAAAAAGTCGGTGCAATCGGCTGTTAGCGAAGTAAATCGTCCTATGATATTCACGCAGACACTAATCTGAGTTCGTTAACACATACGAATTTCTGACCTATGATGTTTTACGATTTTTTCCACATGAAAAAATATTTACAGTGTTTCTCGCTGCTCGTTTGTTTCATAAGATCGTACCTCAATAGTCCATAAGTAATGATTCTCTTCTCTCATATTGCTTGCATTTGCTCGTTTGTTTACGACGAACAGGATTCAATAGTTCGTAGCCGAACATTTCCGAAACTCACATTATTACCACTATTATTAAAATTATTTCAAATGAATACCTTGACAGACATGCTGTAAATTTCCACGAAGAGTATTTTCGATTAATAATCGATGAAAATCCGTCGGAAATTTGGATGCATCTTCAAAGTGGAAGGAACAAGAGATTTGAGATGTTTTTCAGTTTTTTCCATGCTTTTCAACACTCTATAAACTCTTTCAGTCGTACATCAATCTCCACTATAATTTCACTTTTATTTTCTAGTGAAAATATATTATTTCAATATTTCCTGGGTTCTTTTACTGAAATAATACCCCAAACAACACTAAACAACTTTTATTAACCTCACTATAAAATACAACTACTGCACTGGCATATAACTCGCTTACAAAACACTTAGACTTCTGACTAAAACATCCAAGACTCTCTACTAAAAACTGCCGTCTCGATGAATTGCCTCCTTTTTATACTTTGCTCGACCAGAGAGATGCGGTGTTTTATGGCCCTATTTTATCACTTATGCTCTGGTCGACCAGAGTAGATACTTCCGGACCATGAAGAGTATTTTTGATAAGAAATTTGACAAAATCCGTAGGAAAAATGGGAAATTTGAAGGCATCTTCAAAGTGGAAGGAACATGAGATTTGGGATGTTTTTCAATTTTTTTTATGCTTTACGACAATCTATAAACTCTTTCAGTCGTACATCAATCTCCACTATAATTCCACTTTTATTTTCTAGTGAAAATATATTGTAACAATATTTCCAAGGTTCGTTTACTAAAATAATACTCCAAACAACACTAGACAACTTTTATTAATCTCACTATGAAATACATCTACTGCACTGGCATATAACTCGCTTACAAAACACTTAGACTTCTGACTAAAACATCCAACACTCATTAAAAACTGCCGTCTCGATGAATTGCCTCCTTTTTATACTTTGCTCGACCAGAGAGATGCGGTGTTTTATGGCCCTATTTTATCACTTATGCTCAGCGGCTGCGTTAGGTGATTCCAAGATGAATAAAAACCCTGGTGCGTTGACCGATATGCTTTTGTTTAGCCAATTCCTCTCGACCTGGGAAATCGAAGAGTAAACTTACATTTTTTGACGGTAGGTGGTGTTGAGGTGGTGATACAAATGCGATTTTCTAAGGGTATATTTTCATTGAGGCGGCAGCTTACGAGTGATTTTCGATACCGGTGGTCTCATTAGATAAACTCTTACCGGATCTTTCGTTCACCAATAGAATTACCAGTATACAAAATACGTAAGGTCAAGTTCGTCTTATAAAAAGCTATTATTTTTTTTAAAATTTTTGACAGTTCGATTTGAATTTGAATGCATTTGAAAGTTCCTTTAATATTCAAAATCTTGTACCTAGTTCTTGTTTCTTTTCACGTTTTTCTTGTTTATATTTTTTTTTGTTTATCGTTGCTGTTCTTGTATTTGTTTGTTTTATAGTGATAGTTAGATTTATTATGAACCGATTTACAAAGCTCAAAATCATATCATAGGCTCGTAATCACAACAAAATTTGCATTTTTTTTTAACACAATGGTTCCTCAGTAAGTAGAAAGATAAGATATCAATACTTTCCAGTTTCACTCACAACTATTCTTTCAGAGGATTTAAAATCACATCACAATCACTGAGTTTTTGATTCATTTTTCATCAAATTGAAAGCAAAAGGAATACGTAATAATCAGTCAAAATGTGATGACTACATAATTTTTAGCATTTCGCAGGAAAGCAAGAAGTTGCATGTAAAACATGAGACCATGAAAGAAACATAACCTATAAATCTATAAATAATCGAATGGCCGTCGAGCAGATGGATATCTGCTGGCAAACTCTGCTCTGCTGGCAAACTCTCGAAGGTATCTCTTCAAGTAAAATTGATCAAAATGAAGATAGCGAAAAGTCGAGAAAATTTGCTTACAATCTATTAGGTAGGTATAAGTCAACACATCAGGGTGTTTATTCATCTTGGGTGATTCATTTCGATTTCATAACAATATGTAAATCAATTGAAAATGACGAAAAAAAAAAATACTTAACGGCTTACAATACAATACAATACAATGTTTTCCCTAGTCGGTTGAATCGACACCAGAGGGAGTATCGCTCGTTTTGAATTCCCTATACTCGAATATATTATACTAAGAACTATTCTGATCATGTTCGTCAACTCTGTACATCTTTGTCAACTCTTTAACATGTTGTGTTCGTCTTTCCTGTCAAAGGTACTCGTCATTCGTTATACAATTGTGTTTTCCTTTGACATTAGAAACGTCGAAGACGACAAATGTGATATAGAAATACAAAGACTGAATTTGGAAAAGGAGAAGGAACAGTTCGAGAAGGAACAGGAAGCTTTCGAAAAGAGACAGGAAGTTTTCGAGAAGAGGAGGCAGACTTTGGAAGAGGCGCAGGCCAAACTCGAAGCGGAAAAGGAAACCGTTCAGAAGGAATACGCCGAGCAGGTGGGGATTTGTCGATTGTTTCGTTTAAGCGCACTCTTTACTCCGTTCGTTGCAGACTCGCCAATTGCAAGAGGATTGGCGGCATCTCGCCCTGCAGCAGAGGAGGAGGGAATCTGAGTTGAAGGAGAAGGAACAAGAGCTGGTGACGAGGAGGGAGAAACTGGAGAAAGATAGGCAACTGATTCTGGGTCAAGTTAGTGGTTCTGTCGAAACGATTTGCTAGTGACGGCGAAGAAACTTCACCAACAATGGAAATGTCTTTCATTATGCGCAGAGGAATGGTTCACTTGAATTTCATAGTTTGTGGAGTTTTTGAACCGTCCCTTATTGATTTGTTTATTTCATTTCACGTTTTTATTTACTTTATTATTTTTTGCTCTAGATTAAACACGAATGTGACCAACTGCGAGAATTCAGAGACGATGCCTTAACGAAATTCTCAAATACTTGTCAGCTTGTTACATCTTATGCAAATGAAATCACTTTTCCTTCTCCTCAAGCCAAAAATACGTTTCAGGTACTTTTTTCGTTTTTTTTTTTCATTTGGTAGTTCGCTAGGTTTTTGTTAAGTTTCACTTTGTTTTCGTTTTGTGTTTTTTTCAACTATATCTTTCAAACACAAATTCTTTTGTTTCATTAGCGAACACAAAGAGGTTTTCCTCAAAGGATACCTTGCTACCTTTGTGCTAAATTCGCGTTCACCTTCACTTTCAGCAACTTGTTTCGAAATCTGAGAAAACTCCCTTATCCCACGAAGAGACGGAAAATCTGATAGACATTTTGAATAACGTGAGGGGTTCATCAATCATACAGGACTTGGTCGAAAAGCACGTAAGTGATAAATAGTTCGTATAAACGTTATTCATTAAATGAACTCCACAAAATATTAATAATAATAACAATTCATCCACAGTAAATCTCGAGGTAATAATAATTGTGAAGTTTTACAACAAATTGGACCTATATCTCCGAAAATATAAGAGAGCCGAAATTTTCATTTGTATTTTTTGTAGAGGAGACCGAATTACGTGAGTTCCACAAAAAAAAATTCAAGAAAAAGGTGCTTATAGCGACCGAAGTATTACCAATCCCGATATTAAAATTTCAAAATGATATGGAATCAATTTCCACGAAGTTATTGTACTTGTTGTAAGGATTAGGTATTTTATTGATCAATAATTATTATGCAGTTAAGAATAAATGATCTGATAATATGATAACATTTCAACAATGAATGAAAATAACATTACAATCAGCACACTGGCAGTCACGTAGAAAAGTTTAATTCTATAAGGTTCATAAACAAATATCCGGAAGTTTCAAGACTTCATTTTTTACCAGTTTTTTATAAGAATATTTTAACTTTGTTATTTTTTTGTGATTTGACTTTGAGAATTTTATTTTAAGCAGTAATTTTGTTTTTATTTCGTGTGTTTTATGAATGTTTATTATACTTACAGTAGTTTTTATGAGCAAATAGGTAATTTATTATATTAAAACGATAATTGTCTGATATCCATTTTTTCACCTTTACGAAATGACTTATTGGAAGAATATTGAATATTTTTACTACACATGATTTTTAAAAACCATTTTTGTAAATTTTCCAAATTTTTAAAATAATTAACTCCCCCTCTGACAGTATACCAAAATTAATTTGAGATTGAACTGAAGAAAAATAAATCATATCTATATGTTTTTTACTAGGAATGTTCTGTAGAAATTTAAATTCTGGCAGTAGAGAGCGTAATTTCTCCATTAGATAATCAATATGGAAATTTCATGTCAAATGTGTGTCTACCATGATACCTCAATATCTAATGTGTCAGCGGGTTTATTATTCATAGACGAAAAAGCAGGAAAATAGTTATTCCATAGCTGATTATGGCATTGGTCAAGCTTGCCGCGTTATAGAAACACGAATCACAGAACACCTTCCTTGCGGTATTTTGTTCGTTTCTTTGGATAGTTAGGGGTGCATTTCACAGTCCGAAAGGCATTCTTGAAAACTAACGGTAGCCTCACTGTCTATTGACCGAATCGTTCTCCAGAGGAAAGAATTGGCCGAACTGCAGACGGAACTCAATCGGAGGGTCCACGCGCTGCGCGAGAGGCAGATAAGCGTCGAACTTTTGGACAGGAAGATCGTAGATTTGGTCGATCAGCAAAAGACGCTCAGCTCGAACGAAGAAGCGCAAGAACAACTCGACAATCTCAAAGCGGAACTATCCAGAAGGACGGCGGAAGAATTGAAAGAGATTGATGCTAGAAAACGAGGGTGGGTACCTCAAGGATCGGTTTCGGGGCCGGCGAAGTGAATTTTTTTTTACGTTTCCAGGTTGACTCTGGATTTGAAACCGATACGATCGACTCCTAGTCCGGATTCGTGCGAGGTGAATTACAGCAACGGCAGTACCGGTGAGGGTACGGGAACCCTGAGCAGCGATACTTATCATACAGCGGCCGATAGCTGTTCTCCGATTTCCAGCGCCCCTAGGATCGAACACTTGATGAGCGACAGCGGCGTAGAGCTTAGACCGTCTTCGGGTCGTCAAGACGACAGCGATTTGTCCAGCAACGACGATAAGGTGAGGACAAGATGTATACATTCCTGGTGCGATCTCCGATTCGATATTGTTTCGTAAAAAACTCCTACAGCAGTTTTTATGAGAAAATATGTAATTTATTATATCAAAACATGATAATTGTCTAATATCCATTTTTTCACTTTCACAAAATAATTTATTGGAAGAATATTGAATATTTTTACTATACATGACTTTTAAAAACCATTTTTGTAAATTTTCCAAATTTTTCAAATAATTAACTCCTCCCCCCCTTGACAGTATACCAAAATTTATTTGAGATTGAACTGAAGAAAAATAAATCATATCTATATGTTTTTTACTAAGAATATTCTGAAGAAATTTAAATTCTGGTAATAGAGGGCGTAGTTTCTTTATTAGATAATCAATTTGGAAATTTCAATTCAAATACCTGCCTACCATGATACCTAGATATTTAATGTGTCGGCGAGTTAATTATTCATAGACGAAAAAATAGGAAAGGAGTTATTTCATAATTGATTGTGACATTGGTCAAGCTTGCCGCGTTATAAAAACACGAATCACAGAACACCTTCCTTGCGGTATTTTGTTCGGTTCTTTGGACAGTTGAGGGTGCACTTCACAGTCCGAAAGGCATTCTTGAGAACTAACGTCAGCTTTACTTCTATTAACCGAATCTCGATCAATCATATCCACGGAATTTGCTGCGATTTCCAGTAGATGGTGCAAGAATCGAATTCTGACAGCATTTGACGTATGCATTCCAATTTATTCGAATTTTGCTAGAAGTTTTCCATAATTTTACTGTTCTTTTCAACCAACTATTTTTCGTTTCCAGGTCCATTCTCTACCGTATTTTTCTTAGTTATTTGTCGTTCATCTGCCGTTGCTTTCAATTATTATTAGTTGTTTTCCGTTTGTTTAGTATTTAATTTGAGTGTTGTTTTGAATAGTGCTTCATAATGGATATCAAACGCTGTGGTATTTGTGGACTAAATAATCAATAATCTATTCATCTATATCAAGTTCCGATGGTTAGTACGAAACATTCAGATCACATGCACTCAAGTTCAACTGGTCAATATAACGTGACATTATTCTGACTCTGATAAAAACATTCATCTCAGTTTTTACTTTACTAGAAGTTATATTTGTGTTAGTTGATTGCTTCCAGAATTTCCCAGTTTTACATATTCATTTCTAGTTCCAGCATTAGTGACACTGGTTTTAACAAAGGATGCAATAACAAAAATTTCAAATCATGGAATAAAAGTTCTTTCGGGAGAGTGTTTTCAACCACGGTCTTCTCGTATAGCGCCTGCACTATAGATAGCAATCTTCCTTATGAATTGAAATTACTCAGGTTAATCTGGACTATGGAGGGTCCAATTCATTTCGAATTGAACACTGGTATGCTCAATAAACTGTATATTGACTATTTTTTCCATATATTCCAACTCCACTACCTCTCACGTCGATACCGATATTTCAAAGAATCTCATCAAATTATCTGAAGCAGCACCGAATAGTAGGAATTTCTATGAATTCTGATATTGATTTTTTTTTGGTTGTGTCTTTTCTTATTTCTCCTAACATATCGAGAATATAAAGCAAATGCATCTATCTGTAATATATGTATCAAGATGCATATCTGTATTTACGTCTAAACAGAAACAGACAAACTCGTGCAATTTTTGACGTAATGCCTGTTTCTTTATCCTTCATCAGGTAGAGTGTTGAAAAAAGAAAGTAACACGATTACTCTGCACGAGTTCTTCTAGAGAATTCGCTAATAGAATTTTTGTAAGACTTCATAATGTCATGTGTCTAGAATTGCCGCTTGTCGCCATCTGTGAAGAAATTTTAAGAATGTGTCATTATGGATGTCATTATCAAGTGAGTGTCATTATCAAGTGAGCCGTAGGTCTACCGTTTTTGACGAAAACGTTAACATTGTACTGGTACCGAAGTCATTTCACCAGGAATATGTGCATCTTGGGTAAGGAGCTCGAATCTTCGAGAGATAATTGTTAACGTACATCTGCAGTTTGTTCTATTCATTGAAAACATTCATAAGACAATAGAAGGGGGACCTCCAGATATCGAACTGAAATTCAACCGACTAGGCCCTTTGTCATTATTCATGATGCTACTACACCAAGCTTCTATTAATATTTGATTTTAACTAGTCTACGTTGTACAATATACACTTTATGCTGTGTTATTTGGTCTTTACACTCGTACACGTCTTTCCTAATCGTTTCACTTTCGTGTTTGTTTGCATCGAGTAGGCGGTGAGTGACTCTCAGTCGACGAGTTCGGTGGAAAACCGATCGCCTAGCACGAAAAAGAACAAGAGGAAGGAAACGGAGCAAGTTTTGAGGAGGCTGTCGCAAAGGATAGCGCAGCAGAAGCAGAATATCGTTCGAAATTTGGACGCGCAGTGTCCGAAAGCTCACTTAGACAATCAGATCGCGGTAAGTGATTTTTTTTTCAGGCGATAGTTATTCGTTTTACTAGGCAGCGAATGAGTAGATTGACTGCCGCTGCTGATAGTTCAGCTAAGGCAGTCAATCTACTTTGGTGCCGAGTTGAACATTTCATTTTTTTCTCCGATTGTTTATAACGATATATGTAGAATATTGTATTTGCAAATTATTACAAATCTCAATCTTTTTATTTTTCCTGCAGATAGTGATGAATTAAAACAATATTTGATAGAAATCGCAAGTGTTGGAATGGTTGGTTGCTATGGAGATGTATATGTTCATAGTAATTATAATTTAATAATAATAATAATGATATATCCAATTTATTTAAGAACAATGTACAACAATAAATTAGTAACGAATTGTTGCCCAGAGCCGAAATCTATATGTGGGCACTTTGAATGAAAGGTAACATGTGAAACGAATGAAATGAAATTAAGACATTAAAAGAAATTTTTGAATATCAAATTTTTAAGTTCGACAACATTATGGACAGTGATTGCAACTCAGAAGTTCTAACTACTCCAGGCACATATCAATAAGTGAAGTATTACTTTTGCTGCCTAGGCAGGAAAGTGCTTACTTTTTTAGGTTTATATATCGATGAGATTGTTATGACATAAACATATTGAAAGAATTTGAATGGAAATATCTCCTCTCATTGGAATTTTCTACAAAATCAGAAACTACATATCTCTCAAATTATTGAAAAATATATACTTTAGTTTAATCTATCCACAATTGCATTATCTCATATCCATTTGGGGGACAGCAAGTAAATCCTACCTTATCTAGAATCAACAATGAATTTATACAAACCGCACAATTTATTGGAATTGGATTCTCTCCATAAACTCAAAATTAGCTGTTTCATCCATTCTACTGAAAATAATAGTAATAAGAAGTTAGATATTATTTTCACTCAAATTGCTAATATCCATAATTACTCCACAAGACAAACAAAATTACTAGCAACAAATAAAACACACTCAGATTTCGGAAAAAAGTCAATTTACCATGATGGCGTCATAATATATAACACAATTCCAGAAACAATTAAAGTATTTCGCTCAACAATGAAATTTAAGCAAGTATTCAAACAATTTTTAATCAGCTAAAGTACAATATATTTTGCATGTAGTCAACATTCATGTTTTTTTATCATCATTAGTATTCATCAGTTTTGAAAGCCATTTCATTTTGAATGCTTATAAATATTCAATTTCGTTGAGTGTATGGATTTTTTTCCTTTTATACTTTTGAAAATTTCATAGGCCAAAAAAAGTAATAATTTTCTGATTGATCTGTGCCCGAAAAATTAATATTTGGCTGGCTGGTACTGCGCCGCATATCCACAAAGAAAAATATCACGAAATAAACGTAGGCTGACATATAGCAGAATTTCATTTGTTGCATACTAGGAATTGATTTAAATGTCGTTATTGTTATCAATGATAGATTCTAATAAAAACGTCTTTTTTTAAGGCTGTCGGTATATGGTTGAACTTTCTTTTCTTAATAAGTTAGTCAATTGAACTAACTTTTTTGATTGTTACATTCTGCAGGTTGTCCAGTTTTTTAACGGATCTTACTATTTCAAATTATTATTTTGAACTTGACCAACATACATTGATATTTTTAATGTTTTCAATTAGATTGTTATAAAATCTTCATTCCAGTAAAGTACAACGAATTTTATCCAAAATTACTTAAAGTTGTATGGTTTTCAAATCATTCAACTGTCTGGTTGGATGACTATGGCTATTAGAACTCATCATTTAGTAAATTTTTGAATATTTATCTTTACTCTTAGTTGTTTTTTTATTCTTCATTTACCGTCGGCCTATTTCCGCTACCAAGGCCAATCTTCGACGCGGGTGAGTACACTTCCCCCAACCGGAAATTTTGCCGGACCCTTTGGCAACCCAACCAGAGGTAGGGATCTTATATGAGCCCAACATCCATGGACTCGGGACCGACTGCTTTACGTCCCCTTCGAAGGACGGCATAACCTCAATATATCTTGTGCTCATTGATATATTGCCTGCGAGCTATGATATGCAATTTGGCTGCAGTTGTATGGACTTTCGATGCGGTCTTTTCCTGCACGAAGTCACCTATCCAAGTACTAACCGCGCTCGGCGCTGCTTAACTTCAGATATCGAATGACTGTTAGTCAACCAGAAGAGCTAGGCCGTGCCCTACTCTTAGTTGATTCGATGGAAACATAAACTCTTGACTTTAAAAAAATCTATGTTGATTAGATTCCTGGGTTTGTATAGTTTATTTGTTGGCTCTAGAAATGGTAATTTATGAATACATTGAAGGGTTTTATTTTGTAACGATTTCAATGGTTTCAATACAGATTTTGATAAGGTTTCCCGAACAGACATCAAATAATGTGATTTTGAATAAATAAGAATGGAATAAATCATTTTCAGATATTTGATTGACAGAACAGATGATATTCTATATAAAACGTCAATGATTGGAGATATTCTCTTCGTAAGATTTTGTATATGTGTTGTCCACGATAGAGTTGGATCGATGTATATTCCCAAGAATTTTGAGTTTTCTGTACTTTCAGTTGTACAATTGCCGGAAGTGAGAGGTGTCATATTAATAGGTACTTTTATTTTGGATATATACAGGTTACTAGATATTTGGGAATTTATTATTTACTTATTTATTCACTATCGAAAATGGCATATCTTTTTTGCTGAAGCGACGAATACACTTGTTTGTAGTGTTCTATCATCTGTTCTCTCTTAAAAAATATCGTACAGTATTGAGAATCTTCATTCCAATTGAAATTGTTATCGATAATTGTTTCTATTTTCGTTCGCAGACTCTACAAGAACTTCAACGACAATACGTCGTCCTCAAATACGGCTCGCATTCGATTCTATCTCCCGCTTTGGAACATCCCTTACAGGATATCGACAGTCCGAGTCCTCTCAGGCCTTTCGATACCAGCTCGACGTCAGCTCTTTACTCTCCTACGTTGCAGGTAAAACTATCCCTACACTAAGAGCCGATTGCACCGACTTTTTGTTCTGAGACCATCAACAAAGGGACTCTATAATTTAGGTAAGGGTTCATTAATGGTTGTTAAATGATTCTAATATTTTAAACTGGGGTTCATTAGTTTAATGCTCCCATAACAAAAAGTCGGTGCAATCGGATGTGTGTGTCAAACGTGAAACATCAAGACAAGGAAATGTGCATGCATTTATTGCTATGTCACCTTCATGTAGAAAGAAATTAAAATAGACTTGGAAAGCTGCAGTCGAAATTGAAGTTGATGGGGAAACGTACTGAGCTTCCACAGCATTCTTGTGTTCAGGAGCCGGTGGCTGATTGGCCTCTACTATACTTTTTGAAATTTTCATTTCGTTAGCTATGGAGTTGTCAATATAAGATTCAGCAACATTGCAGATGTGTTTTCTGGCGCTCATGAATTTAAAACGTATTAGTCTCCCCATCTTTCTCTCACTATCTGGCTGTCCGTAAGTGAGAGAGAAGGAGACAGACGAATACGTTTTGAATACATGAGCGCCAGAAAACACCTCTAGATTTCCAACCCCCATGGCGTTTCAAAGTTGAAAGATCTGCCCCTGCATTAACTGAAATAGACGCAGATGACCTTTGGTAACAGTGGCCAGTATATAATTCTAAGTTCGATAAAATTTCGCTATTTCTTTTGCCATGGTGCCAAATTCATTTACCCCCACAGGCTGTTTCGTACATCTGCTATTTTTGTAATTTAAAAAAACGTGTTTCATTTGTGCATTGTCGAAGCTTCACATATTTTTTGTAAATTTGATAGAATTCTCATGTGTCTGAAATTTCTAGGAACCTTGGTTTTAGTATCGGGTAATTTTATTGAAAAGGTCGAATAAAGATCTTCCATGTCATCAATTTTTAATTTCATCACAACGACATGCCCCTGTAAGGCCAATAGCTAAAGCAGCTTGAAATCAAAACCAAACAATAATTTTTCGATAACAATTTATAAATTTTCAATTCATACCTTAATCAGCAAATACTTTTCATCAGGTGCATCTTTTGAAATTTGTTGAATTTCTTCAGAAAAAATGTTTTTGACTGATCCGGAGCATATTTTTTAGATTTGCGTTTCAAAAATGCACGTAGTTTTACGTATTTTGATATGTCAACCCAGTTTTTGATCATCAAGGTACATCGAGTACTGAGACCATAATGTTGATGATTTCAATCTTCTTGACAACTCTTCAAAATGAACTAACAAGGTATTTTCGGAACTAGAATTCACCTTGGCTTTCATTTTCCAATCCATAGTTTCTGTATGCGATTTCACATTTTTCTCTTAATGTGCTTGGTAGCAAACTATTGCAAACATCTATTGCTTTCCGAACAATTTCTGAAAGTGTATTTTCCAAATCTAAATCTTCGTATCCCATTATATTCAATATTTAATAAATCTGAACTGTTTATACTATAACAATCAACGATAAAACTTGTTTCGTTGGGTAAGTTGACAGCAATAATTATTATGCAGTGCTTCGATTTTTTTTGTTATGGAAACGCCAACAATGAGCTACTTGGATATTGCACGCGAAACGTTGGCGTAGTTTTGTCAACATGAAGAACGTGTCATATCAAGCTGATATGTAACAATTCATGACTGACTTGGGTTATCGTGATAACAGTGAGAAATTATTTCTCACTGTAATGGCAGATATTTCTTACTGCGTGAGAAATCTTTCGTTCTGAACGTATGAAAGCGATGAGAGAAGTGGAACATTCTATAGCATCCGTAGAAAAAGAGTTTTTTCGAGCATTGCGAAAGTTTAAAAACAATGGTTTGAGATGAGAAGGGAATATTTCCATCGTATGTTAAAAATCCCATATGAAGCGGGACATTTTCGATCAATTACAGCGATAAATTCCCGGCGGGACATTTTCGGGCTGGTAAATACCCGGTAGGTATCGAAAAATACCTGCTCGGTCCGTGTATCTATAGTAACGATTGTTAAGTGTACATTTGTCATCTTGACAGGCATAAATACTGAATTTTAAACGTCGTTGTTTTAACTCCGGAAATATTCTACCGAATTACACTCGTGCATCAAAATAAACCTGATAATTTTCCATTCAAGCATGTTGTCAGTAAAAAAACTGCATTCGGTTTTTTCATATTTTGCTAAAGGAGCCCTTCTCCTCCGGAGTCGGGGTCTTTCGATAAAATATGAAAATAAACTCGTGGAGTTTTTAGACAACATGCTTTCATGGAAAATTATCGGTAATTTTGAAGCACTTGTGTAATTACTCCCGATAATGTATCTCCATTTTAACGAAAGTTATATTCATATGCGGCTCTGTGTGAATTAGTCAGTGGAATATATGGTTTTACACTAACCTAACCTAGTTCGGAATGTAGATTTATAATATACCTACATCTATGCTGTGGGCATTCATGAATAACAATCTATGTTATCGACTCAAATATATTATATAACATAATGTTTTACCTCTTTCACTCATTTGATCTTTGCGTACGTAAAATCGAAATTTGATGGAAAAACTGCTGCCATTATAAATGTATCTATTTTCGGTGAATTGTCCGATTGTCCCTGGATATCAACACTTTCAGTTTTCGTTCTGGATCCATTACAAATCCAGATTCAATAGAAATCGCCATAGGAACACAGGTTTGAATTATTTTACCACAAACACAGTATGAATATCAATGATAATATCGATACATAATATACTACTACACTATGGTGTGGGCATTTATGAATAATATCAATGCATATTACCTCGCAGCTTTTACTCCTTTGATCACCGCGTACTTGAAATCGAAATTTGATGCAAAATATGCTGCTGACCTCGCAGCTTTCATTCCTTTGATCACCGCGTACCTAAATCGATATATGCTGCAAAATATGCTGTCATCATAAATGTATTTATTTTCTATGCATTGTCCGATTGTACTTGGACAAAATAAGTTTCAGTCATCATCCTAGATTCACTTCCAATGAGGATTCAATATGAATCACCAGAGTAATACAGGTACTATTTTTCTCACAAGCATCACTAACACAGTATAAATAAAAAATATCAATACCGATAAATCCACTTTTGTGTCGTCTGATGTCACATTTAGTTTCTACAGGGTTGGGCTGATTGAAATCATGATTTAAATCGCATGATTTTCAAAATTAAAATCATGATTTAAATCAATTTTTGTTCATTTTTATTCAGAACCAGATAACAACATAGTATAAAAGTTTTCTCGAATATCAAAAGGAGTATCTGCTTTCAGCAAAAACAACAAAAAAGAAGTACATAATTCCGAATTCTTAAACTAAACGTAACACCTAAATTTCATTACTGTATATTTTCAGTCTATTCATTTTCGTTATACAATTTAAACAAAACACGAGTTTTCCTCCTTTTTCTATGCCTAATATGTTTCTAATATCCGAGTGTACAACTAGCGAAATGCGTGAAATTGTCAATTTATAGGTTGAGAAGGAAAACAAGCCTCGACAGGAATATTCTTGCAAAAAGCACAACAAACGCGTTCGTGTTCGTGTCTCACTCGGCACTGTATAGCGAATGTATAGGACAGAAGGAAAACAAATCGCGACAAGAATTCTCTTGCAAGAAGCGCGACAAATGCGTTGTCACAAGTTTTTGAGCCGCAAATTGTATTAAAATTTTTAGGCTTATACCTACATAAAATAATCAGAAATAATTTCAAAGAATCGAAATGTTCAAATTTTATATTCGAATTAAAAAAATCAAATAAATCGTGATTTTTTAAAAAAAAACAATGATTTTTGATTTTTTTAATAATAATCAGATTCTGCCCCACCCTGGTTTCTACCAATGGTGATGCGTTCTGTAAGTTTGAATTTCTCTCCCTTGTTCTTTGATTCTTATAAAATATGTCAAGGGTTTGAATAGTAACCGAATGAAAAGAGTACCTTTTGATTTTAACATGGCGTTAATAAAGATTCGAAATAATATATTTGTGACAAATTCAAATTTTATGCATATTCCGTTTTTTCCCAACAATTTTCGAAGATTCTTCAAGCCCTTTTTCGAACTTGATTCATTTTCAGGTACAAAACCAACGACTGAGGCCTTGTTACCATAATTTATACCGTTCGATGCCTTCCATTAATTTAGGTGAGTTATGTTTCGTTTTAACTTAATATTGTTTCTCCCCCCAGAATAGGATCGAAAAAGGTGTCCGACTAGCATCCGAAACGTCCGGGAAGTATACGCATTTTTTAAAAATGAATTCAAAACACTCACTCAAATTTTCATTTTTTCAAGTTTCAGTTATGTATCTGGCAAATGTACTAATTTGCCCAAAGAACAGGTGGGTGGGCCATTGAATTTAGTCAAGAGATCAAATTTATCACGTCAAATGTTACATATCCCATTAAAAAAAAAAAATCCTAAAGCGGCCGCCATGAATTCAGAATACATGCGCATTCTAAATCAGCCATTACCTAACAATACGTATTGAACGGTTTGAAAAAGTGGGAGTAGAAAAAAATATTAATCGAGCACTTTTTTCTTTTTATGGGGCGAGCACATCTTGCACCTTCTGGGTGTCCCAACAGCGAAGAGTATGGATAAAACGTTTAATTTTTCTCTCGAATCTATTCCAGAACCAGATCCGGATTCTGTCGTGAGTATAACGAGTTACTGTCTTCGAGGGACAGGCACCAAGACGCACTACGAATACGAGGTTAGGATATCGACGGTGGACGACAGGTGGACCATCCTCAGGCGGTACAGTCGCTTTAGGGACTTGCATATCGCCATGAAGGCCCGGTACAAAGATAAGGTGAATCAGAGTTGCGTTTCGGTATTATTCCTCACTTGGCGTTGAATTTAATACGCTGGTTCGGAAACTTGGTTTGTATTTATGGATTTTGACTTTATACTCGTTTTTGTTCTCCAAGAAATGATGGATAGCGAAAGACGTTTCCTCATTTTGATAAAAATCTTGCAGAAATAGCTGTAAGGAAATATACTTCCTCACAGTAAGGAAATCGTGACTTTTTCTTTGAGAAATTTTGTCTGGATTGTCGAAATTTTCTAGAGATTTGCGGAAAACAACTCTTTTCGTTCATATTCGAACTAGAACCATGCTTTTCACAAGAATAAATTATTTTTTCGTGGTGACAGGCACCCATATTGGGTGTGTGAGATATTGAACTATATGACAGTTTCGGAAATATTTACGTTTTAGAGCAAGAGCCCGCGACCGCCAGACCATCGTTGTTTTACAAAAGCTGAAAGTTTCTCTGTGCTTGTCGTCAACATAGGTAAAAACAATAGGCGACTATGGAGTTTGGATCTTGGTTACTTAGGTAGGAAACAGGCAGCAAAGATTCTTCACCAAATCACGTGTTTTCTTATATATTTCGTATTTCTTACGGATGTCGTAGCTTCGAGCGCAAATTTTCTTGATTACTAAGAGAGAGATAGAGAGAGAGAGAGAGAGAGTATACTTTATTGTTATATGAGTAGTATTGTCGACAAAGTTTCCCTTAATCTATAGCGCAGTGCATATGTGAAAACAAAGTGCATTGAAATTAATTAAATTCCACCTAATACATAAAATGAGTTTGTGTATATAAAAATCATAAAATTCGTACAGGATACTGGTTAAAAATAAATGAATAAAATAAAACATTTTTAAGGACTATCACTATAAAATTATTGTATAATATAGTACGGTCTATCACTTAAAAAACCTTTCAAGCCTTCCTGAAGCATTGTAAAGATTCAATTTCTGTCACATTCTGACAATTAATTGAACTGATGTCATTGGTGCTGGAAACTTGATGTTGTTGGATTGTCTTGTCGGTCGCATAATGGGTTGGTGAGTTTTGAAGTGTGTTCAAATATTTTTTAATTAAAAACACTGTTTCCATTATGAAGATAGGAATAACTGTTAGTATTCCATGAGTGCTAAAGAGTAATCTGCAAGCTTCTGTTACGTTTTAATTTGCACATATATCTCACGTCTCGTTTTTGCAAAATTAAAAATATTTTGTATTAGATTACTACTACACACGCCCCAAAATGGAATTCCATATCTTAGGTGAGATTCCACCAGAGAGCAATAGACAGTCTTAGCTGCTGTTAAACCAAGTTCATTTGCGACTATTCTGATTGCATAAGAACCAGAGGATACTTTGTTGCATAAAGCATGAATATGGTCTTCAAATTTAAGTTTTCTATCGATATTGTTAGGGACTTTACATTAGAATCAGTGCTTCTGTTATTATATAAGGATGATACACATCTTTCTTTAGGTTGAGGATATTTTAGGTGAGTCAGTCTTAAACTGACATTGTTCTGGAGTGGATCAATAAATATTGTGTTAAGTGTGAAGTGCAGTGTTTAATATTGTGGCTAGCCAGTGGGGCCTTCCTAACAATATGTACTCCTAAGAATTTCAAGCTACTTTTATTCACGATAATGTCATTTCTAATGGGAATATTGTCAAGTTCACATCTGAAAGTTACTATATTAGTTTTCGATATATTTAGGGAAAGACAATTTGAATCACACTAACTCTTTACTTTCATCATATCGTTGGATATGATTTTATTTGAATCATTTGCATTTTCCGATTGGCAAGAAATGTAAGTATCACCTGCAAATAGTGGGAATTTTCCTGAGATATGCATTCTTATCAAATCGTTGACGTAGATGAGGAACAATGTTGGCCCTAGTATTGGACCTTGAGGTAAACCCTGATACATTATTCCAAAAGATGGCAATCAATTTAGAAACAGACGTGGAATATTTCAACAATATTGTCGATTAATCATATTTTTATGAGTATTTTCAGGCTCAAACTGTTATTTTCCGTATAAACATCTACTGAAAACACTGCTTTGAAGCTTCATTGGCATTATGTCAATATTTCGGTCAAACCATGCCAACCATTGTGCCAAACTGACAAATACCTACTTAACCCTTCAGAGAAGAAAACTTTTTCTTACATTGTCAAGTAAACGGAAATATCGACATTATAGAGTAGACGGCGTCACGAAAACGCTTCAAATACTGTCGAACGTAAGTATGATTATAATCAAAATGCATATATTCCTGGTGAAAAGACTTCTATATCAGTACAATGTTGATGTTTGACATCCAGGGAAATTCGAATTCTTGAAATTTCTTTACAGATGGCGTTAATGGACAACTCTGGACACATGACATTATGAAGTCTGACGAAATTTCTATTAGCGAAGTCTCTAGACTCTAGAAGAACTCGTGCAGTGTCAGTGTATTACTTTTTTTTTTCAACACTCTACCTAATAACTACCTAATAAAGGATAAAGATACACTAGTTCTGTCAAAAATTGCATGAGTTTTTACCTAAGAATTCGCTATATTTTTGATGTTTGTTTCTGTTGAGACGTAAACACAGATATGCATCTTGAATCTTGATACATATATTACAGATAGATGCATTTGATTCATATTCTCGATATATGTTATAAGAAATTAATATCAAAATTCTTACTATTTGGTGCTGAAAATTTTGCAGATAATTTGATGAGAATCTTTGTAATATCGGTATCGTCGTGAGAGGAGTAGAGTTGGACTACATGGAATAAAATGTGCGTCAATAGAGTTTATTGAACATTGTAGTGTTTAATTCGAAATCGAATCAAATCAAAATATACTTTATTATCAGAAGATTTTCATCTCATTGATAAAGTCATGATAAATATACAATAGCGTGTAAAATAGATGAGTATGTATAAACAAGTATGTGCTACAACATCGTCACAATTATAATAAAGACATAATCACGAAACTAGAACGATAACAAGACGAAAGAAACATATCAAATCAATTAAGAATAATAAATATGAATTTTTGTAGGATTTCCTAAAGGTTCAAGTATAATTTGACATACAAACATATACACGTATATACACTTACATACACACATCGACATATCAACTATATATTCCAATCCCTGCTAAGAAACTCTTGTACACTGTAAAACACCTCATCGATAAGCAAGAGTTTGACAGATCTCCTGAAATGGGATGGCGAAACGATGTGTTTGTAAGTTGCAGGCAAATGGTTGTACAGTTTGATTGCACTATAGATCACAGAGTTCTTTGTTAAATTTGAAGACAGAATAGGTAGTCTCAGATTGATACTTTGTCGAGTGATACCAGCCATTGCATCGTATGATGCTCTGTTTTTGTGTACCAGACACACTGTTTCCAGAATGAATAAAGACGGGAGAGTCAGGATTTTCATTTTGCCGAAGAGTGGTTTACAAGATACTCTGGGTCCAACTCTGCAAAAGTAGCGAACTGCCCGCTTTTGTAAAACAAAGATAGTATTGAAGTTTTGTTGGTTGCATACACCCCAAAAGGGAACACCATACCTGATATGTGATTCAATCAAAGCATGGTACACCACCTTTGCAGTGTCTGCACCCAGTTCTCTAGACACCAAACGCAAGGCATAACACCCAGATGCTAGTTTTTTACTCAAGGACTTCACGTGGTTCTCAAAATTTAGATTGTTATCCAGGAGGATTCCGAGGAATTTACTCGAGTACGCTTTCTCAATGACAACTTCATTACGTAAGGGAATATCTGGTAAATTACATTCAAATGACAATAGATTGGTTTTATTTATATTCAACGAGAGCAAATTGAAATCAAACCATTTTTTCACAATGGAGATATCATTAACAATTCTCGAGTGTAGGCTGTTTATATCGGTCGCATGCCACAAGATGGTCGTGTCGTCTGCAAATATAGTAAAACTACCGTCAATCTCAAGACTAGTCAAATCGTTAAAATATAATAGGAATAAGATAAGTCTCAGTACAGATCCTTGGGGCACACCATGTTTAACCAGTTTTGATGAATTGGACCCTCCAGAGTCCAGATCAACCTGAGTAATTTCAATTCATCAGGAAGAGTACTGTAGTGTAGGCTATTATGGCGTTGTATAAGAATACTGTATTTGAAAATACTCTCCCAAAAGAACTTTTATTAATTAACACGCTTTTATTAGCTTGGGTTGTAACTATGTATGTAACGGAATCTTTGAGCATAATTTTCACCAATTTCCAGAAGTCTGATAAATTTGAAACTTTGCATACGTTTAACACGCTTTTATTAGCTTGGGTTGTAACTATGTATGTAACGGAATCTTTGAGCATGATTTTCACCAATTTCCAGAAGTCTGATTAATTTGAAACTTTGCATACGTATCAAGGACCGATGACAATGCAATAATTTGATCATAGTTTTCCATTATCCTTATAAGGACCACCAGGATTAAAAAATTCTTTTATAGATCCTCTGTAGTGTGATGTGGTCTCGGTAGTGTAGCGGTTAGCATATCTGCCTGTCAAGCGGGAGGCCGGGGTTCGAATCCTCGCCGGGCCACCGTGCAGGGTAATCGCACGTTAAAAGGTAAGGCCTCGTTGATCCATTGCTCGCACAAGTTTCGACTTCTGAGAGTTGACGTTCGTCAGCTGGTTAACGTAACGAACAATTTTAGAACAACATTGTTTTTTTAGTGGAGTAAAAAGATAGATCTAGCGCGCGTTCTGCGCATGCCTGCAGAAGGTTTTCAGGGTAGTTGCGTTCTCACAATGTTCATTCCTTATCTCACATGTGTAGGTGTACATGAGTCTGATACATGCAAATTACTGTATGTGATATTTATGTAACATATAATATAGTTCCCAGCGAAATACAGCCACGGAACTGCTGAAAGACGAAAGTTGCCAATAATCCTGAGTTGGGCAAGATGCAAGGTTGTACAGTTGATCATGCAGTAATTTGTCTAGGCTCGCGATTGTTTGCTGCTGGACAAGCCTATGTAGCACTTAGTCGTGTAAGATCTTTAGACGGTATTCGGATTGAAGAACTTGATTGCTCTAAGTTAACAGGAAGTACCCCATGCAATAGTGAAGCTTTAATTGAAATGATGAGATTGCGGAATGATTCGTAAGAAATATCACATTTCCACTAGAAACTAATTGATAAATTGAACTAAAAAATGAAAAATAAATAATAGTTTAAAAAACTAAAAAAACACGCTTTTATAGCTAACCGAACTAAAAAATAGAAAATAATTTTTAATTAGAAAGAGTTTATATTACGGTAGTAGAAGGCTAAACAATCATTCATAGTCAATCAGCTCAAAATAAAATTATAATAAAATTTAAGTAATTAACAGAATAAAGTAATTCAGAGTAAAAAGCGTGGGGTGCATTTTACTACATTTCATAGGTCTCCTCTCAAAGATAATTACCTATAGAATGATTGTAATATATAATATATCAAGCACCCCACGATTTTACTCTGAATTACTTTATTCTGTTAATTACTTGAATTTTATTATAATTTTATTTTGAGCTGATTGACTATGAATGATTGTTTAGCCTTCCACTACCGTAATATAAACTCTTTCTAATTAAAAATTATTTTCTATTTTTAGTTCGGTTAGCTATAAAAGCGTGTTTTTTTAGTTTTTTAAACTATTATTTATTCTATGATTTAAAATATTTGTTATTGGGAAATTCTGTAAAGCAATCAGCAATTAACACAAATATAACTTCTACCAAAGTAAAAACTGAGCAAAATGAACTTTGTTTTTATCAGCGTCAGAATAATCTATTTATGTTGACCAGTTGAAGTTAAGTACATGTGTATTGTATGTTCTGTAACCATCGAAATTTGATATAGGTGAATAGATGATTGATTATTGCGTCCATAAATAATACAACACCGTTTGGTATACATTATGAAACAGTATTCAAAACAACACTTGAATTAATTACTAAACAAACGGAAAACAACAAAAGCAACGGCAGACAAACGACAAATAACTAAAAAAACTACGGTAGAGAACTGAACTGAAAACGACAAATAGCTGGTTGAAAGGAACAGTAAAATTATGGAAAACTTCGAGTAAAATTTCAATCAACTTGAATGCAAATGTCAAAATATGACAGAATTCCATTCTTGCACCATCTACTGGAAATCACAGTAAATTCGGTGGATATGATCGATCGTGTCTAGAGTTTTTGACGAAACAATATCGAATCGGAGATCGCGCCAGGAATATATGCATCTTGATTGTAATTTAATGAAGTGTCTGGCAGGGGGTTGAAACCATAGTAAGTGTCTGGCAATGGGTGATGTGATTTCTATTATCATTCCGAAGAAAACATGAGAAAACTGAGATACTTTGACCGTTCTCACCTGTTTTGGCGAGATGCGCAGAGAAACTTTGAGCTTTCAGAAAATAACGAAGGTCTGGCCGTCTCGGGCTCTTGCTCAATTGGAAAGTTCATAATTTTATGCGACGTCTGGCAGAAATATAACGCACTGCTATAATTTCACAAACAAACGGCTTCCATTTTATGCGTGTGAATTTATTGAGTTCTTTGGTGTTGATTTAGGAAATCTCATCTGAAGTTGTAATTTTTTTTTATTAATAATAACAAACAATCATGGATGCAGATCGCTCAGTGAGCCGTATAAAGTGTTTGGTGCCAAGTTGCTGCAACTCTAGGAACCGAAATCCAAAGTTGTCTTTCCACACGTTTCCAAAGAGAAATACATCTTTGGTGGGAAACATTACGGAAAGTGGATTGAAAGAGAAAATAGACAGGTACAAGGCTTGGAAAATTAAACTGAAACTGCATAAATCACCACCTAGAGCGGCTTTAGTGTGTTACTTGCATTTCAAGAGAGATGACTTCTTCTTACTTGGTGTGTCTGTTCGTCTATTTTCAGGCGAAGTTATGGCGCATTTCATCATCCATGTAATAAAAGCCTCTTGGGTTCACTAACACTACACTAAAACTAAAAAATGTCCTGGAACAAATATCATTAGATTTTGAAACACAATGCATCTATGTTCACCTCTAATGAATGGTAAGTATTGTGCCGATATTCAAAGCATCATGAACACAGTTATATTAACCTTCACGAGAAAAATTTCGTACAATGAAAATATAGCAAAAAACACCAAAATCTTGTCTAGCGGGGGCGACTGATGACTGGATTTCAGTTTGGCGCGTTATTTCACAAATGTAAACAAGGTAACTATTTCAAAATGGTGGATAAAGTTTAACCACCACCAGCGCCCTCATCGGTCGATATTCTTCCCTATAACGTATTGGGGCAAATATAATACAGAAATTATGACAAATCGTGTCTACATTTTGTGTCAAAACAATATCGAATCAGTCAGCCCACTAGGGATTCTATTCATCTCGGTCGGAAATGAAATTCTCGAAACGAACGATTTACGTACATTTTTTCTCCGACTTCGCAGGTGTCTTCGATCCCGTTCCCCTCGAAAACGCTGTTCTCGACGACGGAAGCGGTGGCGCAGTCGCGGAAGCGCCAGCTCGAGACGTACCTCGTCAGGCTGATCGAGACGTGCAGGCAGCACCCCGCGTGCCCTCTCGCCTACGGCCAGCCCGTCACCAAGGCCGCCCTGATCGGCTTCTCGCCCTTTTTCCGGAGGGGCGTCTTCGAGAACGGCAAGTACGGCACGTCGTGACGGCGGCGCCCTCTACGCCGGGCGCCGGGATCTTCGGTCACGTTGTATTATATTTTTTATTACCGATTCTCTATCGCTTTGTTATATTTTTGGATTGTTTTTGATATTAGAGTACTATGTTGAATCTACGGTCGTGGTCGGTGTTTTATTTTTCCGATTCCAATGATGATAATTTTAATCAAGATGAATAAAAACCGTGGTGTGTTGACTTATTTATTTATTGACAAAACAAATCTTCCGAATAGAACAAGTTCTGGTATAAGGAAGATAATACATTGTATATAAGTTTAAATATTTCAAAATAAACGAAAAGTAACAATTACAAACAAATTTACATGTTAATTGATTGATGAACATCATTATGATATTATACCTAATAGATTGTAAGCAAATTTTCTCGATTTTTTGCTATCTTGATTTTGATCAATTTTAACTGAAGAGATGCCTTCGAGAGTTTGCCAGCAGAGGCGCACCTTACGTGATTTTAATTTAATCTGTGATGCCATGATATCCGTCTGCTCGACGGCCATTCGATTATTTATAGATTTATGGGTTATGTTTATTTCATGGTCTCATGTTTTTGCATGCAATTTCTTGCTTTCCCGCGAAATGCTAGAAATTATGTAGTCATCACATTTTGACTGATTATTAGGTATTCCTTTTGCTTTCAATTTGATGAAGAATAAATCAAAAACTCAGTGATTGTGATGTGATTTTAAATCTTCCGAAACAATAGTTGTGAGTGAAACTGGAAAGTATTGATATCTTATCTTTCTACTTTCTGAGGAACCGAAGATAGGTAAGTACTTTTTTCTTCATAGTGTTAAAAAAATGCAATTTTAATGTAATTACGAGCCGATGATATGAGGGATAAGTAATACTTACACGTTACACGAGCGTTTTATTTTGAGCTTTGTAAATCGGTTCATAATAAATCTAACTATCACTATAAAATCAAACAAATACAAGAACAGCAACGATAAACACTTAAAAAGAATATATACAAGAAAAACGTGAAAAGAAACAAGTACTAGGTACAAGATTTTGAATATTGAAGGAACTTTCAAATGCATTCAAATCGAACTGTCAAACATTTCAAAAAAATTCATAGCTTTTTATTAGACGAACTTGACCTTACGTATTTTGTATACTGATAATTCTATCGGTGAACGAAAGATCCCGTAAGAGTTCATCCAATGAGACCGCCGGTATCGAAAATCACTCGTAAGCTGCCGCCTCAATGAAAATGTACCCTTAGAAAATCGCATTTGTATCACCACCTCAACACCACCTACCGTCAAAAAATGTAAGTTTACTCTTCGATTTCCCAGGTCGAGAGGAATTGGCTAAACAAAAGCATATCGGTCAACGCACCAGGGTTTTTATTCATCTTGACTTTAATGTTTACTAGTTGACCGGGGTCAGTTTGTTGGGCATTAAATATTTTTTTGATGCAATTATGTTGTGTAATTCTTAGTATACTGAGTTTGATCAGGTTCATCACAGCTCTACCTTCTGAGCGCTCTCGAAAGAGCATTTGAAAGAAGTCAAAAATGTAATAAACCCCTTTTTATCACGCTACGCAATGAATTTCAATAAAATACGAAACACTTCTTCCATCAATTCTGTTAAAGAAAATATTTTTGCGAAATTTGAAGTAGATCGAAGTACGTTATCCCATACAAACTTTGACCCCGTTTTTCATCCGTTTAGGAGTGGAATTTTGGAAAACCCTTTGTTATCGGATACTTACGACATATAAAGCATACACCCTCCAATTTTCAGATCTCTACCATCAGTGGCTTAGGCTGTGTGGCGATTCATCCCTAAAATAACTTTCTACCCCTTTTCAACCTCGTTAGGATTTCAATAAAATACGAAAAACGTCTTCTATCATTTCGGTAAAAGAATTTTTGTGCAAAATTTGAAGTAGATTGGACCAAGGCATCACGTTGTCTCATACAAATTTGGCACCATTTTCACCCCGTCAGCGGTGAAATTTCCGAAAACACGGTAAAACGGAATAAAAAGTATAGTGTAACAAACACGACTTTCTTTTATATAAGCATATATATTTCACGAGAATCACAATACAGGTGGGGAGAAAAGTATCGTTTGGATTACCATTGTCAATATTGCAACAATAATAGTATATTATGCAACGATCATGTAATGATGGTTATTATTACACGAGCATCAACCGGGATACGAAACGAGCCGAAGCTGAGTTTCGTATGGTTGATGCGAGTGTATTAATATCCATTACATGAGAGTTGCATACGCTATTTTATCTACACCCGATAAATAGTGAAGAACTACAAATATATTTATATTTGTATTGCACACAATAATACTAATTAAACGCATTTCTTTGAAAAATTCTACAGAATTGTAATTGATAGTATTTCTTCGAGAAATGAAACGATGAGAAATGAAGAGAACATAAAAAATTGAAAGAAAAAAATTACTCCAAGCCGGAATCGAACCCACGTCTCTTCCAACTAGTTGAACTAGATATTTTAAATCTCTGCGCCTTAGACCGCTCGCCTACGGAAAGCTCAGAGAATTTGAGTAATAAAAATAAAGAAATAAACCATGCATTTGTCAAATGAAAAATTTAATCGTTCTAACTGTATTTCTGCCGGTAAGGTGTCGAAGGTGATTCTCCCATATCGCTGGTATCAGACATTTTGTTATAATTATCGAAATTTGGCTATATTCTTAAAAAATTCAATACCTACACCGATTTTGACTTGACAAACGTCAAATGCAGAGCAGGCACATCATGCTTGAAAAATAATGGGTTTCTATTGGTTGGAAATCTGTATCGTAATGAAAAATCTGTATTGTAATAGATTTCATTATAAATCGGGTTGTGGGCATATAAGTGTACCGTCAAGCGGGGTGAATCAGGACTAAGGAGTCAATCGGGACAGTCTGACGTTCACTAACAAACACGTGATTTTCATGCTTCTGGCTACTGTTTTCAGGATGGGTAATAAAAAAACCTGTTGCAGACACCACAAGCGATTTTCCTTCGTATGTCGCCGTCAAATAGTTCGCAAAAGTTGCATATTCACTTATTGGAAAACCAATTTTCCACTAAATGAAAATTTCAAGACAAAGCGAGATTGACTTGATTATTATATGTATGAGAAATATTCTTATTTATTTCAAAAAAGCGACATGTATTTTTCTCCGTGAAATATTTTGCGCAAATTATCATTACCCAATAAATTAATTTTCAACGTCCAAAATTTATACTACGGCAAGTATTGACCCCTGATTATTTGCACACTGAGGAGTATATTCACCCTTGTGTTATTTCTTATTTGCAATACATGTTTGTTACTAGCTCTAACTATCTTAAACTTTTATTGAAAACAAACAATACAATTGCAATCGGAAAATATTCTATCAAGCCAATTCCTTCACGGTCAATTTCAACGGATCGTCAATACCATACAACAAACGTGAAACGAATCGTACATCAGGACGTTCCCAGGACAGCTCCAAATTCCTGATAATCTAAAAGAGAATAGAGCACCTTGAGCACGCAAGAAAAAATAATCTTAACATTAAGCAGTTTTATCGAATTCGACCCGACAAGATTATTCTCCCCACCCTTTGACCGTCAGCTAGAAGACCCACTGAACTTATAATATCACAGCTTGTTTTCAACGACGCAGGTGATTTTTCTGAGGTTTAAACCGCCGAAAACTGAAAAAATAATAACTCACCTTTGTTAAAACTACCTCCAACTCCAGATTGGCGAGTCTCTGACCGAGACAAGATCTCGGACCGAACCCGAAAGGCAGGCTCGAAAACGGATTGGCGTTTCTTGCCGACAGTTCGTCTTTTGTTTCCCGAAGCCATCTTTCCGGTAGGTATTTTTCCGGGTCCTTGAAATGATCCGGGGAATTTGATGTATAGATCGATACAACTGTCACGCCAGTCTGAAATGAAAATCGGCTTTTATGAGAACAGTTTTTTTGCAAGCGCACCCTGTATACTTGATGTATATTTCGATATTTTTTTGTCAAATTCCGTTCGAGAATCATCTAGTGCGGAAAATGCCGCAAATTTTTCAATAAATCGGTTAATCACTTGCATCATTCCTCGTGATACACGACTTAGATCTGTGATATAATTGGTATACCAAACGCTCTAATTAATACAAACACTAAATGATAGATAACGCCATTGGTAAACTTCATGAAGTTTGTCTATATACAATGCCTGTTTGAATTACGACATTTAATGATGAATAATTGTAATACTTATATTCATTATTAATCTTTTCAATTGTTTTGTATGTGACTTGTTGAAAGATTCACAATGTAACATAGATAAAGATATTTATTTCTTGTTCATGGTGTAAAATACTTTCCAATGATTTTGTATGAAATAGTATATAATCCTGGGACGAAGATAACATTTCTCTGGAGGGAAATGATGAACTCATTGCTTTTTTGTCGTTATTTTCAACCTCACCTAAGTAGAGGATACAAATATGTACAGTTTGGTTTCGTTCTGTAAATGCGTTGGGCATAGCAATAATATTTCACAAATATTATTTGTGTCACGGGGATTGCTGTAAATTTTTTTTTTTCTTTTTTAAGCGAAAAAAACAAGCGGCCAAAAACGGACAACGCCTTTCTCGCGCTCCTCGAAGAAATTGTCGCGATTTTTTTTCCTTCTCTCCTATACACAACACGAACGCGTTGTTGTGCTTTGAAAGAAATCCGTCGAGGCTTGTTTTCCTTCCAACCAAAATGACGTGCCCAACAATCACGCATCGCGAGGACACCGGAAGAGAAAAGAGAGGAGAGAAAGAAATTTTAAGAAAAAAAGAAGAAAAGAAGAAAGGGGGAATGTTGAGTTTTTTTTTTTTTTTTTCTAAGAAATACCTTTCTCGAAAAACTATTTTTTTTCTTAAAAAAAAAAAAAAAATTTTTAATCAAGGATTTAAATCAGATTTTATCGTGATTTTATCACTTGATTTTAATCAGCCCAACCCTGCTGTAATGGCTATGTTTTCATTACTCACTGCAATGTTGGCGGTATATTGAACAGTAGAAATGGACTGGCCCTGATGAGTAACAGATGATTCATTTGGAAATTGGCTAATGAGAAGGTACCGTTTTTTTCTTGAAAACTGAGTGGGACTTTAGTTATTAAAGAGGATTGGGGTTTTGATGGAGAACGTGAGTACCTATATATTTTTTGAAAATTATCAAGGCTGTGTGCACGTATCCATATGCTCAGAAATAGAAGGACTTTTGTATTTCGTGCAGGAATTATTGATTTGATTTTTGTATTTCTGCACGGAATTATGGATTGTTATTCCGGGGTACGGGAAATCTAAAAGAAAAACTATATTGAATTCAATATTTGATTCTTGCCGACGAAATCTTCCGGCAATCACAAAAATAAATAGTACCTGGAGGGTTATATTTCTATCGTTGAAAAAAGTACAAAACAATTTTGGTTTTGGTGAGACTCGAACTTAACGTCTATAAAGTGGACAGTTTCAGAGCTGAAGAGGCAATTTGGACCGTACAATTTCAGTCAATTATTCGTGGAGTTCTGTTAATAGATTCATGACTAGGGGGAGGGGGGGGGGCGCACCTCTTTCTCTCCCCCCCCTCCACGCCTCCCACACCACACAACACAAAACACGCAGCGCGGCCCCCCCCCCACCCCTCGGGGGGTTTTTTTTAGTTTTTTTTTTCCCCCTTTCCCCTCCAATTATTTTTTTTTTCTTTTTCTTGGGGGGGAAAAAGGGGTTCCACCCAAATATTTCAATTAACAAAAAAAACGAAAAAAAAAAGAAAAAAAAGAAAAGAAATGAAAAAGCTCATTTATTTCAGTTTAGAAGGCGAGGCATGCAGGATGTCACGCGCCTGAATTCATCTTTGACAGCCCGACTATAGAATCATTCATTTTTGTGAATTGATCTGGTACAGAAAACACTATTAATCAAAATTAAATTGACAGTAAGGAAGTTTTACAATTCGCAAAGGAAACCGTGATTTTAAAGATGAAATGTGGGAGTAGAAATAGTATATTACACACTGAGGTGGGAAGTGATTCATTGCTGTCGTGAGATCAGTTAGTTAAGCGAGACCCAAAGCGTCAATGTTAGCTATGATCTCGAGACAGGAATGAAACTTCCTACCCAGGTTTGTATACTATTTTATTTACAACCATCCTATTTCGATTATAATTAATAAATCTCCGTTTCGTTCTGAACATATCTGAAATATTACATTTAACGACAAATTACCAAGAACGCGGATTTCTCAGAATAATCAAGTAGACATATTGTTAACGTGAATATGAATAAATGTCAGAGAAAGTCAATAGATGACAGATAAAGCCTGTAATAGATGAAATGAGGGCGGGAAGTATAGGTGTGTAACAGTGGCGGATCCACGGGGGGGGGGAGTTTCGGGTCCGGACCCCCCTCATTGGGAAAATAAGAGTTTTTTTTTTAATTTTTATCGGCTCCTAATTTCCAAATTTTGTTAGGGAACGAAAAAATGTCACATGAGCAAGACAAAAAAATAAAATAGAATACATTTTTTTGCTTTAAAATTGTAGAACTTCAATAATTATTATTACATTCCATTGAAAAGTAAAGAGCAGGCTACATTCAAACATTAGTAAATTTGTAGGAAAATTGTTAACAGAATATATTGAGCTAATCTGAACTTCATTTTTCAACAACCAATTCCATCAATTCTTTCAATTCAATAATCCTTAAATTAAAACAAATAATTCTCAAGATTTAAAAATAGTACAAACAAGATCTGGATTGAATGTTACCCAAACAAACAAACAAATTTCGCTTGAAATTTTTTCTGGTTCAGTCGGTTCAGACGCTGGATCAAGCCGAGTAAAATATGAAAATAGAGTCCTCTTCATGTTGTAGGTTCAAAATAAAATGCATTTTTTTAACTATCAAATTGCAATTTTTCTCGATGACACTTTGAAGAAAATTGACATTTGTCAGGCTTACCGAGAAAAAGTTCAAAAAATTTCTGACAGTACTGCCATTGGATCCTTTATGGCGTAGTATTTGACAAATTAGACTTGTTGCATTTGTGATGAGTGTTGTGTATGCCGGTAACGATTTGAATATACAATGTATGAGTAGAATATGCTGTTGATTAGGTTAAATCAACTCGATTAGGTTAAATCAACTCGATTCGATTTAAAAAAAGTAAAGTTTCGAACCTACTTTACCTCCTGGCTACACCGTCAATCTCTTTCACTTTTTTTTTGGATCTTGACTAGTTGTTGCTATACGGTAGCTCATAATTTTCTGTTTAATATATATTTATATTTTGAGTTATAGATCTTATAGATCCCCCCTTGACGTGATCCTGGATCCGCCACTGGTGTGTAATGTGTCACTTCATAACCATCAATGACGTTAGCAATGACAGCATTACATATTATATGGTTGTAAATGAAAGTTGTTTCCTACCTCGTCTTCTTCTGAATGAAGAATTGGTTACTTTTCAACCCGAAACTAGGTAAGAAACAAGCAAATTCCAGAACGATTTTGAATAAAAAATGTTACTGTCGTCCGGCATAGCTACAGCGTTCTTTCATGCTGTGGCTCAACTTTAAGAAAGCATTATCTGTGGTGAATTGTTGTACCTTACCCCTTTTGGAATTTGATATCCTCCTATGACCATATCCTTGATGGATGTTCGTAGCGTTCCAATAGCCACTGGGGCTATTCTGTTCGATTCTTTTATAACCGCTTTCAGGTACGGTAGTTTGGCCAGAGCCTCGTTAGTGACAGGCATTTCTTTTTCTGGGAGGATTCCAAAAATTTCTTCGCGAAGCTTGGCCTGTTTGTCTGGATGCTTGGCAAGGAAGTATAGGATGGTGCCCAAGGTCTTTCCTGTCTGAAAATGAAAGCAAATTCATCTAAACGTATTGTGTTGGGTTAGTTTGTGAGGAATGAGCTGTTCTGCATGCTGCACATGCTTTGTTCCTTGCAGGCGAAACACTACTTTTGCTTGAATGTGATTGGCAATGTTCTTTGCTGAATGGTTCGGATTTCCATTTTCTATATCGAACTCAATTGAAACCCGTTGATAAGAACGAAAGGATAAAAATACAAATCAAAAAAGGCAATCAAATAAACAAACAAAAGGTTGAGATGGATTTTTTGGTCAGAAATAGAATGAAATGTTTGATTGATCGAAGAAAATTATGTTGTGACAAAAAAATCGAGTCATCGAAAATGAAATATTAGTCAAAAATATGTGAATGAAGACATAATGACATTTATCACGTTTCGAGACGTGAACTCTGGGTATTTCTAAGAGAAAAACGTGAGGTAGTTTTGAGTTGCGTGGTATTTGGTTTGTATGATTCACTCTATATTGTTACGAAATTTCTTAGCGCCGGCCCTGTCGCTCGTAAACGCAGAATAATATGAGGGGTCGAAGAGAACGCCATTTTTCCAGGAACTCTTGATTCGCGTGGAGAATTCGATACACATCATCGAGACCTCTCTCGAAGATTCTCCATAGGCGTACGCAGGTATAAAAGGAGACACTTCATCTCGGAGGAGAGAGTTATTCAGATAGTTATCAGAGTTTCTAGCCTAGTGGAGAGGCGGAGAGTTTTACAGAGTTTAAATCGGAGAGAGATTTGGTATTGCTCAGTGCAGAAGACGAAGTAGAGAATTTCTCTATTACAGAGAGTTTTAGTACCGAGCGTCGGAAAGTTAGCAGAGCGATTTAGGTGATTGTGTTGTATTGTGTTGTGATAAAGAGTTGTAATGGGGGGTTAGCGCTCAGATCAGCAGGAGGTATGTACCTACCAGAAAAGAAAGATAAGGGGTATTGGTCTCTAACGTACAACAGGCACATTTATTTTTTTAGGTACTTTGGAAAAATATATAACCAATTGTTTGACTCCAGACTGATCAGAAGCGGTACACAGACAATCTGAAGAGAACATGTTGTTAAGAGAGGGGAGATGGTTGAACAACGAAAACACGACGATAAACCATATTTATGGGTTCATTATTCAGTCGTGTTCAGCGTTAGAGAAAAGTAGTTTAGTCGTTGTTTGAGAGTATTTTAATAAACTCGGGAACCCAAGGATACCAGCATTCCGTTGAAACAATATCATATCGAAACCTGCCATAAAATGTTATTGTCGAGAAAGTAAAATAAAAGTAATGAAACTAAAAGGGGGGTTTTTGAAAAAGGTTTACTCTTTTTTCGGAAAGGATTGGGGGGAAAAGAAAAAGGGGGGAAGGGACAAGTGGAAGAGGAAAAGGTGGGAAAAAAAAAGAATTTTTATATCTTCTAAGGTAATAGATAGGAAGGAAATATTATGGATTTTTGTTGACAAAGGATAATGAATGTAATATGATTCATTGAAAAACAAAGAAGCCGCTATTTATAGTAGAAGCGACAACGCCGCATCGTCTAAAATATTAGGCGTGTAGGTCATATTGATTTATGCATACTGTGAAATTTTCAGGTGACTGTTGAATGTTTCGAAATAGTAATTAACGCTCATCATGAAGAGCGCCCGGTATTACGTGACGACAAGGATAAGTAACCTATCACGCACGAGAGAAAAATTGTGAGCACGAGGCGTCAGCCGAGTGCGGTAATTCGCAAGTGTACGTATTTGGCCTTATCCTCGAGTACTGCGTACTATACTTTTTCGACTCCCACCATGCTAGAGCGTTGATTTCTGCTTGTATAGCACAAATTTCTTCGTTATCAGCCATTTTCAATGATCGCGACGGGGCGGGTCGTCGATTATAATAGATTCAAGTACCAATCTACAAATTAATTATTTCCTAAATGAATGGTAATTGTAACTCTCATTTTTATTTAAAATCATCAACAATATCATTACCTGCACTCAATTACTAGAACTTTCGTGTTCCTAGAATGACATCCAGAAGTAATATCACATTTTATTTAAATCCCCCACGAACAAATGTAATGAAAAAATCCCCAGTATATTCTATGTGCGACACCTGCAATTCTGCTAACTGTGTTTTGGATATCTTCAGTTGCCAGATTATACACATCAAAAAACATTTTCTAGTTAACTGTGTTATGAAATCTCGTTTTTGTACTGTTATCGGTTTGCAATTTATGTATAAGTGTAAATGTGTGTGTATGTGTCTATACTTGTATTTGTATATGCACATTGTTGCTTTTTTCTCTATTCTGTAATTGGGTTCATCCTGTAGAATAGTGTATGAAATAAATAAATAAAACTCTATTGAAACCTGTTGCTAAGAACGGAAGAATTAAAATACAAATCAAGTGAGAAAATCAAATCAAAAACCATTCTTTTTTTGGTCAATAATGAAAATAAGGATTGATTGATCAAAGAAAAAATAATGTTGTTACAAAAAATCAAAATATCGAATAGGAAATATGAGTAAAAAAAAATTAAATAAGGAAATAAACGAAATAAATGAAATAATATTGTGACAAGAAAATTGAGGTATCGAATATAAAACACTAGTAAAAAATGTAAATAAATAAATTGAATGAAATATTAGGAAAACATGTTGATATCAAGTTCCAAGTTGAGTGTACTCACGATATTTCGATTTCTGCTATCCGCAATCGTGGGGGGGAAGAGAAAGGAGAGAGATATTTTTCCAGTTATTCGCGAAAAAGTATCTGAAAACGTACTTTTTTTGCCTGAAAACCGATAATTTTACTCGCGAATAAATCGAAAAGATTGCTTTTCAGAAAAAAACTCATTGAACAGAAAGGCTTACAATTAGTCAATCTATTGATTTCCCCACTTATTTCCACTAAAAATTTTTTCACCCCCAAGAAGGGGGGGCAGCCACCCCAGGGAGAAAGCAACCCTCGGCACAGGGGAGATTTTGAAAAGAGGTTATGTAGATCCTGAATCCAAATTTTCATGCGAATCGGTGCGGTATGGGATAAAAAGGGAAAGGTAAGAGGAAAACCAGGAGAGGAGAGTGCGGATACAAAAACGCGGCGTCGTGAGTACACTCAACTTGAAACTTGGTTTCAACATTTTTTTATAATATTTCATTTATTTCTTCATTTACATTTTTCAGTATTTTACATTCGATACCTTAATTTTCTTGTTCACAATATTATTTCATTTATTTCTTTATTTAATTTCTGTTTTGACTGATATTTGATATTCGTTATCTCGATTTTTGTAAGAACATTATTTTCTTTGATCGATCAATCCTTAATTTCATTATTGACCAAAAAAATTTGATTTTCTCTTTCGATTTGTATTTGTATCCTTTCGTTCTTAGCATCAGGTTTCAATAGAGTTAAAAATATAGACAACGGAAGCAAGCAAATTTTCTAAAATTATGATTTTCAATTCAATTTCACAGAATATTTCCCTCATATATAAAATGTCTCATAAGAGCAATGCAATTATCGAAAACTTACAGCGGTAATTGCATTGTATCAAGTCACCATAACAACACATTTGAAACCGTATCGCTAGACGTCAGTAAACAACACAAATAAATGTCAGATGGACTTCAAAAATAGAAAAACATTTCGCGTTTTGGTGAGTGCTCCATACAATCTATAGAGGAAAGTATAAATGAACAAAAAATAACATTTCCTTGAGAATTTCTTTGTTCGTGGAATATTCCAATGAATTACATTCGTGCATAAAAATGACCAGATGATTTTGCATTCAAGCGTGATATCTTACACAAATTGCATTCGGTTATTTTCATATTTTGTAAAAGAGCCCTCGTCTTTCGGACTCGGGCACTTTCGCCAAAATATGAAAATAAACTTGCAATTTTTAGATATCACGCTTTCTTAGAAAATTATCGGTAATTTTTATGCACTCGTGCAATTATAACCAATAATATAGAGCAAAACTTCGCTGATTTTTTCTTTTTGACAATTGAATATAGTCATGAGATCGAATTTACCCTGTCAAATGTTACATATCCCATCACATCACAAAAAGACAATTTCGGAATTGGCTGCCATTAATTCAGAATACACGTTTCCTTAATTAGCCATTACCTAACAGCTTTCAAATACGTAGGTAATGAAATGTTTCAAATAGTAGGAATAGAAAAAATTGATGAAGACATTACCAACCACGAATAAATAAACGTTTTAATTAGGTTCCCTCCTTTCCCCCATGGAAAAACAAAGAAAAAAAGGATAAAAAATTATTTAGAAACAAAAAAAAAATTTTAATAAGGGCAAAAAGGTCTTCAAAAAAGAAGGAATAATGAGGCTGCAGGAAAGGGAGTTATTTCTAAAAATCAACAACAAAAGGGGAGGGAAAAGAAAAGGGAAAATATCTCTTGATTTGCGAAAAGGATTCGACACAGATGAACACAAAATTATAAAAAAAAAGAAAGAAGGGAATACGAGGGAGCAATCATAAAGGGTCAAAAAATCTGTCTAAAGAAAAAAATGTTCACCTAGGAAAAAAACCAGCACACAAAAGACTACCACTGGGGAGTTCCGCAAGGCTCCATTTTGGGGCGAGTTTATTTTTGATCATATAATTCTGCTTCAGAATATTATAGAAAGGAAAACAAAATACGCGGAAGATAAAACACACTCATTTTTCTAGAACAACAAAAAAAAAGATGAGAAGATTGATGACAAGAAAACATTTCTTCTTGGCAAAATTATCACAAAGGAGGTTGAATAAAAAAAACACAAAATGGGATAGAAAAAAAAAGAACAAAAAAAAGAGAAATGGCTTTCGAAAAAAAAAAAAAATTGCCAAAAAAAAAAACTTGGGGGTGTATAGACGAGAGACATGGGGGAATACCAAAGAAAGAAAAAAAAGAGACCACTCTTGGAATATTATTTAGAATCCGACAGCTCCTTCCTAAGAAAATCGAGGTGTATTTATTTCTGTTTGATATATTCAAATCTTCCATATTTGATATCAATTGGAGAACAGCCAAAACATCGATATGAATCCTCTCGAAAGACAACAAAAAAAAAAAAAGTGTTTATTCAAATTACCATATGGTCTTTTGAATATTCAATCTGCTTTTCAATAAAAATCTGTTGTTTTATACATTCAGTTAGAAAAAACAACAAACAATCAACATGAACTTTAGTGAAATTATTACAATCATGATCATAATACGTGACAAACCAAACAAAATTGTTGAACCTTATCGTTCTAAATTTGGAGAGAAATCAATTTATCATTTTGGTGTTGAAATATACAAAATCTTCCAGATAGACGAAAAGCTTCCGAAGACAACGAAATTCAAATCGAACGAAAAAATTTTGCTCTCTAGTTGAAATTCTGATCTCCATACATTTATTTAATTCAATTACAACTTTCATTTTGTATTCCCACACAATGTTATTATTAATTTATGTTGTACACTGTTTTATTTTATAACCAAATGAATCAGTTGATTACTATTGATTTTTATCCCTGTTATAAACTGTAGTTTCTTGGGATTAATAAAGATTATTATTATTATTAAGATTTTCACTCACGGTATCTGTGCCTGCCATCACCATGTCCATGACCATGGCAAACGCCACTCTTTTGTCTTTTTTCCCAAGCATCTGAACCACACTAAGCTCATGATCAGGTAGTGACTCATCGAAGGGTTCCAAATAAGCTTCATCGATCGATTTTCTGATGAAGCTACGGATCAGTGAAAAAACAAATGATGTCTTACATCTATGATAATAAATAAATAATTATAAAATTTATGAGTGCACTGGCACCGGTCGGATATATTTCAATGCCCTTCGTGGTATCAGCCAGGGGAGTAGTTGTTTTCTGTCAGATGCCCTCCAAAACCTATTGTCCGAAACTGGCCTGAACAAATTGTTCAAAGATGATTTGAAAGTCTACTTATTACGAAGGGATCATTGAAATTAACCTTGCAAATCGTATTTTTTTTTATTATACCACGTTTCCTTATTCGAATGGTTGTGAATAGGGAGGTGGAGAAAACGAATTTATTTGAATGAATTGAAAAAATGTTTCCTCAGAAATTACCTCGGTAATGATCATTGTTATTTTATGACCCAGACCAATGATGCCCTTTCTACCAAGCCATTTAATACAGGTACTATTTTAAATTATGATATCTTCGTCAGGTTAGATATTTTTGGGTTATCCTCGCCACAAAGTCAACTTCTACTTATTCAGAAACGATTAAGAATAATAGAAGTTTCTCTGACTGCAGGTTTATATAGAAAAATACCTACTAATTTACGAAATCCAAGTTCTTGACGTATTTTCTGTACAACGGGGTGCTAATAACTTTCCAGTATGCAGGAGATATTTCCAGCTGATACAGGTGGTCGAACATATTCAAAACAGCATCAACCAGTTTTCTGAGTTCGGAATCGTCAGGGGCGTTCAGATCCAGACTACCTGAAACAAACGACTCGCTTACAGCACTTTGCAAGATTTCAAAGGTATCGGTTTTAAAGGTGTGCCACAAGGTTGCGCTCTGGGCGCAGTACTGTTCGTGATGTATACACTTGTTAGCTTACCGAATCTCTTATTGAGCGCAAGGATGCCGACAGATTCCAGAGCCCACTTGTACAACACGGTGACAAAATCGTCAGGCATTTGATTATTCGCGTCAAGTCTCGCGAAATACCTCATATTATCCACCAGTTGACCTGCTATCTCGTCCAGTACCGGAGTGTGTTTTTGAACCATTCTGGGCTGCATCAAAATAGGGTTGACCATCGTTCTGATTTTGAACCAGTCCTCCCCTTGTCTGAGGTGAATAGAATTTTGGAATGATTATCGATATCAGATCAAGAAACGTTTAATCGACTTACTCTGTTAGGACTCCTCCCATACCTTGGAAGACGTCTTTTCTGGTGACTGTTCTATAGTGAAAGAAAGCTTCCAAGACAAGCCTCACAGGGAAAGTACCACTATTCCTCAGCATCTACATTTCAAATGGCTTTTTCTAGAGATCAATTATTACTCCTAACACCAAAATGATATAACTTGTATTTAACTTTATTTCCTGAAGGTGCTACTTTTGTTAGCGAAACAAGCTTCCAGTGCAAGTATTATCGGTTTGTTGTTGGGGTAACTGAACTATAGAATAAGCTCAGGTTCTTACACCAAATCATCATTTGAGATAAAAAATAATTTACTTATAACAGAGAAACATTGAAAGGAATAGCTGCATACAAGTCTTATAAGTAGGTCTCTAGTTCATGTCTGAAATATATAATCTATTTCTCTACGTCTACGTGGTATGAGACAGAGAGTAGTTATTTCCGAGTATAGTTCAAATCATCCGATCAATGTTCAGAAAAAAGTCACCTGAATATAGTTTATTGAAAGTCTTCAAAATCCAAAACGTACATGTTCAATATCCTTGGGGTCGAACAAAAACACACAATCTCTCTTTCCTGGAATGCCCTTGAAGAGCACCACATTTCCGTATTTTTTCTGAAATCTGGAAATGAAATTACGAATGATGGAAATCTATCTCTAGGAGGTCATATTTTCCGCGGCTAGTTCTTAGAATTTCAATGAATCTTCTTAGATAATTTTTCGAATCAATTTCAAATCGAACCAAAACTTAAATGAAAGAGGTAATAACAAAATATAAGCTGATATTATACTTATTACTTATACTGAATTGTTAATAAATAAATGAGATCCTGTATTAAAGATTTTCCAATTCCAACCATTGATATTGTTTATGCGTTGAAAAGATTTTTTTTAAACGAGGGTATCTCTCGAACTTTGGTATAAAGTGCTGTGCATTATTGCATTCAAAGTCAATCATATCTTGCATTTTATTCACATTGCATCCATAAGATAAGCGATTCCGGATCCTTGACATCTGGCCCGAAAAAGAGAAAAGGGTATCTAGTGGAATACACTTGGATATTGGAAGGAACGTAATTATAATACCTGGTATTAGGTAACAAGCCTGAATAAGCTATGAAACACGTATAGCGGATTTCAATTTGCAATTAAATTAAGAAATTTTTATCGAGTCAATCAGGTATATTTATTCCATAAGTTATTTTAATACTTCTGGTCTTCTAGCCTGTCAGTTTATAACAGGTAGGCAGTGATGGATGAGCGGCCGTGAAAACTTTGGCACATTTTTCATTCATATCAATTTCAGCGATCTGTTTGGCTCTGAGGCACATCAGTATTTTTGTTCTTCTCTTCACCTTAACTAATGTGGTACCAAACATCAAGATCGTACAACTATTAACCAGTCAACACAGTTACATCCTAAGGACGTCGCTGCGACTTCACGACATGTGATGTCGCAGGGATATTGCATTTACGTCGCTCATAAGCCGCAATGTCATACAGGTGATATCCCTATTGAAACAACTACTCTCTGTTAAGTAATTGTGACGAGTGTTGAGATGTAACTGCGACGTAACTTTTGCAATGTGTCTTTTGCGATGTCACAATGGCGTAATAAAACTAACAATGGGTGAGGAATGTGGTGGAAGTCCAGCACGAAATACTTTGAAGTTCGAGTCTCCTAAGGGAGAATTTGAAACTTGAGGCAATTGTGCATGGGACATATCTTTTGTTCCGTCCGAACGAAGGTGGATAAGTTCAAATAAAATATTTATGAGCATATGCGTTATGAGAAAATAAACCCACAACATCTTTTGAATTAAGATATATATTTACCTATGTGATTCGACTGTATGAAACATATAGAAACATACATCGACTCTGGGTGCGATATCAGTCTGATGTAGTATCTTGTCTCTATGAGAGGTTTTTACTTATCTATCAATAGAGTCTGATCGATTATAAGGAGATTGATAAAAAAAATTGTTGTTGTTCTAAAATTGTTCCTTCCGTTAACCAGCTGACAAACGTCAACTCTCAGAAGTCGAAACTTGTGCGAGCAATGGATCAACGAGGCCTTACCTTTTAACGTGCGATTACCCAGCACGGTGGCCCGGCGAGGATTCGAACCTCGGCCTTCCGCTTGATAGGCAGATATGCTAACCACTACACTACCGAGACCCCAAATAAGGTTTCAATGAGGGTAAAATGGATGGGAAAAAAGAAAATATGGGAGTACGTAATGCATGAACTAGCCCAAAGGAAGCAAGAAGATGGAAAAAGTGAAATAAACTTGTATTGAGTAACACCCCAACTTACCCGACAAACATGTCCATGAGGGGAGTCCCATGCAGGTCTCCAATGAAGGGCATGAATCTCCAGAGATTCCCTATCAAGGGCAGCGGCTTGGGGCCCGGAATCTCCTGGAAAGGCCGGGCGGAGTCCCATTCCGGGGGCTTAGAGTCTGCCCCCTGCTCGTCCAACGTTTTGTAATAATCGACCCTCTTCGATACTTCTGCTGCCCCTGCACTTGCCTTAGGGGCAGTCGTGGATAGCACCCTCGCACCTAGCCATAACGGCCTCGCCATTTTCAGCAACATGGCGGCGGAACTGCCGTGAGATATTGGTACTTTGGGGTCAGACAAATGCAGATTGTTTCTCGTTGTTATCATCATCAGCGTGTTACATGATGATAATCTTGTGTTGCATTATTAATAGTTTGCGAAATGCAGTTCATAGAAATAAAAATTTTCATTGGAGGATGACTAGACGTACGCTGTTGCCAAATTGTCAACTATTCGAAAATATTATTGATTACTGTAGTATTAATTTTGACTATTATTATAGTAGGTTGATGGGTTGACACTAGAAAACAACCACTCCCCTGGCTAGTACCACAAAGACTGTTGATTTTAAAGTAATAGGCAATATGCATACAATTTAAATTCATTTCAAATATTTTTTATTCAAATTTTATTATCGTCAAATTCTTTTTTTTATTTACAAGGGTCGGCCCATCAAATTAGGTACCGAAGCGGTCTGGGTTGTCTTGCTGATTTTAACGGTGCGCATCTTCTATTTCAACTGTAGGGAAACCCAGAAAAACCCACAGTGCTACCGGGTCGTTCGGTGTATTCAATCAAGAATCCAGAATCAAAAAGGATTTTTTTCTTTGGTTATTATTTAAATGCATAAACTATTAAGTCAAAAGTAAAGAATAAGGAAGGGGAAATTCAAACTTACAAAACGCGTCACATTTGGTCGAAAGGAAATGTGAAGACACAACATTGGATTTATCGGTATTGATATTCATACTATGTTAGTGGTGCTTGTGAGAAAAATGGTTCAAACCTGTATTTTTGTGGTGATTTATAGTAAATGACCATTGGTGGTGAATCAAGTACGATGACTGAAACTGATTTTGTCCAAGCACAATCGGATAATTCAATTAGTGTACGAATTGTGAAAGCAGTCAAAATTGAAGTTTCTCCTATTTTGTTTCTAATTATATCGAAATATTTTGAAACTGGTATAATACCTGATGAAATTTAAATTGCCAAGGTTTCACCTATATTCAAAAGTGGCAAAAAAATGATCCAAATAATTATCGTCCAATTTCAGTACTCCCAGTTTTTGCAAAAATTTTGGGGAAATTGAATTATCTTGAAAACAATTCTCTTTTATACAAAAGTCAGTATGGTTTTCGAAGGTCTAGGGACACAGAGTCAGCAGCTATGGACGTTGTTTCAAACATTCATTTAGAAATTGATAAGAGCAGAAAATGTTGTGTCCTGTCTTTGGATTTGTGTAAAGCCTTCGATACGCTTGACCATAAGATATTGATAAAAAATTATTTAATGTTGGAATCAGAGGTAAACTCCTAAAATGGTTCGAAAATTACTTGTCCGATAGAAAACAATTTATTCAAATTGACAATGAAAAAAGTTCCCTTCAAAATATAACTTGTGGAGTACCTCAAGGGTCCATTCTTGGTCCAATACTTTTTCTTATCTATATCAACTCCCTACCAAATTTAACATTGAATGGAATGATCAAATTATTTGCTGATGATACTTCTCAGATAGTTATGATAAAATTAAAGATAATATGAAAAGTGATCTGGATAAAATTCTCATTTGGCTTCATCAACATAAATTAACTCTAAATTTTGATAAATCTTCGTATATGTATATTTCCAAACGATCAATCAACATTCCTACTAATCCCATAGTATTCAATGATAAATTGATAAAATACACAGAAACAACTAAATTTTTAGGTTTATATATCGATGAGAGATTGTCATGGCGAAAACATATTGAAAGAATTAGAATGAAAATATCTCCTCTCATTGGAATTTTCTACAAAATCAGAAGTTACATATCTCTCACATTATTGAAAAATATATATTTCAGCCTAATCTATTCACAATTGCATTATTTCATGTCCATTTGGGGGACAGCAAGTACATCTATTATCAAACCTTTGAAAACTTTACAACAAAACAATTAAATGTATTTATAAATTACCTTATCTAGAATCAACAATAAATTTATACAAACCGCACAACTTATTGGGCTTAGATTCTCTCTATAAACTCAAAATCAGCTGTTTCACCCATTCTATTAAAAATAATAGTAAAAAGTCTGATATTATTTTCACTCAAATTGCTGATATCCATAATTATTCCACAAGACAAAATTACTGGCAACAAATAAAACACAATCAGATTTTGGAAAAAAGTCAATTTACCATGATGGAATCATAATATATAACTCAATTCCAGAAACAATTAAAGCATTTCGCTCAACAATGAAATTTAAGCAAAAATACAAACAATTTTTAATCAGCTAATGTACAATATATTTTGCATGTAGTCAACAGTTATATGTTTTTTTTCTTTACCTTCATTGGTATTCATCAGTTTTGAAAACCATTTCATTTTGACTGCTTACAAATTTTTAATTTCGTTAAATGTATGTTTTTATTTTCCTTTATACTTGTGAAAATTTCATTTATTGACTATGTACTTGTGTGTTTTAGTCCCTATTCATAAACATGTAATGTTTCTTGGGATAATAAAATTGAATTGAACTGAAAATTAAATACGCTATCTTCATGACTCCGCAGATGTTGCCTATGAGTCCCGGTAGCGTAACGAGTTGGTGCACCTCACTGTTCATGATAGGCTTGTAGGTGTTGTTTCGGATTCCGGGGTGGACAGTTTTTTTTCTTCTCTAATTTTTTTTTCTCGATTCTGTAGTTTTTTCTCATTTTCGGAATTTTAGGAGCATGGTATACTGTACCTTCTTCCTAGTTTCAGTTCTTCAATGAATTTTGTTTGTAAGTTTCATTAATGAATTATTCCAAAATGACTTGTAATCTGAGGAAGGCGGAAAAATCATGTGCGTATAACATGGGGGTAAAGTGCCTTTATTTACAACCGTATATGTAATGCTGTCATTACTAACGTCATTGAAGGTTGGGAAGTGTCACCTTACACACCTCTACTTCCCGCCCTCACTTCATCTATTCTAGACATTATCTGTCATTTATTGACTTCATCTGACATTTATTTATATTGGTGACAATTGTATACCCCGTAGTGATGGTAACCATATATCTACTTGATTATTCTGAGAAAACCGCGTTCTTGTCGTTAAATGTAATATTTTAGATATGTTCAGAACGAAACACGAGATTTATTAATTTTAATCTAAATACGATGGTTGTAAATAAAATAGCATTCAAACTTTGGTAGGAAGTTTCATTCCTGTCTCGAGATGATGGCTAACCACGACGCTTTGCGTCTCGATTAACTAACTGATCTCATGACAGGAATGAATCACTTTTCACCTCGGTGTGTAATATACTATTTCCAACCTGTACGAAACTCTCCCACCTCGTCGTCTCTCATTCGAAATGTCATATTCTACTCATTGGAGCTTACGAAGCCTTGTAGATCATTGGAAGCTGACGAGAAGTGGACTATTTCTTTGCACGAAATAGAAATCCAAGTTTCAAAGAAGCACCTTTAGTGATCGATCTCACATGGTTTTCCCATGAGAGATTATTATTTATCGTAATTCCTAGCATCGAGATACTTGATTTTGTAGGAATAATTACTCCTGACATCTGAATACCAGATGATGATAGATCGGCTTTCCTTGAGAAAAGACATGCCTGGGTTTTCCTAGCGTTGAATTCCACCAAGTTCATGTTACCTCATTCTATTATTTCAACCAAGTCATCGTTAATTTCATTGACGTGAATGTTTTTTTTTCGAATTTTTGTTTCTCGAGCTGGTATGGGGACTCTGAAAGAGAAACTAGTATGAAGAGTACTGTCGTCCGCAAAACTATGTACTCCCACTAATTTGGTTGGTCATTAGTTAGAGAGAAGGAGACATACATGAATACAAGAGCAGTGAGAAAATAGTTGCAATAAAAATATGTATTTAGGTTGGAATCGAGATTGGAATAGTTTGTTATATAATGTCAGATTTTTTTTTTGTTTTTTTCGAGAATCATTTCAATTGGCATTTTCTTGGTCAAATAAGTGTATCTATGTAGATATTTCCTTTGTATGCTATTTATTCGATTCAAGTTTCATATGTTTGATATACAAATTGAGAAAGAAAAGTGTTTTCTATGTAACCCACTACCCGTTGTGCCATATAGACAGGGGAGTAGCTGTTTTAGAAAAGAGAGAGTGTTTGTATATTTTTTCATTTAACTTTTTTCATAGAAGTTGTTATTTCTATTTTTTTATTTGGAGAAGCAGAATGCCAAAAAATATCTCAAGTTTATCTCCTCTACAAAATTCTGAGATCCCAAAGGCGAGGGATAAACCTGAAATCTCGGTATTTGCTATTGCCTTTAATGAAATAAAAACACTTTTTTCAACACTATATCAAAAAGAAACAATTTATTGCTGACAAAGCCATCAAGATAATTCTTTCACGGTCAATTTCAGTGGACCTTCAATTCCATACAACACATGTGAAACAAACTTCATGTCAGGATACTCCCAGGACAGCTCCAAACTCCTGATAATCTGAAACAGAAAAGGATGCATTGAGTAGGATTGCCCCCAGTATGCTATAGTACCAATTAGGTTCAAATTACAGTTAAACAAATAAACGATGAGATCGAAACCTTTGAAGTGAAAGTTGAAACTTTTTCTAGAGATCAATCAACAAATTGATACTCAAGTGTCAATTTCTTCTCCTGAAGATGCTAACCTTTTCAGCGAAACGCGCGTCGAGTGCAAAAATATCAGTTTGGTGTTAGGGTAATAGATCTCTAGGAGAAGTTTCAAATTACGGTGTGCAGAATAATAGTAAATTATGTAACGATCATGTAAAGATGGTTATTGATACACAAGCATCAACTGGGATACGAAACAAGCCGAGAAGAACCATTACATGAGAGTTGCATACGCAATTTTTCCTACACCCTATAAATAATCAAGAACTGTAAATTATTATATTTATATTTCTATTCGATATAATAATGGTAATTGATTGCATTTTTCTTTGAAAAATTCCACAAAATTGTAATGAAAAAATGCAACAATAACAAATGAAGAAATGGAAAAAATGAAAATATGAAAAAAAGGGGATAATCGAGACTGGTTCCGAACCGGCGTCTTATATCGTGGTCTAGTTCGAATCAAGCGCCTTAATTGGCTTCGCCACGAGCTACCAAGTTTTATCTAAAATGAAGAGATACCCTCGACAGTTTTTGGTACACTTTCTCAGATTTTTGAGTCGAAATATTCTGTTTTGCATTTTCTGCTTTCTCCGATATGTGTGGAGGAGTTTTCTGGTAGTTTATCGAAAGTTACCAATCATAATGAAATGGGGTTATTTTTACCTTCATTGGAATGAATCACATGCAAATGAAAGTAGTTTGATATTCTAGTATTGTGACTATGTAAAGCATAATATTTTGACAATTTCATATTACATTTCTGAAGATTTTTTGTTAATTTATATGTACTTAAATTTTTCGTAATCAATAAGATGATACAAAGTCATATCGTCTGTAATTTTATATAAATCTGCAGAAGGATTATCCCACGGTTTTCTGAATATAAAATGTATTGCTTTTTTCATCAAGCGATATATTATATTTCTTCATTTTATAGAGCATGAGACCAAATTGTAATGAAGTATTTGATATGAGAAGCAATGAAGGCATTATATATTAGAATCTGAAGGTTTTTGTTCAAAATATGATATCTTCTAATAGCTCCAAGAAATGGAACGATAGATTTTTTATTTTTTTGATATGAATTTCGAATTTCAGTTTTGTGTCAATTATCATACCTTCCTGAATATTCATGATTAGGAACTTCAGCTAATGGTTCATTATCTATTTTCAAGTTTAATTTTATATTCTTCATGTTTTTTTGTTTAAAAATCATGAAAACAGTTTTTTTCTGAACTGACAGTTAGGTTAATACTACACAGCCATTTTTCAGTAAGGTCAATATCATGTTGTATTGAACTTTCCAAAATGTCAATATCTTTCCCAGAATGAAATAAGGTTATATCATCTGCAAAAGAAAAGTGCATCCCATATAAATTGTATTTTTTAATATTGTCAATGGATTAAAAAAAAGAATTGGAGCCAGAATTGCGCCTTGGGGGACGCCAATTTTAGAAAGTTTCTCATTACTTTCATATTTGTTGATTGGTTCGTACTGTTTGCGATTTACCTAACTAATCGTTTGTTGCGGATAAGGAAGACACAGTTGAATCTCAAACACATACAAACTGGAAAAATGACCACTTACGTTTATCAAAACCACCTCCAACTCCAATGTAGCGAATCTCTGACCGACGCAAGATCTCGGCCCGAACCCGAAAGGTAGGCTCGAAAAAGGATTGGCGTTTTTGGCCGACAGGTCGTCTTTTGTTTCTCGCAGCCATCTTTCCGGTAGGAACTTTTCCGGGTCCTTGAAATGATCCGGGGAATTTGCCGTATAGACCGATACGACGGTTATGTCGGTCTGAAATAAAAACAGTGATAATTGGCAGGGTTCTTTTCGAATGCATTCTGTATATTGAGAAAATAATTATAATAATTTGTAAACCCATTGTTGGATCAAATTGTACAGGAGAGTGTAGTATTTTGTGTTGAATATGGATTTTCATCAAGTATTGGCGAATTTAGGTCGAAATCTCAGCTTTTTATAATCGGTTAAAAGTTGAATAGCTTGCTTTTTGGAACAAACTTGGATTTCGAAGAGTCATCAATCTGTTAGTTACATGGTTGTATGATTTTTTCAAGTGCAATCACATTACGTCATAACTTTTTCAAGTTCCCTCAGATGCAAAAAATAATCAGAATTTTCAAACTATTGATTTTTGGAGAAAGTCGGATTTTTTGAAAAAATAATGTTTTTTTTTCTGCCTAAAATGTTGAAAACGAGTAAATAAGAGAGTGTGTGGTGGTTGATCAGAAGGACGAATTTTGTGAGTTCAAACAACAGAAATATGATGTGAACAATTGTGAAGTTTCACAACAAAATGGACCTGTATCTCCGAAATTATACGAGACCGCCGAAATTTTTATTTGGATTTTTTGTAGAGGAGACCGAATTACGTAAGTTCCACGAAGAAAAAGTTGAAAAAAAAAGGTGCTCATAGCGACCGAAGTATTACCGAGATTTTTCATAACGATCCAGATTTTTGATCAATCGGGAATCGAATTCAGTGGCGGAAGGCAGCATTGAACGATCTGTTGAAAAAATTACCATTTTCAATGAAAAAATGATCTCTATTGAATCAATAAATAATCTTAATATTTAAAAAAATCGGATTTATCATTATTAGTATAATCAATATAAATAGAATGTTTATGGATTTCCTATATCCATGGTGATACCCGAGGTAATACCAATAATTATAATTTTGTATATTTTTCAAAGAAATTAGAATAATTACTGTTATTGCGTTTAATTCGAATATAAAAGTAATATTTATGGTTCTCTTTATAATAATATATCGGGTGTAGAAAAATAGTATATGCAACTCTCATGTAATGGTTATTAACACCCAATATTACACGATCGTTGCATAGTATATACTAATTTGAACATCATTTGAATCATTTTGATGTTCTAGTTATCTCATTATTGAATCATTTGGTTCTATTTTTGGAGTGTCACATTTTAGAGTGTCATTCAATTCGACTTGAAAACTTATATAGGGGGTTCATCAAAAAATCAGAATTTTCTGTTTTGGATCAATTTCTTTATTATAGATGGTGATAATTGAATAGCATTGTTTCAATCTTGATATATAGTTTGTCTTGAATATTTGACTGAATACAAGAGAGTCTTGAGGATATATTATGAGAATCAAGGCTTTTTTGGCTTCAGAGAGGAGAAAACTTTATACGTTTCGGTAGTCTTTAAATATCATATCCGGCGTATTCGTGCCAACTTACCCCTTTAGGAACCTGATACCCTCCTATGACAATGTCCTTGGTTGACGTCCTCTGAGTTCCAACAGCCACCGGAGCTATCCTGTTCGATTCCTTGATGACCGCCTTCAGGTAGGGCAATTTGTTCAGAGCCTCAGATGAGATAGGCATCTCTTTCTTCGGAAGAACTCTGAGAATTTCTTCTCGCAGCTTGGCCTGTTTGTCCGGGTTTCTTGCGAGGAAGTACAGGAGTGTGGCCACGGTTTTTCCGGTCTGAAAACGGATGGAAATTTATCGAAACGTTTTCAGTTGCATATGTATATGGAATTTCCTTTGCAGACTTCGTATCTTTCATTAGATTATGGAATTATGTATTTCTAATGAACCGTAGTTATCAAATAGCTATTTTTGTAACAAGTGCAAAAAAGTGATACTTTTCCGCTCGCGATTGCAGATGGCCGAACAACGCGTTACGAATAGTATATTACACACCGAGGTGGAAAGTGATTCATTCCTGTCGTGAGATCAGTCAGTTTTACGAGACGCAAAGCGTCGAGGTTAGCTATGATCTCGAGACAGTAGATAGAACTATTCCTCACTAGTGCGGAAAAGTGACTTTTCCAACACTGAAATGAGTGCGGAAAAGTGAACTTTTCCGGAGGTTAGTAAAAAAAATATTATTCAATCATTTTATTTTCCGGGTTCTTTGATTGTTGCCTACAGGTTTCAATGGCTAACGATTTGTCTGTAGCTGAAATAGACATTACCAGTAGCTATTGACGAAACGTAAAACCTGGATTACACAATGCAATTTGTTATTGCAACTCAAAACTTGCATTAATTCGTATTATTTGCTTCATTTTGGTGCAATGAGTTGCAGCGAAATAGTTATAGTTTGCGTGGTGAATTTGTTTTAGCAAACCTCAAATATATGGTGGCGCTATCGTGAAAAATGATTATTTTGTATTTTTGAATTTGAAGAAATATAGGAAAGTAATGATAAAAATTCATTGTTTTTCATAAAATTATTATGGTTGTGATATTGTATGCATTTATCTTGGTAACATTCCATATCAATTTTCAATGCTGGCTTTGAAAAAAAATTCTTCAAATGCAGCTGATAGATTGCAGCCTCAATTGCATCCTGAAATTCAGGTATTTTACATTAAAACCTTATTCGTTATTTCCTCCGTGAAATTTCTCATTCTTGAATAATTATACAAAGTCAGTCCAGATTTATCTGTCATATTTTTCTATATTTCTTGTGATTACATTAAAGTTGTTTATATTCTACATCATAACATAATGCTGAACAATTAATTATTTCGATGCTGATCAATTAATTCGATTTGACCTTATAGCTTTCTTATCACTCCAATTATGCCAATTATTTCATCATCGAATATCATGGTGAGATATTTCTTGCTATACGATGTTCGCATTGTGAGTGGGATTCCTGTTAAAAAAAATGCCCTTCGGGTATAGCAGTTTGACTGACACTTTGATTTGAGGTATTTAGTATCTAAATGCGTTCGAAAGGTCCGATAAACTTTATTAAATAGTCTACATATACTATGTAGTTTTGTTCTTGTTCTATTTCACATTAATTCATCTTTACCAATAGTATAAATAGGTTCGTTTGTTCACTTGTTTGTAGGGGGTAATCTACGTAATAGGGGAGCCCAAGCGGGGATATCGGAATTTAATAAAGCACGGCAGATTATTATACAGGGGGATACCTTGTACCCGGTTGAGTACTTCCACCATATATGAGCCCTATATATATGGCCGCCCTTCAAGGATAAAATTCTTGAGCGCGTCAGATGAAAGTATGGTGAGTTATAGATACATCCTGAAACGTGTATATTCCATTAATCTGACAATTCGAGAGTCTCCTAAAGAAAGAGGAGAGCTACGAAGTTTTGAAAAAAAAACGTCATCTCGACATTCTCGAGCGTGGCTAATTTTATTTTTATTTTGAAGGAAATAATTCAAGAATTGCAAAAAATATATAATCTGACGATTTCCACAAGCCGAAATAATAAAAATTCATCGATAAAGTTTAATGCGTGCAGCTACGTGATGCCTATATTCCCCTCTCCACGTTTCTATTTCTCTCTCACTCTTTCTCTATCTATTGCTCTCTCACTCCGTCCCCACTCTGGTTTCTGTTGCCATGCTGCCATGACAGTTAATCACACAGACTCGTTGTTGGCATGATATTGTTTACAACGAATATTTAAAATTTCAAAAATGCAATTGCTTATAATTGTTTTCTGATGAATACAAGTATTCTGCTAAAAAAATTATACCTTTTTTCTATTTGCATGCTTTTTCCTGAGCTTTTCAATTATTTGAGTTCAATGAATTAAAAAAAAAAATCAAATTGGCAAAATAGGCGAACCCCTCCAGATAATCGTCAGATTAAGGGACTGCAACGTCTAGGGCATGAAAATGAACCATATATATCTTAATCTGACGCACTTGTGTATTTCAAAATGATGATTTTTTTTTACATTCTAATAACGGCCGCGAGTTTGCGTTACATCCAAACCGTCAGATTATTATATAATAGCTTTTTTTTAGGTTCACTTGACATACCCACAGAAAATCTAACGCGCTCGAGATTTTTTTTTTTTTAATTTTCAACCCTTGCAATCAGATTAACATACGTACATTTTTAAAAATATGTCGGACATAGATGATATCAATATCTGACGCGCTCGAGTATGTCCATGCACTAGTTTTTTTTTACATTTTTGAAAATCTATAGCCGCTCCCCCCACCGATGAAAAGGAATACATTATATAACATTTCTTCCTTTTTATCTTTTTATCATCTAAGCTTCGCAACCCAATAGGTCTCTATGACGCTCGAGTAAATCCCGATTTTAGCATCGTGGGCTCTCCTACTATCAGGAGTACTGATCCGATCATGAGAATTCTTTCACTAACAGAAAGCTACACTATTCAGGAGTGATATATGCTTTTCAGTAAGATTGAGTAAACAAATTAGTGAGAAATAATTGTATATGTTAATGAAGTCGGAGAAAAGACTAAATGGTGCGGTATGGACGAACAAATGTTCACCAATAAAAAGGTTGGTCTCTATTGGTTCTTCAAAAAAGTCCGTAGTACTATCTTGCTAGCTTTCATATCTGAATCACTACAAGGGTATTTTTGTGAATCTGAACATATGAAATGCCTATTTGCCCTGAATAACTGACTGACGGATCAATGCACAGTGTAATGAGAGATATTTTTCATGCTGAAAACCACATATTGTTGGGAAACATTCATTTTTCCACATAAAACGCCCAAATATTGTCACAGAACAAGCTTCATTTACCTCATTGCTAAGTATATATACCAAAAAATTTGTGGGAAACTATCTTCAATATTTTATTTCAGATTGTAATTAGTCAGCCACTGACACAAGCACACTGTAAAATTTTCCGTGGGCATGTGAATATAGTGTTTTCAGATAGGTATAAAGCAGTTTTAGTTATGTTATTGTCACTCACCGTGTCCAATCCTGCCATTGTCATATCCATGACCGTAACGAGCGCCACTCTTTTGTCTTGTTTTCCAAGCCTTTGAAGAACGCTGAGCTCGTGATCAGGCAGCGATTCGTCGATAGGTTGCGCTAGGCCCTCTTCAATGTTTTTCATGATGAATCTACGGATGAGTAAGTAAAAAAATATGTCCAGGCAATACACAATCAAAATTTGAAATCGCGACAAACGCGCTAGGTCAAAATTTGGAAGCTGGGGTCATTGACCATAGGAGGCGCTGATGACGGAAATATCAGTCGAGATGACAGTGAAGTACAGACTTTTTTAGCACGGGCTTTTATCATCGCTTCAACAGACAATAATGTGAATTTTGTTTGAATATCTGCTGGGGAGGTGAAAATGTTCTGAAATCCATTTTTGTTTTTTCTTTCTAGAATTGAAGAAAAAAACTTCGAGTTCTCTCGAAAGTTAAAAAAAGTTGATGAATTATGTTTATCTCACAAATGAAACCAAGTTCAAAGCAAATGAAATTATAGCATACTATTTCGAGACCTTTACAAATCACTTCCCGTGAGCGAAGTACATTTTTTAGGATTATACGGTGCCACATACGGAAAAAGCATTACATATACACCTCATTCGCTCAAAATTCCAGATAACCTATATAAAATGTTGATTTTCAACTTAATTTACGGAAATATCATTCATATTTATAATACTTATATATCTGAAGGTTATATAATAGATGTTGATTGGTGGCAGGTGGCGCCATCTATTCCCAAACTGAAGGGTCGGTCGATAATACAGCCATCTGTATTTGTATAGAATTTTTCTGATTCAGACAATCTTATTGTGTAGTATGGAGCGAAATTATTTGTTGATATTTACAAGTATACTCACTGTTAGTTATCTAGACTCCTAAAAAATACTTACTCTGTTATGAAATCCATGTTCTTCACGAATTTTCTGTGGAAAGGTGTACTGAAAAATTTCCAAATCGGGGGCGACATTTCGAACTGGTAAAGATGTTCGAACATGTTTAAGATGGCATCAACAAGTTGCCTGATTTCAGAACCTTGAGGTAGGTCCAAGTCCATGACACCTAAAAATAAACGAATGAAAACAGTTATAAGAAAACGTACAGTCAATAGTTTTTCTTGATAGCTATTAACCTAACAAGGTCAGCATTTTTCGGAGAAATAAAATGGAGATCTAACTTCAGTAGGTGAACAACAGGCATTTTGGCTCATTTCAAGGTCACATCTAGCGATTGGAGTTGAAAGATGACATCGGTACATGTGACGGTACATGGGTACGTGTCATGTTCTGGGTACAGCGATTGGAGTTGGAATATGACATCGGTACATGTGACGGTACATGGGTACGTGTCATGTTCTCCCCTGCGGACAGGGCAGCGGGCAAAACTTTTTTATTTGAAGATATATCGAAAAATTTCATTTGGAAACAATGATCAGCGTCGAAAAAAAGGCCGATTGAGCCCAACTTGATTTTTTTCTGTCTGTCCGTCTGTCATCGCATTTGATTGAAACATGATAACTTTTGAACGAAAAGAGGTATCGCTTTGAAATTTGGTACATTTTTAGATACCATAAGGCCGCAGACACCTATCAAATTTGAAAGAAATCGGAAAATTGGAAAGTGGTTTTTTCGGCATTTTTTCGACAAAATTTGGCCTTTCGGTTGTAACACGTTTCAGATCACAATTTTGACTGGAAAACAATGGTATGGTCTACAGAGTGTCCGAAAAAAACCGACATGTTACACAATAAACACCCATAGAATCTAAAGTAATTTTTTTTAATTTTTCTCCAACGATAGGTCTTTGTAGAAAAGAATGAGGACTCCTTAAATGGTGAGTAAAAATTTTTCCAGTCAAAACTGTGATCTGAAACGTGTTACAACCGAAAGGCCAAATTTTGTCGAAAAAATGACGAAAAAACGACTTTCCAACTTTCAGATTCCTTTCAAATTTGATAGGTGTCTGCGGCCCTATGAAATCCAAATATGTACCAAATTTCAAAGCGATACCTCTTTTCGTTCAAAAGTTATCATGTTTCAATCAAATGCGATGACAGACGGACAGACAGAAAAAAATCAAGTTCAATCGGCCTATTTTTCGACGCTGATCATTTTTTCCAAATGAAATTTTTCGATATCTCTTCAAATAAAAAAGTTTTGCCTGCTGCCCTGTCCGCAGGGGAGAACATGAAACGTACCCATGTACCGTCACATGTACCGATGTCATATTCCAACTCCAATCGCTGTACCCAGAACATGACACGTACCCATGTACCGTCACATGTACCGATGTCATATTCCAACTCCAATCGCCGTACCCAGAACTTGACACGTTCCCATGTACCGCCACATGTACCGATGTCATCTTCCAACTCCAATCGCTAGATGTGACCTTGAAATGAGCCAAAATGCCTGTTGTTTACCTACTAACTTCGAGTAAAAGTAATGTCGGTGTTATTGGTGTTTACAAAAAAACTCCACCTTTACACCAAAGGTTCCGATCTCAATGTTCAGAATTACTATGATATATACGCACTAAATATCTGGATAGTTGAGAGCATAATTAAAGAACTTTCAAAACAATAGAAATGCTGTTCCCACTTAACAATTAATTGTATTTCATGAAACACTTCGTATAGAAATTAGGTATAGGCATTAACTGCAAAGTACCTACTTTGAAGTGATCTTTTAAAGTTAGCCTTTTTCATCGGTGGGACCTGGAGTTCGAATTTTGTTGTATTTGAATCTGTAATATTCATAACTTGTTCATGAGGAAAAAAATCGAACTTTCACTTCGAACAGTTGATTTTCTGGGGTTAAAGTGATAATGGTCACTGTCATCCACTTACCAAAACGCTTATTGAACGAGAGCATGCCAACAGATTCCAAAGCCCACTTGTACAATTCGTTGACGAAATCGTCAGGCATTTGATTCTTCGCGTCGAGCCTCGCGAAATGTTTCATATTTTCCACGAGATGTCCCGCTATGTCGTTCAATTTCGGGGCGTATTTTTGGATCGATCTAGGCTGCAGCAGTATAGGATTGATCACCGTTCTGATTTTGAACCATTCCTCTCCTTGCCTGTAATGAAATCAGTGCCAAAATAAACTTTGCTGTCGTGTGACAGTGTTAAACATCCTACTCGGACATGTGACATAACATCTACATAACATACATATTGCGATAATGTAACATTGTGATATAACGGAGCCGTCAATGTTATATCACGATGGTAAGTTAACTTATGGCTTATAGAAAGGTTTGAGTGACCCTCATCGCATTGTTTAGCAGGTAGGATATAAGGGAATTACTTATGGAGAAGTTGAAATGACTCACGCTGTTAAAACCCCTCCTATACCTTGGAAGATATCTTTCCTGACGTGTGTCCGATAGTGACCAGCAGCTTCCAAGACAATTCTTCTTGGGAAGGCACCCATATTTCTCAGCATCTGTAATAAATAAACGCTCGCAGTGCTACAGTTATATAGTAACTTTGATGTGTTATCTTATGTTTTTATAAAGAACATCAATCTTTGAATGCATGCCAAACAACTCAAATTAACCTAGGAAAGTTAAAAGTTGTCATACTTCATGGATAATGGGCTAAGTAAATTAACATATTCGAACGCCTTATTTGGGATCAATCAGGGGAGTTTGAATTTTTCTTGATTCTATCAATTGAAATATCATCGATGGACGTTTTCGAAAGTATTTGAAGTCCTACTTACATGTTCCATGTCAACGGGGTCGAATAATAAGACATAGTCTCTTCTTCCTGGTATTCCCCTCAAGCACATAACATTTCCATATTTTTTCTTGAACCTGAAAAATTACGAAAAAGTATGTAAAGGTGTCATTGCGTTGAATTAGGTATTTGCTACACAATGTCATCATTGTGTAGCCACAATGCCTACGTCCAAAATATATAGGTATTCAGTTTCTTCCTTGAAAACTTTCAACCTTTCGATAATTAGACCTCACACTAGTTTTCATAAATGGAACGTTACCGGTTTATCATTTGTCATCCACAGCGGTCTGCCTATCTATCTCTCTGACGGCAAGTCCATTTTCATTGTCAAAATAATTGAATTTAACATTTCAGTCGATCGCTCACATTGAAACCAAGCTATTATTTTCAATCTCTACGTAGGCGAATGAAGAAATGAAATGTTGACTTCGAAATTTGAGTTATAGGAGAAGTTGCTGACTAATTGGACTTGTTCTATCCAGAAAGAACTGTTTTTCAATAGGCGCAGCTACTTTTCAGGGTAGATTGAAAATCTGCCCTTCTACACTTGTATAGATTTCAAAATTGATTCTTATTTTTTCAGATTGTGGTAGGTTACAAACCCAGAAAACTATGGAACAAATATTGATCCACCACAAAATGATTTGATTTGTATCGTTTGATATTCAATTTAATAAAGTTTCTTTCCTTTGAGTTTTTCATGAATATCGAAAAAATACCTGATCAAAGAAAAAATCAACTGTATGATTCGCCTGCGGCATCTTGCTCAAATTTCGTCCTCGTGTCATATGGACACCATATTCACTCTTGTGGTACAAACTACTAGTGTAACAGAATATGTGATAATATTATTCTTAAAATTGCTGAAATTGCTCACCTGATAATCAGCCCAGAAACGAAATTGGCCAGATCTGCGAGTAATATTTTGCAGAAGAAAAAGGCAAAGTCAGGGTTTTATTATCATAATTTCCCAAAATTTGTGCATGGGAGACTTTTTTTATATAACGTATGAGCGCACACGCGTAAAACTGACAAACCAACATATAAAAGTGAAATATAAAAGTGAATATAACCTCCTGTTCGAATATAACACAAAGTTACTCGGACTGATTTGCCCAGTCTACAATAAAAACGAAACGGAAACAGTTTTCCATATTATTTTTGACAATCTATATTTCTTGCCTACAGAATTTGTAAACATTGATTGTTGCTTCACAAAACCCATCAATCGTTGGGGCCAAGACAATATCGGAGTACAATTGGAATATCTTAAAACAACGATCATTTATTTCGAGCGAGTAACTGCAGTATTTTTTGTTCTTCTCAAATGTATTAATATGGTATTCTTTTTGTCTTTTTTTTCCCCTGTGCCCTTCATATGACATCTACTCACCCGACAAACATGTCCAGAATGGGGGACCCGTGCAGGTCCCCAATAACAGGCAGGAATCTCCACAGATTTCCTATTATGGGCAACGGTTTAGGTCCCGGAATTTCCTCGAAGGGCCGCGCTGAATCCCAATCTGGTGGCCTAGTGTCCACGGTCTGCTCGGCCAATGTTTTGTAATAGTCTGACTTTTTATCAATTTCGACGGTCCCCACAGAGGCCGTGGCAGCGCTCGTAGAACGCGCCCTGACACTCAGCATCAACGGTTTTGCTACTTTCCGCAACATGGCGGTGGGATGGATGAAGGAAAATGAACTAGTGTTGGAAATCTTCGATCTCGATGAATTATCGCTTCTGGTTGTTATGACAGCGCGTGATGATAAGAAAGTTGAAACGACCTCATTGACCCTTCAGCTAAAATGTAGTGTGTTTCTTCAAAATGCACTGATTCGCGACGAGAACCTAGTAACGTTACTCTCTATCCCGTTTTGGTTCAATTGGAGCGAATTCCAAAATGCCTGGTCCCTTGTATATAATCAGTCATAAGATAAATTACTTTTTCGCAAATCGTTAGGAGGTTTTGAAATTCCAGACAAGATTTCTTGAAGAAAAAGGCGAGATTTCCTTACTGTGTCAGAGGGCCAACGCTCTACCAGCTTGGCCACTTGGACTGTATAATTTCAGTTGATTTCTGGTTCGAAGACTTGAAGAGTAGATGTGAGTCCTTCAATTCCACAAAAAAAACATCAATTGTGATAATTCAAGCTTGACTCGATAAATGAAACAACTTGAAATTCGTGTTTGTAGGTAAACAGATCCGAATCGTGACGTTTCTACAAGGTTGTCCCTGAAACTTTTCCTATAGATCAATTACCCTAACACCAAACTGATATTTAGCATCTTCAAGTGAAGAAAATTGATACTGAATCTGAAGCTAGGGTTAGTTGTTTATATACCTAGAGTGTTTTGTTCCGATATGGACGTTGTTTGTTTCTGGTAATTATTCTAATTAATTTCTCGATAATGAACTAGTGCAGTTACTACCTGCAAGTCCCGTCATCTGTTTTTATTGATTATTCCGATTTCTTTCTCAACAAAAAATTGAAAAGCGGGCTGAAAGGGATAGGTCCCTTGTCACCATTCATGCTGTTTTTACATTTTGCTATTTCTAGACTCTCACATGCATCGAGTAGCCTTGTGTCATGCACATGCTTGATCAGTTTAAGATTGCTTTCACCAATTTTGTGGTCATTGTCTAGAGCGTGTTGGGCGACACTGGATTTTTTCACCCTTCCGTATTTCATGTGTGCAAAATTTTCTTTGAAACGAGTTTCAATAGGTCGCTGGCTCTGGCCGATGTATTTGTTGTTGCAATCTTAACAACTGATTTCGCAAATTCCCGACTTCTCTGAGTTTTCTAATTTATCTTCTGGGTTACCAAGAAGCTGTTGTAATTTGTAATGAGTTTTATGTGCAACTTTCATATTCACTTTATCGAATATCTGTTGAAGTCCTCTAGTGTATTGAGGTTCATATGGGATTATTACGAACTTTTCATTTTTCTCGTCTTTTTGATAAGTTGAAGATTTACGAAGTGTTTTCCTGAATTTACATTTTCTAATTATCTTATCAACTATCTCTGGGTTAAAACCGTTCACTTCAGCTACGTACCTAATCACTCTCCTTTCATTGTTGTACTCATCTTTTTTCAAAGGAAAAGTTATTAACCTATGGACAAGGAATTGCAGTGCCGCCATTTTATGTTGTGGACAATGATTCGAGTCATTTGGAATGTATCTGAATGTGATCGTGTCTTTCTTGTAAATGTCAAATTATTTTTCATTCTGTTCGTTCCTTATAACCAATACATCTAAAAATGGCAGCTTTCGTTCTTTTCCACTTCGTACGCGAATTTTATACTCTTACATCTGCTGTTTAGTGCTGAAAGTACATTTTCAATTTCGGTAATCCTTGTATCCACCACGGCGAATATGTCGTCAACATATCTGATCCAGACCCTAGGGAAGTAACTGAGTCCCTCCCTAGCATCCGTCTCAAACCTGCCCATGAACAGGTTCGCCACAAATGGAGACAATGGGTTACCCATGCCCAAATAGCACAAGTACGTCCAGTGGACGTACTGTATATGTACGGTGAGGATGCACTGCGACTTACCGTTTCCGCATAGTCGGTAATCCCAGGTACGTACTTTTCTAGTCCACATAGGACCTGAAATGTACAGAACGGGGAACTGTTTGGGACATTCCGAAAACGTACATTTTCCATTCTATATGCGCTATCCCAAGTAGAACAAACATATTTGACCAATATTGGTTCAATATTACGGGAATATTAACCTTATATTGTAGATGATATCAATAGTGGCCACAAAAAAATTTGAACATTCGGCGATATTAGATCAATATTCGAAAACAACGTAATGATATGTCATTTGATATCACTTAATGAATCTAAGTTTTCATATTCGGGATTATTCATTTCTTTTTTACCAAATAGTCAAGTTGGAAATTTTACTCATTCACGTGTACTAACCATCTAACTGAATACTTCCCTGGAAAAAGACCTGGCTGCTGCGGGGCTTGAACTCTCGACCTTTTCTATGGAGATATTATTGTCGACCACTGTTACGCTCTACGGCACGGAGAGACTTGTTTTTAAGAAGGAGTTGAGTGCTATAGATGTGATGACTTCAAGTTAGTTTTGTTCGAGATAATATTAAAATTTTAGAAAGTTCAGTAACAATGAAAATATATTCACTGTCTCATGTGATGGCGGTTTTGGAATATCAAACTTGCTGTGCAAAAAATTCTGTATGTAATTTTCTGGTATTTAAATTCACCACATGTCGATGTTTCAATTTTTCCAAATTTTTTTAGGAATAATTCATTATGAATATTGCATTACCAATATTGATATATGTCTGAATACACTAAGTGATCACTCTCAAAATCCCAATACCCCTTGAACCGAAAGGGACCCAATACGTACGTTCTCGGGAGGTCCAAACAGTATGTACATACTAAAAGTAATGTAGAAAATGAAAGGAACCCAATCCGTACGTACTTGGGAGGTCCAAACAGTATGTACAAATAGTACGTCAACGAGACGTCCAGATAGTATGTACATACGATTTCCAAAAATCTACGTCATTTATATTATGTCCCGCAAACGTTTCGAAATATACGTATCTGAAAGGGACTCAACCTGGAAGGTCCAAATAGTACGAACATAGTTCTTCCAAACATGTACGTAAATGATACGTCTGAGCAGTACGTACATGGGATTCACAAAAAAACACGTCATTGGTATGTCCCTAATTCATTCCGAAAAGTACGTACCTGAAGAGGAGTTAATGTAAACGTATCAGGGACACTTAATAAAGTACGTACATAGTACTTCCAAGCATGTACGTTTTTATTACATTCCGATTGGAACGGGACCAAGTATGTACCTACATGGGACGTCTAACCAGTATATACATGGTACATCCGGTAATTTACGTTCTTCGAATGTCTCTTATACGTCTCGGGACGTTTCGACGTAACTAGGACATAAATGGTTCGTCTTGAGGACGTCGTGTGCTATTTGGGTGGCTGTCCCTTCGTGCTGTGCATAACAGCCATGGGTTTCTCTCATGATAACTAACCTAAGTTGGACATTTATTTGGTTTCAGTAATCACAATAGTAGGAGGATACAGACTCAATCTCAACAAACATGAATCTTCCGTATATATTTATAATAATGTACAATTAGGGACGTCCATTGGATATCCAGGTAAGGACTTGATTCTGAACATCCCATAAAGTAATTCCTTCAAACGTACGGAATTCACTGGGTATCCGATAATAGACTTTAAAAAGTTTGCCATGAATCTTAACGACTATGTACTTCTTCTGGACGTAAAAAACTGTATGCACGTCCAATGTACGTCCATACGGATTTTAAGGCTTTCATTGGATTATCCATGAAATGACATAGAATAGACGTCCAATGGACATCCTTCTGCTGTTCGAGCTGAAGATAGCCATAGAAAGTGATCGTCAAAGTTCTGTATTTACATACCATTCACCTTTGATTATTTTTTGATATTATGACGATTGCAGATACATCTTCGTGATGTATTTGGAACCTCATTGTTCTCAACTCACTCTTACTCCATTTTCGTGACAACGTGATCCATAATTGCATTTGGATGAACAATATTGTACTCACCTGTTTCGGAAAAAAATTTTAAAGCACGATATGAGGTCCATAAAGAAACTGAGAAAGTTAGGTCGATATCTGCTGACTCTTGTCAAGTTAGCCAAGTAATACCTATTATTGAAATCTATTCGGGAACATATTTTATTTATACTTGAAATATCAATGAATATAATGTGTGAAACTAACTTGGGCCAGTGTATTGTAATCAACTGATTGTAAAACAATTTACAGTTATGCTTGATTTGGTGCTCGGTTGCGACATATTCGCGATGTTACATAATTAATGTCCCTAAGATATCTCAAACAGAATGTCCACTTGATATTTCAATCGATACGTATCACCATCACATCTAGCAGATATCACAGTGATGTAACCGAATGAAATCACAAATGTGACCTCGTTATAACATCTTGGAGATGTCAATGTCGCAGATGTGTGTGCTGGGAGTGCCCACTCTTTTATTTGTCCTAATCTTGAACTTCATCTGGAAAAAACTCTGACCCACTGTGTTCGTAGTTGACACAGTCATGAATGAATTTTTCAAAGACGATAACATGGTGGTACTCAGATTGAACCGAACTGAGAGAATGATTGAGTAAGAATAGTCACTCCTTTTCTAGCTGTTTAGACCTTCAGGTCTCATCAGCAGTGGGCTGGTAAGGTCTTTATTTCTATCAACAAGCCATACAATCTTGAGCACTTTATTGAAAAGAAACGGAATATAAATCACAACATCATCGGTGCAATTCCTTCACAGTTAATTTTAGCGGATCGTCAATCCCATACAATAAATGTGAAACAAAACGCATGTCGCTATGTTCCCAGGACAGCTCGAAATTCCTGATAATCTGAAACAGAAACGTATACTTTGGAAAAAGTTCACAAGAATTCATCGCATTCACTTTCAACAGTTTTGTTGAGGTCGACCCGATGAAAACACACCTCCCACCATCTTTTTCCCCCGAAGACTCAAAAATTGAAAACTGAAAAAAAAACACTTACGTTTATCAAGGCCACCTCGATCTCCAGAGTTGCAAATCTCATGCCCACGCACATTCTGGGGCCGTAGCCGAAAGGCAAACTCGCAAACGGGCTGGCGTTGTTGGCCGACAGTTCGCCTTTTGTTTCTCGCAGCCATCTCTCCGGCAGGAACTTTTCCGGGTCCTTGAAGTTATCCGGGGAGTTCGACGTGTACGTCGATATGGTGGTTATGTTGGTCTGAAAAAATGCGGCTTTGAAATAACGACAGTGTTTTTCACTACCGGACTTATAATTATATCCAATTCTATAAATGCCTTGCGCTGTCAGTCTTTCTCTGTTGTTGCAAATAAATGAATTTTCTGGAGAACCACCTTCACTTATTCCTGGTGGGGCTAATTGACATTGAACCTTGTGACCAATGGGGCATAGGTCTACATATTCAGCTCAAAAATGTCAATTCAGATGGATAATTTGGTGGTCACGCCTCTTTTCCAAGAGACACAGGTCCATTTCGTTTTGAAACTTCATCATTTTCCACCTAAATTTCCTGCCGTTCATAACACGCAAAATTTTTCCTTTTGATCATAATTTCACACATGCTCTTATCATATTGTTTTCAACCTTTGTAAGCAGAAAAAAAAAACTTGTTGTTTGAAAGAATTCAGCCTTCTTCGAAACGTAAACATCAATATAGTCAGTTGACAACAATTACTTTGAAGGCAGCAACATTGCAAATAACCAGTCTTAAACTATGACACTCCAAAGAATTGTTATACAATAATGATTTTCTGCTCAAAAATGTTGAAAACAAGTGAATGAGGTTCTGTGATGAATGGACCTATATATTCGAAAATAGACATGACAGGCCGAAAATTCAATTTGGATTTCTTGTAGAGAAAACCATACTAAAAAACACGTGTGATATAGTTTCTTCCTTGAAGTAGATAAATGTTTAATACAAATGACGAGGATAAACAACGCTGCTATATTCTAATATTCTCAGCTCATTTACAATAAGTTTGGCGTACACACTGTAGTTTAACAATTAGGAAACATTCTTCCGTATTGATACCTTACTAACTTCAGCAAGCAATATCGTACGGAACTACTTACCACTATTCTATTTGGAATTCGCCAAGGTTCAACGTGAAACTGCGTTTGTTTCAGTGAGTGTTACAGTAAGTGACAGTAATAGTAAGTTTATGCAACAATAACTAAAAACCAAGCCTGAGCTCAAAACTAATGGCCAGGAGTTCAATACTAGCAATCGATGGATATATTTATGCAGTTCAAAGTGATACTAAGAAAAAAAAGGACCTCAGAACTGCATGAACTTGTTCCTTAATTTGCTTCTGTTGAACTATCAGTTGTTGTTCTGGGCTTAGGCTTGGTTATTAGATATTATTACATAAACCAGCTATTTATTTGATGCCTCCAAAAAAATCATTCACTGTCTGGAGCATATACAGAAATGCAAAATCATAAGGAATTGGTTAATCGTCTAAAACTGGTTTGCTCCTTATAAGGTTTGTTCATTCAATCGCTGATAACTGCACCATCTTCTGAACATGTCTTATCTTTTGGCTCTAGCCTAATATAGTCTAAGATCCCACTATAGAACGACCTTCACCGAGCTGGTTAATAGATGTAAAGTAAGTTATATCTAATTAGATATGTCAAGAAATATATCGCAAATGGGTTGACTAGCTTTGTCGTGCATTGTAAAGTGAACGGAAATATCGACATTGTAGATGGCGTATGTATGTCTGTCTCGGAAACTTTGAACGCGGTTTGACCAACTTTGAAACGTCGGTATAATTTGAATTTTTCCATACTCAATCAAGGACCGATGACAATGGAATAATATAAAAAAATCGTCCCAATATCCTTATCAGGACCTTTGGAGTTAACGATTTGTTTTTCTAGCAACTTTGAATAGAACAACATTTTTGGCGGAGGAGCCAGTTTGCATTTTTTGGCGGTTTGATTTTCACGGAACAACTAGCATGCTATAATGCTGTGTCCTCTTCTATCACCCTATACTATAGTGCTCGTAATGAAATAATCTTGTCTACCTAAAAACACAAAATTCAAGTTGTTTCATGTAACCATAAATAAATGTACTTATATCTGAAGTATTCTCTAGTTTATTGAGTCAAGTTTGAATTGTCACAATTGATGTTTTTTTTTTGTGAATTCAGAGGACTTTCATCGACTCTTCACACCAATAATCATCAAAGGAAATTGTATAGTCCAGGGGCCTGTTTCAAGAAAGTACAATTTTCGTAGCTACAAGAGAAACACAAAGGAAGACGATGATAAATAATTGTTTTTTAATCGTTTTTGCCTCTTGTAGCTAGGAGACTTGTAATTTCATGAAACAGGCCCCAGATAGCCTAGTTGGTTAAGGCGTACGGCTTCTAAAACAACCCACTTTATAGTAGTTCGTTCTAGTCCCACCAAAACTGTTTTTTGAACTTTCTTTAATTTGAAATTACTGGATTAATTTGTATGGTTCAATAATGGATTTAATGAGGTTTCTTTCCTTTGAGTTTTTCATGAATATTCAAAAAATATACTACTATATCTAAAATTTATTATCAATGCGATACTTGAAATAGAGTTCTGAAATATTTACCTGATCGCTTTATAGCATCGAGCTCAAACTTCGTCCTCGTGCGATATGGCCACCATATCCCCTCTTGTTGTACAAACTACTATTATTTCCCTTCAACTTTAATTCATTAACCAGACTGGTGCAAGTTACAAGTAGTGATTCACCTGTTCATACCAGGAAAAAAACAATCCACCAAACGTTTGCATATTCTATGGGTATCATACTTTTGATTGGTATGGAATCTTTATATTAACCAAACCAGTTAAATTGAAAAAAAATCAGATCGTTAATTACTCAAATTCTGGACTGGAATATTTTATTCAACCCATTTGCTATGTATTCATTGATATATTTAATAGGATATAAATACTTTTTTCATCCTCGGTTAGAGACATTCTATAGTGAGATCTTATACTAATACTTTCCATTTGAATTTTTTGTTGAATGGAACAGATGGAGAATTGGTCAAACGAACGTCGGTTAACTAGAAACCTCAACAAGCTGAACTAAACGAAAGACATCAGTAACTACAGGTCGAATTACAACAATAGCAACAATAACAGATGAAACGTGAAATGGTACAAGAACAAAACTATAGCTGATATAATTTTAAAACTCTTGCACGTCAAATGTTGAAGTGACTGTAACTGTAAATAGAATCATGGAATTTTGGATATATATATATATATATATATATATATATATATATATATATATATATATATATCAATGTGACGTCTTGAATGTGAAAGAAGGAAAAAAGTACTCTCCTCGTTTTCCGGAAGGGAACTTGGAGCTATATGCCCTTCCGAAGGTTCAAATCATATATTTTGAATAGCTACATCCCAACTTTTTTTAAAACCGGGATTTTCCCAAATAAATAATATAATAATAATAATTGTATTTTTTCCAATGACAAAAATCTCATAACAATCGTTTGGTTCACACAGTATTTAAGAATGAAAAAAAAAAACTGAAAAGACAAAAAATTAGGAAAGAGTATTTCAACTAGTATGGCATGATATGAGAAAAATTCAGTTCTGTTATTCGTTCATAAGGAAAGAGCGCAGCTTAAGTACTTCGAATAGGTAAAAATACAATCATTTTGCATTTTCTAAATTGATACTTTCGATTGAGATCACAAAAGATTCGTAGTTAGATAAGAATGGTACTGCAGGTCTAAGGACTGAAAGTATGGGACATTCAAAAAGAATATGCCGTAGATTCTGTTGTTGATGTGTGTTGCATAAGGAGCTAATTCCTTTAAAATCGATGGACTAGTAAAAGTTTTTGATTGATATCCCAAGAGTGTCCTTGTATGTCAGGCGAATTTATGCTAATAATCGGATGACGTGTATTGACGTAGTTTTTAGGTAATGGGTTAACTGAAAAACCTAGACGAAAAAGTGGATATCTACAGATTGCAATTTTGTTCAGATCATCACTGTGACACTTGTATTCAAATTTTTGAAGCAATGTGTGTTTATTGGTGCATAAGAGGTGGCGATCAAGTCGAGTTAATATTTCAAGACTGTCAATTGACTCGAACCATTGTTTGATTTTATATACCCAATTAAATCGTATGTCACATTGATCAGACAGGAGTAACTTGAAAAAGCACCTCCGTGGATATCTATCATCGCTCATAGATAAAAGTTTTATTATCCAGTTCAGGACATATTTAAAGATGGTGTACTCGAGATGAATAGAGCCGGTTTCCAGTCGTATTAAGCAATCTGATGAATTGCGAGGAAGTGAAAGTAACCTTTTGAAGAAATTGACTTGAAATCTTTCCAATATTTCGCAGTAGATGACACCCCAGACACATAAACTGCTAGAGAAAGTGCTAACAACGATAGACTTGAGCCAATTGCTTGGTTAGCTTCAGAAACAGTTGTAAGAGCCATTTCACGGAAGAGGAGGAGGAAACAAAAGTTACAACCAGGTAAACATATTTTTTTTAAATTTCAATTTCAAGGTTGTTGAAGAGAAAACGTTGGGGATAAGGATTTTTAATTTGCGAGAGAGATCAATTTCCGTTTCAGCCAAAATTAATAGATCGTCAGCATAAAGTAGTAAGACGATGTCAGTTTTTCGGTCTATGTCAATGTCAATAGCGCTCGAATAATCAGACCAATTTAGTAAGCTTCTTGGTGGTTTGTGAGCTTTGTTATCTTTAATCTTAAAAAAAATCGCAGTGACAGTATAAATACTTGACTTCAAATCTATTGTGAAACGAAAGAAACGATAGAAGCATCGAAATACATAATTTTTGATTAAAAATATTCAATTTGAAGTACCAAAAAGACCTAAACGCATAACTATCAATTCTGAATAGAAACATACATAGATCAGCACAGTAATGCCAAAAACCACCGGATTTTTAGTCATCTTGTTCAAAAAAAACACTCGATTCTTTCTATTTGATAGATTTGTGGCAACTCACAACTCACCCCTATTGGGATTTGATATCCCCCTATGACCATTTCCTTGGAGGTGGTTCTCAGCGTACCGAGAGCCACTGGCGCTATTCTGTTCGCTTCTTTCACGACGGCCTTCAAGTAAGATAATTTAGCCAGAGATTCAGCTGTGACAGGCATTTCTTTCTCCGGAAAATTCCTGAGGATCTCTTCGCGAAGCTTGGTCTGTTTGTCCGTATTTTTGGCCAGGAAGTACAGGATCGCGCCTAGGGTCTTTCCGCTCTGAAAATGAGTGCGAAACGATAGATAGGAGAACAGAAATACAATATTCAGTGTTCACAGTTTCAATTGCCAACTTTTTGCTGATTTATTTTCGCTATCCTCACGGCTACAAGATGGATGAGATTGTAAATATATACATTCAAAAAGTATTATAGGACAACGTTCTATGCAATACCTCCCAGTGAGTGTGTTTACCCAATTGTTCCAGAAAGTGGTGGCCAGTAAATTCGAAAAAGATAATTTTTTGTCTAAAATTTCCTAAATCTACTGACCACTACTTTCTGAAACAATTGGGTAAATAAAATCACTGGTAGGTGTTACACGAGAGTTTACCTGATAACACTTTATGTATGTATATATTTACAATCGTATTCATCTTGTAGCCCTGAGTATGGCGAAATTCAATCACCGAAACGTCGGCAAATAAAATTTTCAACACTGAGTAGTGTATTTCTGTTCCAATCGCTCGTGAAAATAACCAATCAAAACTCAATCAAAATTTTTTCAATCAGTACCAGCAAAAAATGCAAGACATTGATAACACCATTTCGAACAATTCTATAGTTCCAAAGATATATTGTTTTCCAAAAATACATATCTGGAAAATGGATACGACCAATGGTCTCAGGGATAAATTAGCCTTCATATATTATTGTTAAATGATTTACGGAAGAATTTGAAAGTCTCCCTATGGTACCAACCTATGTGAGAGTTGAAAAACAACAAATATTCATAGAAATCATAAAAAATATCGAAATAGAAGAATGCAAATATTCTGCGTGAAATATCGGATAGGCTGTTTTTATATCAAGCATTTCGAGGCGATCACTGCCTTCTGAACTGAACTCAGCTTATTTTCCCAAATAATGGTTATAATGGTTGATGTATTCGGGAAATTATTATTTGTTCCGCCATTTTGTAGACGTTGAAGATATTGACTTCATATTCTGGGGTTGTGCAGTATTTGTCAGGAGCTTCAAAAGCATATGTCACAAGACCCCTCTTTCCATTAAATTTTTTCCCAGATGGCGAGCAGTCGCCATCTTGAAATTTTCATCTGTCAATTTTACTGCACAATATATATAGTATTCATGCATAAATATCATTATCCCAAGTTTGATTTTTTTGCATTGCATGAAAGGGGGAAGACATAAAAGAAAGCCACTGTATAATAAAATAGTTTATAATATTTTTCTGCTGTAACTCGTTATTTCTGCCAAATATGAATACATTTACATTATCATTACCATGCAAATAATATTTATTACTTATACATATTTGCTATTGAAATTCTTCCCCATTATCAATCGTACATTCAACTTTTTTATTTGAGCTTTGAACAATGCAGTCGAACACCTTTTATGATTGGTAATGGTTCGGACTTTCATTGTCTATATTCTCAACTCTATTGAAACCTGTTGCTAAGAACGAAAGGACAAAAAAATACAAAACAAGTGAGAAAATCAAATCCCAAAAGAAAGGTTGAAATTAATTTTTTTCCTTCAATTATGAAATTGATGATTGATTGATCGAAGAAAATAATTTTGTTACAAAAAAAATGTCGAGATATCCAATGTGGAATATGAGTTGAAAACATTTTCAATAAATAAATAAATGGAAAATTATGAATAAATGTTGAAACCAAGTTTCAAATTGAGACCAGTTACGACGTTTCGATTGCTGGTATCCGCAATCGTCTTCTGGTGATGACTGACAATATTTCGAGGTGTGGTCGGTTATAAAGCCCCAATTTCTCTATTGTGGGGAAAGGGTAGGTACTAACAAGGAGGCTAGTGGGTGTTACTACTAAAAGTGTGCTGATCGATTTTCAGCGGGACTGACACTCCAGGGGTGACTGAATGCATCGTTGTTGACGATGTAGGCGGCTTCCTTGAATTTTCTCTTGAACCAGTGCTCCTCCTTGTGTATGACCTTCGGCTTCAGACCATTTAATGCTGTGATGGTTTGTCCAAACATGCTCTGCTATTCCTGATTTCGTTGTTTCTCCTCGTTGTGTGTTTTTCTTGTGTTCGCCTATTCTCCCTTACAATGGTCTTGTGGTTACTCCGATGTAGTATTTGCCGCACTCGCATGGTATCCGGTAAACGCAGTTGTTGGTTTCGCTGTTTTTATTCAGTGGTCGAATTTTTGTGAGCTGGCTGCGTATTGTGTTTCCTGATCGAAAACAGACCCTGACGTTGTATTTCCCTCCTATCTTCTTGATCCTCTCTGAAAGTCCTCTCACGTAGGCGATGGTCAGAATTTGTTGTTCCAGTATCTCCTTGGTGTTCCTGTGATTCGTCCGGGCCAATGTTTGATACGCCAGCTTCTTCAAAGATCCTTCCCTATGTTGTTCAGCTCCTTGTCGAGACTTTCTATGGTGTTGCAGTGATTCATTGTCCGATCAATCAGAGACTTGACAATTCCCCGATTGATGGTGATTGGATTGCTCATTCAGGTATCGTCAGTATGCGTTGGTTTCCTGTGGACTGATGTTTCCCATATATTCCTGGTCCTCTTCATCTCCACGTCGAGAAACAGCATTCATTTCTTAATTGAAATGTTTTTGACTCATATTTCATATTCAGTAACTTGATTCGTTTCTAACAACATTATTTTCTTCGATCAATCGATCATGACTTCATTCTTGGAGCAACCGAAAGTTTTTCTAAACCTGATGGTGTAATTTCCTTATACAATTCCTTAGTGAGATCGACTTTAGAGTATGCCTCGATCGTCTGGAATCCCCATTATAATGTTCACTCTGATCGTATCGAGAGTATCCAGAAAAAATTCGTTAATGTACTGAACTTCAGATTCAATCAACCCCGTCACTACTTCTCATACGAACAGAATCTCAGATACTATAAAATTGAGAAACTTGATACGAGACGAAAATTCCTAGATATATGTATGATTTTCAAAATAGTAAACAATACGCTTGATTCCTCGTTCCTCCTCAGTAGTCTCAATTTCAACTGTACACAGCACTTTTTCAGGAACAGGCCTTTATTTGTGATAGGTCCAAGCACAACGAATGCACACCTGAATTCGCCAATCATTAGATGCCTGAGATCCTATAATTCTGTTGTTGATAATATTTCTGATCTGGATATTTTTTCCTCTTCCATCATAAGTTTCAAGAAACCATTGAAGGTGATAATGTTTTGAATAACCTCCATTTTGCTATTGAAGCAAATCTGTGTATATAGTACTTTGACATCTCTGATTTGATCGCTTGCATCGCCCTGGAGTTCTGCTGTTACTCCTATGTAACCCCTTGTACTCTCCTAGAATCATAAGTATTCAAATACTCTTTCATTGTTATTTCACTTTTAAGGCCGAGGCCACAGTTAGGTATATGTGATGGTTTTGTTATTTTTCAAACTGCTATGATTCTGCTCAATTACATGCTATCACTAGGTTAACTTTATGAATGATGTTGAAAATCGACTCTTGTTATGGATACAAATTTGTTGAATGTCAACTCGTCAAACAATGATCACATTTATTTTGAATTGTTAATACTACCATAATTTACCTGTTAGACATAAATCTTGCGTATCACACCTTAGTTTATAGTCAACTTCCACAATCTGTTTACTTTATTGCTTTATTTCGTGCTACTCTGTAATTGAATGGGACAAACCTTCTGTTGAGTAGCCTACTCATGTGAATAAATAAATAAATAAATAAATTAATTTCATTATTGACCAAAAAATCAATTTCAACCTTTCGTTTGGGATTTGATTCTCTCACTCGATTTGTATTTTTTCCATCCTTCCGTTCTTAGCAACAGGTTCGAATAGAGTTGATAATATAAACAATATTACCATTTAGCAAGGAACATTGTCAATCACTTTCAAGCAACTTTTATTTATTTCATTGACCTGACCCGGATTCCGAGATTTTACAATTTTTACGAGTTGGCACTTTACTATCAGTTGCTTTCCTATAAGATCTAGGTCAGAATTATCTTGATGACATATTCGTCGTGGTGGATACAAGGATGATAATCGACAATGAGAATATCCTTTCAGTACTAAACAGCAGGTCTGGAAGTTCAAATCAACGTACGCAGTGGAAAAAAAAACAGTTGCCATGTATCGTTCATGAGGAACAAATGAAATAGTATATTTATAGAAAAGCCACAAACGACTCGAATCTTTGTACACAACATAAAATGGCAGCAGTGCAATTTCTCGTCCATACGCTGTGTCAATCACTCTTAGATGTCGTTAAATATTCGGATGAATTTACATTAGAAAAGCCGAAAATTACTCCCTCGAAACTTCCTTCCCCCCACAAGATCTCAGTCTTTTGCTTCGTGGGAATTTAACATAAAGTCGTTTGAGCTTTCCAAAGAATTGTTGAGCATACTCCAAATATTTATTCGGGCAACATCAGGCAAAATATATACATAAGTAATCTCTATTGAAGTGAGACACTCTGTATATCATTAAGAAAGTGGTTCCGTTGTTTTTTTCCTTAGCACATGTTGAAGTGAGTTTTATCCACTCGAAAAAGTAGAATAAGTTGCACTTTATCTGCAAAAGTAGATAAAGTATCACCTCATCTGCCGGTATAGATAAAATCTTTTTTTTATTAAACTGCTATTCTCTCGTCAATATCGTATAAGTTATAACGGCACTTTTACTTTTCCTCTCTAGGGAGGAAATGTACGACTCTACTCCCTATAATAAAGCCAGGAATTGAATACTTTGGAGAGAGGTAGGTCGCTAGTGGGCTAAACTCTTTCACGTGTCGATAAAGCATTACTTTATCGTCTTGTATAATAAATAACTATTGTTTCGTTTATGTGATTTCTACTCACTGTATCCAATCCCGCTATCAACATATCCATGACCATAGTTAACGCGACTCTTTTGTCTTGCTTCCCAAGTCTTTGAAGAACGCTCAGCTCGTGTTCCGGTACTGATTCGTCGACGGGTACTGACAATGCTTCGTCCATAGCTTTCATGATGAACCTACGGATTACACACCAAAAATGTGTTTATGAACTTCAGAGATCAAAAGTTCACTTTTAATCCCTGATTCCGGGAATTGAAGTGGCACATTTAATCTCTAGGGATTGAAGAAACTCGTTTTTAATCTCTAAGGATCGAAAATTTACTCCCAATCCGTAAATATTTTGATTGGAACATGTTTTGAACAAGCATCGGATAATTTTTTGTTGCTGCAGTAACTTGTTGATGCAACGAACAGCTGGACACAGTTGTTGCAAGGAATGGATTTTTTTCCTAGGTTTTTAAAGGCTATTTAGTTTTGAAAAACACCATCCCAACAACTTTGACCATGACATCATGTTTTTCGTCGGTAAAATATACGTACTGAGTAATGAAATCCAAGTTCTTGACGAATTCTTTGTGAACCGGCGTACTGAAAAACTTCCAGAAGGCCGGAGTTATTTCAAAGTGATACAAGTGCTCGAACATATTCAATACAGCATCTACTAGTTTTTTCGTTTCGGAAGTTTCAGAAACGTTCAGATCCAGGCAACCTGAAAAAAGAGACCTGATACAGCACGGGGCAATTTTTTTAGGTATACCGCAAGGTTCCGCTTTGGGCGCACTACGGTCCATAATGTATATTCCTGTTCGCTTACAAGAAATCCCTTCGATTGATTGGCAACAGAGGCGCACTTCATGATATATTTTAATCTGTCAATACGTCATTGACGGATTATAACCTATCATTGACAGATTATAGTCTGTCATTAACAGATTTCAATCGAGTATTGACAGATTAAAATCAAAATAATAAAAAAAGTAAGCTCTCACTTTGATTTCTCATATCGAGAGGAATTGATTAAACAAAAGCATATCAGTCAACGCACCAGGGATTTTAGGCATCGTGGCTTACCGAACTTCTTGTTGAGAGCCAAGACGCCGACAGATTCCAAAGCCCACTTGTACAGCTCGATGATGAAATCTTCAGGCATCTGATTGTTCTTGTCGACCTTGGCGAAATGCCTTATGTTTTCAACCAGCTGTCTAGATATCTCGTCCATCTCTGGGGCATATTTTTGAATTGTCCTGGGCTGCATTAGGATAGGATTGACAAGCGATCTCACTTTGAACCATTTCTCTCCTTGCCTGAATTCATTTGAAACAATAGAGTGATTCACCATGTACGTATTAAATACCATAATATCATAATATCAAAGTGCAAATTATCATTCCGCTCTCTAGATTTTACGCATGCACCCTCGATACAAATAAAGATAGGCACCTTTTTGCTGACATTGTCCTTTATGGTGTCTGGAAAATGATGAACCAGCAGAGCACATAATTTGTGCCTGCCCCGCTGCGGACCGAATCAGGTTTTCAGAGTTTGGCAAGGCTTCACTCTTACCATCTGACCTGAAAGATCACTCACCATACAAACTAATCGGCTTCGTTAAGAAGCTGGGTTTATTTGGTCGAGTTTGAATAGGTGTGAGCCACAATAAACCCTTGTTGGTTGCAGTGGAGGGCCGAACAGACCCACTCACTTCCGACCTAACCTAACCTTTATGGTGTATGGTCAATATAATCTCAGTTACTTTTGTGATTTACAGCTTCTGATTGAGAAAGATTGAACTGACTTACACGGTTGCAATTCCTCCAGCTCCTTGAAAAACGTCTTTCCTTACGACCGTCCGATAGTGAACAAAAGCTTCTAGGGCGTATCTCACAGGGAAGGGCCCACTATTTCTGAGCAACTGCAATGAACAAACGTTGATGAGCACAGAAAGGAAAGTATGCACGTAACTTTTCTCTTTTATATTATTTGATGCTTGAATTTTGTTGACTTTCAAACACACTGTGGGTATTTCAATTTTGGTACAGAGATGTCACTTTGCGGCTAGAGTAATGTCAAATTTCAATTATTGTAAGAAATAATCATGTTTGCGAACGTAAAACTATTCAGAAAAGTGTGTTTTGGAGTATGGTTGGAGAAAAAAATATTGTTACGAATTCGACAAATTCGACAACAACAATTCAGCGAAATAATAAAACCTCTTCTTAACGCCTATGGCTTCCTCTACACCTATGTCTATGTGATTCGGAGAAGACCACGCCTATCAACTGTCATCGCGATTTATCGAGAATGTTCGAGAGATATACCAACCGCATTTGTTTACACGTGGACCTATATATATATATATATATATATATATATATATAGCGGACGGGGAGAGCAGCTGCAGCAGTAAGCTGATTACAGACAGCGATCAAGTAAATGAAAAGGCGAAAAATTGTAGTTATTCGAGTGACTTATTAAATTGTGAATTAGATCTTTAGGTAACCTATTGAGTTTATTGCAATCAAGTTGTTTCTATTTTGCCGTACCAATTGTTTCTTATTTTCGAGCCTAGAGAAAAACAGTGAATTTATTTCAGGAACCAACTTACATGCTCAATATCCTTGGTGTTGAACAAATACACATAATCCCTCTTTCCTGGAATGCCCCTCAAGAGCACTACGTCTCCGTATTTCTTCTGGAATCTGAAAATTGAATCAGGTTAAGTGGAAAGCTATCCATCTATAATGTATACTAATATAATAAAGAGGTTCGTTTATAACTTCGTTTGTCATGATCTGATCCGATCATGAAAATTCTTTCACTGACAGAAAAATTCAGTATGAAATAATAGTATATGTACATCGAGTCGTAGAGAAGCAGAGAGAGACTAATGAAAATTCCAAGATGGCGACTGTGCGTCATCTGGAAAAAAAATTAAAGGAAAGGGGGTGTTGTGACACATCCTTTTGAAGCTGCTGACGAATACTATACAACCCTAGAATATTGAGTCAATAACTTCACCTATTACAAAATGGCGGAAGATTAAATAATTGCCTGAATATATCGACCTTTAAGAGATATCCCTATATCCTCCCTGTTGGCGAATACGAAATGGTTGGAGTATCTGAAAATATGTTAAAATACTCAACTGCACCAATTTATTCTTTCCAGATACGAATTTTTTGAACAGCTTATGCTTGAATAATGCAAGTATATATCACCTCAATAAAATACATTAGATTTTAGAGGACGACTTTGTTATTGCATATTCGAAGATACGAACTATTGACTTAATCTCCACTCAAACTGCAAATATCAGACGTGCTGTGATGATTTCTGTTTTTTGATATTCTCCAGCGCACAAACACCATAATCTCTCAAAGATAATACTTGATAAAAATCATGGCCTTGCTAGCTTACGTTGATTGGACGTTCAGCAAGAATTAGAACAAAAGTTACAGATCCGCATCTGGAAATTTGTGGTACATCGGAAGAAATTCTGTTTGGATGTCATTATTTTGTGGTAGATGGATTTTTTCTTCTATTTTTTGGGGGTTTTTAACTTACCACAATCTGAAAAAATAAGAATTAATATTGGAAAGACTGAATTAAAGTGGCCGTTACTTGATAAAAACCCATATTGGAAAAATGATATACAGTTGACTGAAAGATTTTCACACATTGAAACTAGTTCAAAACTCCTGCTTGTATAGCGAAACACGTGACGCGGTTTAGTAAACCCTAATATGTGAAAATTTTACTGGCAACTGTATATTATTTGTTCAATTAATATTGGAATCTAAACGAGTCTAGAAGGGCAGATTCTCAATCTACCCCGATAAATTGTTGCGATAATTGAAAACCAGTTCCTTCTGAATGAAACACGTTCAACCGGTCAAATTTTCTCACATTTGCCTATCAATAAAATTTTAGAATTATTATCTATCAAAATAATCATCGTTGAAGTTTCGGAAACCAAATCCACTACCGTTTTCAAAACCCTCACAAATTTTCTCTTCGAGCTTCGTTTTCGGGTTCGTTCAGGAATTTGTTGTCAGTCAAAATTTTTTTTTAATAAGCATAGCTTATCGGAAAAGAATGAAAATCTACCCTTCTTCAATTGTATACATTCCAATATTTATTCTTATTTTTCCAGATTGTGGTAGGTTAAGAACCCCAAAAAACTGTTGAAAGAGATTTATTTGGACGAAAGTCAGTAAACAATGAAATCTCAATATCGTTTGCCTATTTAGTATTCTGTTATTACCTTTGGTGCTTCTGCTATATGCAACTTCTTGTGTTCACTAATTTTTCATCTTACCTGGTAAGTAGTTTTCGACTAGGGTTAAAAAATGAACCTCTTGGCCCAATAATCATAAATCTTGTCTCACCTGACCAATTTTTGTCGAACTCAGAAAATTATTAACTTACCTGGTAAACAGTTGTATTACTAGACAAACTCTTGTAATACCAAACGTATTACCCAACACACCTATATGTTACCTGATAACTAATTCCTCAAATCAATTCGCGTGTTTTTCAACTAATGACACTACTGCTCTTCGGGCTTGAAGGCCGTCGTTCTTTGGAATTTCTTCCTGACGTTTCGCTAGCGCGAGTGGCCAGCTTCTTCAGAGGCTTATTCATCTCCGCTAGCGAAACGTCAAGAAGAAATTCCAAAGAACGACGGCCTTCAAGCCCGAAGAGCAGTAGTTATACTAATAACCTCGGCCGCGAAAGCCCCAACCATTTTGTTAATGACAAAAAATCCCTCCACCCAATAATTATATATGTCGTTTCACCCGAAATTCTTTTCTCTTACCCGAAAAATGATTGTCTTAACCAAAAAAACACTTTCATCAGACAAACTCTCGTCATACCCAATAAACTCTCGATGTTACCCGACAAACTCTTTGCGTTACCATATGAACTCTCGCCTTACCCACCTCTTACCCGCCAAACTTTTCGATTACCCGCCAAACTATTTCCATACCTAGCACACTCTTGTTTTACCTGACGAACGCTTGTCTTACCCGCCAAACTTGCATTATTACCCGATAAACTTTTGAATTACCCGCCGAACAATTTCTATACCTAGCGCACTCTTGTCTTACATGACAAACCATTGTCTTACCCGACAAACTTTCATTATTACCCAATAATTTCTTGTCTTACCCGACAAACATGTCCAGAATGGGCGTTCCATGCAGGTCTCCGATAACGGGCATGAACCTCCAGAAATTCCCCACTATGGGCAGTGGCTTGGGGCCGGGAATCTCCTCGAAGGGGCGGGCGGAATCCCAATCGGGGGGCCTGCTAGAATCCTCCGCCTGCTCGGCCAACGTTTTGTAGTAGTCGTCCCTCTTCGATACTGCGGCCGCCCCTGAACTGCCCCTGGCGGCACTGGTGAAAAGTACTCGCGCACCTAGCGACCTCGCTATTTTCAGCAACATGGGACGAGTTTGACGAGAGAAAAATGAACAACAATGTTGAATTCGTCGAGTTTGGCGAATGATCTTCTGGATCTTATCAGCATGCGATTATTTGATAAACTGAAATCGAATATAACGAGAACTCATTCACCCATATCTAGGGTGGAGGGGGGGGCAAAAGGGTAGAAGTTCGAAACGACGCTTTTATTGGAGCGCTAAAGCACGAGCATAAAAATTCGTTTCAATATTAAATAATAATATTATATGTTAAATAACATAACTAGTGGAAAATTGTATTAGTATATCGAAATAATAGTATTCATGTATCCAAACAAGACCCTATAGTTAAATAATATTGATTTTCTCATTTGACAATGAATTTCTGAAAAAGGAGGTTGGAGTTCATATTGAATGAAGCTATATCAATGTGGATATGTGGAAGTAAACCACTTTCCTAGTCCGTGGGCATGTTTCACTCATTTTGACACCAATTGGACTATTACCCTTTTGCCCCTCAGACCCTAGATATCTTTTTGGCAGAGGCGGAACATAATGAAGGCCAATGGAGAAAAATTCTAGGTTTTTTCTTTGTCGACGAGCAGTACCACAAACGGCGGATACAAAACAATATCTGGGCCTTCCAAAAGACTCGAGAATGAGATATATCAAAACTGGAGCCCCGTATGGCTTTTTCTGGATCTGGATCTGCTAGTGTTCGTATGATAATCACGGCTCGTTGCACTAAGGGGCCAGTTGTACATACTCTGCATCAAGTAAAGCGAGTTCAGGAGCTCAACATTAGCCAATAGAATCATTCGTTGCTTGACAACTGAACTCGGTTCACTTCGATCAAAATTCACTGGAGTATGTACAACTGGCCCTAAGACGTCACTAGACCAAATGCTTTCTTCATGTATTATTCCTGATTAGAAAGTTGGAAATGTATTCTAGTGCTAGCCTTAACAAAACTCCTGATACCTTCAAGGCTAACCGTACTTGTCTTTTTGTCGGTGTGGATCTACATAGTGTTTTCCGGGTTATTTCTTTTGCCATGGTCACTCCTGTGAGTTCTGTTTCGAGAAGTTTTCATAGAATTTCGGGATTCATGGATCTCACGAAGTAATTTCATTTTTTAATATTGCAATTCTCATGGTATCGAATGGAAAAAATTGAAATCTGGATGTTGAGTACCAATAGTGCCTCAGCGAATTCGAACCGTGTTTTTGAAGTAAAAATTCTTTTTTTTTATTTGAGAAATCTGTTTCGATAATGAATATTCAATCATTGAAACCAGGATGCACAAACCGAAGTCATGATGAAAAACATAATTTTCGAAATGAACGAATAAAATGAAAAGTTCACAAAAAAGGTTTGATTTGAATGTCCACAATGGAAACCCAATATCATTGTTTGATGACTTGAAAAGCCATTTCAACTCGTATCTTGTAGTTTTTTCGCTGACGTAGATCAAACTAATTCCTTGAACCGTCCCAATCGAAAAAACTCCAACGGGGTCAAATCTTGTGGTTGAGGAGGCCAAGGCATAGTCACAAAATGAGCCCTTTATTTTTCCTATATTGATGGGGTTAAAAATGTATCCCCACACAAAAATAATTGAGACTGTAAGCTTTGGGTTTTCATTATTTGATTGATGCTTATTAACACCATGCATATATAATCTCTAGAATCAGGTAATGGGATGAAATGACGGGATTACATGGAAAAGTAAAATAAAACAAGGTTATCTGCTACTACGATGACTACTTTATTGCAAACAACAAATGAATAGTGGTATTGATTTATCTGACATGCTCTTTTATGGTCAACCTCAAGGGATCTTTGACTCCGTAAAAGAGATCCGAGTACCACCTCATCTCTGGATACTCCCAGGAGAGCTCAAAATGCTTGATGATCTGAAACGGAATTGGTTGCATTAGTAATAATATAATATGTTGTGTAGAAATATCATATAAATGCTGTAAATTTTATGAAGGTGCATTTGCTCGGATTACAAATTGTCATTTAACTAATAATGTATATCAACATCTTGATAATCAATATTCAGTTTTGGCTATTTTTTTGGACCTAGCTGAAGCTTTCGATACGGTTGAGCATAACCGACTATTAGTAAAATTGGCAAATATTGGATTTCGTGGCAAGGTTCATAAGCTCCTCAAAAATTATTTAGAAAATGGAATTCAATATGTTGAAATTGATGAAGCTAGAAGTGAAGAGAAAATCTTTCGATTCGGTGTACCGCAGGGAACCGTTTTATGGCCACTTTCATTTGATATTTATCTCAACGACCTTTTTAATATTAACCCTGTAGGTGAAATTCATAGTTTCGCAGATGATACTGTCATATTATATGGGGAAAAACTGGAATGAATTACAAACCAAAACTACATTAGATTTTGAAAAGATTAAAAATTGGTTTGATTATCACTTACAGTAAATTTTGAGACAAAAAAATATGTCCCATTCTCATTTTATAATATTTCCCTACCGGACTTGGGACCACTAATACTTCATGATAATGCTAGCATTGAAAAAACTGACAGTATCAAGTACTTAGGAGTAATAATTGATTAACATCTGAAATGGAACAAACACATAGCGTTCCTTTTGAAGAAATTACGAAGTTTATTATCAAAATTCAAGTATCTCAAAACATTTATGAGCGTAAAAACCCTTAACATTCTTCATTTTTCATTAATACAGTCCCAATTGAATTATGGGATTCTGGCTTGAGGAGGGGTCATGAAATCCCACATTAGAAATCTTGAAGTTCTTCAGAAACGGTTTTTGAAAATAATATATAATAAGTCTCATTTATATCCGAGTGAAAAACTGTACATAGAAACACATAAAATGGACATAAGACAATTATTCGGATATAACATCATGATTTATATCCATAAACACAAATTGAATGTAAATTTCAATAATCATATTTATAATACAAGGAATGAAAATAATATCACATTGAAAAATAGAGTTGAAACAACAATATTTCAGAAAATTTTTAAATATCTATTGCCATTCTAGTATGATTCGATTCCAAATCATATAAAAATGATTAAGTCATTAGTATATCTCAAACTACACGTCAAAATTTATTTCATGAAATCTCTCACTTCACTTAAGAAAATTAGTAAATTTTTCAATATTATTTTGTTGAATTCTACAAATTTACCAAATATATTATACATAAATGTCATTCGTATCTCTCGCAACAAGTTTTTGACTTCGCGGGTATAATTGAACTGTTTATTCACCATTTCACAAATTGATGAATATGCTCTTTTTTATGAATTTTGAATGAACTTTATTACTTTTATTATTATTACAGACAGGGGATTAGATAGCTGAAATACACTCTTTCTTTTTTTCGTGAGTTCGAACGTCTAAAAATGATATGCATTTTTCAAAAGATAGTGTGTGCTAATTTTCTGATGTTACGCTTTTCGTAGAAGTTTTGCTTTTTTTGGTGAGGACGTTGTTCATGTAAATGATATACAGTGCTTTTCACATAAAAGTATCCACTTTTAATAACTTTTGTAATACTGGTATGTAGGAAAAATCCAAAAACACGTTAATTTATTGAATTTATTTTTTGAAATAGCATAAATAGCACAGTATAACTACTGCTCTTCGGGCTTGAAGGCCGTCGTTCTTTGGAATTTCTTCCTGACGTTTCGCTAGCGCGAGTGGCCAGCTTCTTCAGAGGCTTATTCATCTCCGATGACTGAGTCATCGGAGATGAATGAGCCTCTGAAGAAGCTGGCCACTCGCGCTAGCGAAACGTCAGGAAGAAATTCCAAAGAACGACGGCCTTCAAGCCCGAAGAGCAGTAGTTATACTAATAACCTCGGCCGCGAAAGCCTCAACCATTTTGTCATAAATAGCACAGTTAAAAAGATTACTGTTGTACAACCCATTTTATTACAGGCAAATGAGGTGGAAGTAAAAAATAATTAAAATTTGTGCTATTAAAAGAAAAATTGTTTATCTCATAAACTAACCACTTTAACCTACAAGTATTTTACATTTTTGAATTCAGCTCAAAGAGGAGTATCCAAATTTTACATAAAAACTATGAGAAGTAATTTAAAAAAACAATCGATGATGCTAGGGGTGAGGGGGTGGCTTTTCCAGTAAGTTTAAATAAGCCATAATGCTTGCCCCTTCCAACATAAATTGACGTGGTTTTGGATTTTTCCTACATACCAGTATTACAAAAGTTATTAAAGGTGGATACTTTTATCTGAAAAGCACTGTATAATAGTGAAAATTGCAAAAATAACACCTGTCTTCAAAGATGGCAGAAAAAAGATAATTTGAGTGATTTTAGGCCAATTTCGGTTCTACCAATTATGTCATAAATTTTCGAGAGAGCTATTATGTATTCTAGATTGTTGAACTACTTAGAATTCATTCATTTTTTTCATCCAAATCAGTATGGCTTTCGGAGATCAAGTGATACAGAATGTGCAGCACTAGATATGATTTCTAGTATTCCATTGGAGTTAGATGAAAAAAGAAAATGTGTACTCTTATCTCTGGATCTCTGTGAAGCATTCGAGACTGTTAATCATGAAATTTTATTGATCAAGTTGTCTAATATTGGTATTAGGGGCAAAGAATTTTCATGTTTGAAAAACTATTTATCAGATAGGAAACAATTTGTATCTATGGGGAACAATAAAAGTTCTTCGAGAAATATTGTATGTGGAGTCCCACAAGGATCAATACAGGAACCTCTATTGTTTCTCATATATTTGAATTCAATTTCTGAATTGGAAATATATGGAAAATAATATTATATGCTGATGACACCACATTGATATATTTCGATAGAGATTTACGGAAGAGAACTACGGAAGAAATACTGAATCTGGTTATATACATGAATCAACAAGTAATTGTTTCACCTACTTACTGTCATTCAGCGTCTCGTCGATCATTAGAAATGAGAGATAAGGAAGGAATTCGTGCTACACCACCAGAAATTACCGCAAATTCATGGTGGAAGTAGAAAAGGACAATACGCAACTTGAGGATAAGGCTAGTTACGTGCACTCACGAACTATCGCACTCCGCTAACGCCTCGTGCCCAAATTTTTTCGCTCGTGCGTAACAGGCTACCTATCCTCCGCGTTACGTAACATACTATCAACTACTGGCATCGAAAGTTCACTCACGTTTGTGGTGACCACCTCTAGCTCCAAATTGGCGAATCTGACTCCAGGACACGACCTCGGTCCGAAACCGAAGGGGATGCTGGCGAAGGGGTGGGCGTTTTTGGACGAGTATTCGCCCTTGGTGTCTCGCAGCCATCTTTCCGGGATGTACTTTTCGGGGTCCTTGAAGTACTGCGGGGATCGGGCAGAGGGGAAGGAAATGGCGGCCACGTGTACCTGGAATATAGAAATCATTTGAAAATATACTTGTTTATAAGACACTCCGGTCAGCTCTTCAGGTTAACTGAGAGTCATTCGATATCTGAAGTTAAGCAGCGCCGAGTGCGGTTAGTAATTGGATGGGTGACCTCATGCAGGAAAAGACCGCGTCGAAAGCCCATACAACTGCAGCAAAATAGCATATCATAGCTCGCAGGCAACATATCAATGAGCACAAGATACATTGAGGATATGCCGACCTTCGGAGGGGACGTAAAGCCGTCGGTCCCGAGTCCATGGATGTTGGGCTCGTTAAAGATCCCTACCTCTGGTTGGAATACCAGATGGGTCGGCAAAATTTTCGGTTGGGGGAAGTGTACTCACCGGCGTCGAAGAATGACCTTGGTAGCGCAAATGGGTCGATGTTAAATGAAGAATAAATAAAAATAATGGTCGATTTTTAACTCGAACTCGTACTTATTTCTAACTCAATTTCAGGCTGGGAGAAGGCCAGTTGTTACAACTGTTTTGATCACAATCATTCGAAATAATCCGATGAAATGAACAAAAAGAAAATATTTGTGAGAATATTAACGACACATTTTGTTAAAACTTTCTGTAGTGATCAATTACCTCAACACCAAACTGATATTATTTGCACTTGACGCGCTAGCGAGCTTAGGATCTTCAGGAGACGAAAATTGATACTAAATCTGAAGACTAGTGTAAGACCTTTATATACTTATCGATTTTCAGTTAGGTAGTGCAGCCAATACCTGCGTTTTTTGGTCTGATTCATCTAAATGATTTCTCAACGATAGAGTAAAGAGAAGGCTCAGAGATATAGGTCGTTTGTCGCCATTCATAGTATTTTTACATTTTGCTTTTTCTGGACTCTCACATGAAACGAGTAGTCTTGTGTCATGCACATACTTGATCGGTTCAAGATTACTTTCTCCAATTTTGTGGTCATTGTTTAGAGCATGTTGGGCGACAATGGTTTTTTCTACCCTTCCGTATCTCATTTGTGCAAAGTGTTCCTTGAAACGGATTTTAATAGCTCGCCGGCTCTGACCAATGTATTCATTATTGTAATCTTGACAACTGATTTCGTAAATTCCTGACTTTTCTGTCTTTCTAGTTCATCTTCTGGATTACCAAGGAGCTGTTGTAATTTATGAGAAGTTTTTATATGAATATTTCATATTTTATCGAATATTTGTTCAAGTCTTCTAGTGTGTTGAGGTTTATATGAGGTTACTATAAACTTTTCACTACTCTCATCTTCTTTTCGAAAAGTCGAAGATTTAAGAAGTATTTCCTTAAATTTACATTTTCTTCTTATCTTCTCAACTATCTCTGGATTAAAACCGTTCACTTCAGCTACGCACCTAATCCCTTTTTTTTCATTGTCGTACTTATCTTTTATGAAGAAAAAGTTATTAACCTATGTTCAAGAAATTGCAGTGCCGTCATTTTATGTTGTGGACAATGCTTCGAGTCATTTGGAATTTATCTGAGCATGTTCGTGTCTTTCCTGTAAATGCCAAATTCTATTTCATTCTGTTCGTTCCTTATGACCAATACATCTGAAAATGACAACTGTTGTTTTTCTACTTCATACGTGAATTTTTACCTTTACACCCGCTGTTGAGAGCTGAAAGGACATTTTCAATGTCGGTTATGCTTGCGTCCACCATAGCGAATATGTCACAAACATATCTGACCCAGACTTCTCTCCCAGCATCCATATCAAACCCATGAACGGGTTCGCTATGAATGGAGACAATGGGTTACCCATAGCTGTACCTTCGAGCTGTGCATAATAGTAGCCGTTATATTCAAAACAATTTTGACAAATTCTGTGTTTCAAATAGGTACTACACATGAACGAATTTCATGACGCTTCCACAAATGTCGATATTGTCACTCTTTTTAAATGTCATTTGCCTTGTAGATGTTCAAATGTTCCGCAATTTAGCTTCTTTAGTTTCAATGAATACGTTTGGTTTGCCCATCATATTTCATGAATATTCCCGTTATCCCTCACGAGGATTGTTGCAAGGAAATTTGGATTACTCATTGAAATACCAATGGAGTTCTTGACGATAGAAATAAACTGGGCTTGAGCGACGAGATCGCTGAATCCTGTACTTGGAAAAGTGGCTAATAATACGGCAACGTGCAAGTTTTGGAAACTAGTGTGTCACTTATTGAAGTGGTTTGTGGATTGCGAGGGAGAAACTGAATACCCATATATGTTCTGTCGTTTGGTAGATAATTGTGTAATAACTGTAATATCATGCCAGGGATAGGTCGTTCGGTATAATTGCGATGATTTCTACACGTTGGCAGGGATCTTGGCACTTCATGAATTCCGAAAGGCAGAATAGCTTCTCGAAAAAAAGAGGAAGACGAGGTCGGGAAAGTGCCAAGTGTTTTGTCAACTTCACCTTCTTCTGAGGGACAATCGGTCACTTTCAAACCTGAAAGTATGTCAGAAACAGGAACATTCTTGAATCATTTTTGAACGAAATTACATTCGAATCAGGATAGAAACTCACCCCTTTTGGAATTTGGTATCCGGCCAGAACCATCTCCTTGATCGTGGTCCTGAGGCTTCCAGGAGAAGTGGTAGCGAGTCTGCTGGCCTCTCTTATGACCGCCCTGAGGTAGGGCATCTTCCCCATCGTTTCGACGGTTACGGGAGCGTCTTTCGAACCTAGAACTCTGTAGATTTCATCCCGCAAGATGGCCTGTTTATCCGGATGCTTGGCGAGATAGTATAGGTTCGCGCCGAGGGTTTTGCCGCTCTGAAAATGATAGTAACTCAGAGCTCATGGTACTCGGTGCCAATGATCACGCACGGGCCGTGAAGTGAACTTTATGCCCGGACGGAAATTTATAGAAAAAGTAATTGTACAGTTTTTCATAGTAATCGATAACTCTTACCGTGTCTACCCCAGCAAGCAACATATCCGAAGTCAGGGTGAAGGCCACCCTTTTGTCCTTCTTCACAAGTCTTTGCAGAACGCTGAGATCACGATCAGGAATTGACTCATCTATTTTTTCCGCCAAAATTGGATCGAGATTTTTCTTGAGGATGCTGCAAATGAATCATTTTACAATTTGCGTTATTAGTTCATTTTTTATTCTGTCTTGAGCGGCAAAATATTATTAATTGTGTGTTTCCACTTTTGCTCAGTCAAGATTGTTTTTTTTTTCATGTTCTTTCTTATTTTTTTATTTTCTTTCAATTTGGGCAACTTTAAGGCAAAAATGGATTCACGCTTTTTGAGGCCAAGCTGAAACCCTTGTATCAATCAGCCACCTATGATTAACTTCGATGTTTCCTAACAAATCATAAACAATTAGGCCAATCACAACAAAATAGTTTCTCTTTTTCAGTAGTCCCTCAAAACAATCATGAGATCGAAAGAAACCAAACTGACACAAAAATAGCAATAACTCAAGAAAACTCACTCAGTTATACAGTCCATATTCTTGACGAAATCTCTATACAATGGTGTACTTATGAACTTCCAAATGGCAGGATAGATTTCGAAATAATACAGATGCTGAATCAACTTTCTCACTGCATGGACAAGCCTTTTGGATTCGGAATGCTCGGGAGCATGAAGATCCAGGCAACCTGAAAGACAGATTCAAACACAAGTCAAACACTCTTGAATGATACAGTTTCGAAAATTGAGCAAATTAATCAAAAGCAACAGTGTCGGAAAGATCAGGGATATACAAGTTAACTAGTTGCATTCGTAACAAAAGAATGAAGGTGCAGAAACTGACATATCATTTCATCGGTGTACCACAAGGCTCACCCTTGGGCCCGATACAGTTCGCGATGTATGATTCTTGTTCACTCACCGAAACGTTTTCTCAGTGCCAGGACGCCGACAGACTCCAGAGCCCAGTTGTACAACTGGTTGATGAAATCACTCGGCATCTGACTCTTTGCATCGTTTTTCGCATAATATCTCATATTCTCGACCAGTTCTTCAGCCACTTCGTTCAGTTGTGGAACGCATGGGTGAAGGGAGCCGTGCGTCAGCAGAACAGCATTCACCATGGACCTCATCTTGAACCAATCTTCTCCCCCCCTGTTTGGAATACGATTAGCCGCTCAATCATATTGATACAAAGTATTACAGCCTATGTGAGATATTGATTGTCTTGAAAAACAGGGCAACAAGGAACTAAAACGTTCAGGAGTTTTCATTGCAGGGATCGCTCCATAGGTTAGTAAGGAAGATAAAAGTGCGGAGTGCTATTAAATAAGAAGGTGGAAGTTGAAGATAGGGGTGGAATGACACCTTTTTTGGTTTTCTCAATATATCTCGTAAACGAAGGAAAATTTCGATATATTGTATATGAAACTTTTTGTATAGAATTGAACTGTAAAAAAACAGTATATTTCAAATATAAAAAAAATACATGCCAAAAAAGTCGAAACAAACTTAAAAAAAAGTCAAAATTTCGATTTTTTTGAGTTTTTTGCTTTTTCGCCTGAATTTTTTTTTTTGAAATAATATAGGTACAGGCATTGCTTGATGAAAAAAAATGGAAATTGAATTTTCTTCAAAATGCTGGGCTAAAATACTTTTGTTTTTGATGGTTATCCCAGTGGCTCAGATACGGCTACCAAAAATGTAGAGAGGCTGCGTCGAACATATCAAATTGGTCCAGGTTTTCAAATTAGAGATGATTCGAAACCACTAGCAAAATCCGACTGCATTTTTCAACATTGGCAAAAAAAATTATGCGATTGTTGGTAGGTTGCCATGGTAACTGTGGTTCCATAACATTTTTGTTGAAATGTAGTAGCATCATTGTCCCAAACGATTGTTGTGAATGTCATGTCTTCCTACATAATAAACGTGAAAAAACCTTTTTAATTGAGTAAATTACTTTTCAATAAAATTCGAACGAAAACAATTTTCGTGAAAGAAGGATGAAATGCGAAAAAAAAAAATCAAAAAAATATTTCAGTCCAGCATTCTGAAGGAAAATTAATCTACTTTTTTTCTTATTCTGTGCAATGCCCATACTGGGTATCTCAGCCCAAAAAAAGATACAGACGAAAAAGCAAAAAACTCAAAAAATCGAAATCTGACTTTTTTTTTCAAGTTTGTTTCTATTGTTTTAGCATGGATTTTTTCTGTAAATATTTGAAAGATACTATTCCGATGGGAAATTTTATTCTCTTCTTAAAGTTTGATATACTATATGTCTAAATTTTGCTCGAAATTTTGCTTTGTTTACGAGATATATTGATAAAACCGAAAAGGGTGCCGTTTAACCCCTATCTTAAATTTCTACCCTCTAATTTAATAGCACTTCGCGTTTTTTTCTTCTTTTTAAACCCATCGAATGATTTCAGCAAAAAAAACCGTTAACGTCTTTGTTCCTTTCTATATTTTTATTTATTTATTTATTTTCCCAAGAAACACATAAGTTTATGATAGGGAAAAAAACAATACATCTTTCAATAAAACTAAACATCAATTCATTATCCTGATCAAATATATCTAAAACATTTCTCAGAAATACATCAATATTAAAAAAAACATGACAATAAATGATATTTCAATTCTAGGAAATCATATGAGATACGAAGGGACGGAAATATATTCAAGCACACTTGTAGCACATCATATTTTTCAGTTTATTTTATCTTTGTTGTGTGATTTTTTGAGCATGGTTTTAATATGCTTTGGCAATGATTCATTGTTACGTGACTTACATTGTGAACAATCCATCTAAACCTTGGAATATGTCTCTCCTAAGAACATTTCGATAGTGCACTATGATTTCCATAACACTTCTTTTTGGAAAAATTCCGGCGTTCCTTAGAAACTGCAACGATTAGACAATGAAATCGAAACGTTCGATGTGAAAGTTGAAACTATTTGCATAGATCAATTACCCTAACACCAAAGTGGGTATCAACTTTCTTCTCCCGAAGATGCTAACCTTGTTGACGAAACGCGCGTCGAGTGCAAGTGATACCAGTTTGGTGATAGGGTACCCGATCTCTAGGAAAAATTTTGATCTATATATCGATATATCAACTCACGTATTCAACATCTCTAGGATCAAAAAGGTACACCATGTCAGCTCTACCAGGAAGTCCCTTCAGCGTCATTATGCGTCCATATTCTTTTTCGAATCTGAAAAAAAATCTTTGTAGACTGAAGTTTAGTGAATACAATTTAAAACTATCCATTGATGGAAATGCATTGGGACGTTTATATTGAATTTCAAATTTGGCGCCTGTTATTTTTTGACATTTGGTTGGCAGCACTCTCGATGTTGCCGCAATTTGTTCGAAGTCTGTTATTAACTTATTGACAATTGTAATTTGAAAGTGATAGTTCTGTGTTTGAGTCTTTTTGGTTCTTCAAGTTAGATAATTTTGATTGAAAACTGTGTATTTCGATGCTGCTATGAAAAGTATCAGTCACAGGCTCTTTTCGGTTATAATTGCACGAGTGCATAAAAATTGCCGATAATTTTGCAAGAAAACGTGATATCTGAAAATTGCAAGTGGTTATTTCCATATTTTGGCGGAAGTGCCCGAGTCAGAAGAACGAGGGCTCTTTTACAAAATATGAAAATAACCGAATGCAATTTGTATAAGATATCACGCTTGAATGCAAAGTCATTTGGTCATTTTTATGCACGAATGTAATTCATTGGAATATTTCACGAATAGAGAAATTCTCAAGGAAATGTTATTTTTTGTTCATTTATACTTTCCTCTATAGATTGTATGGAGTACTCACCTAAACGCGAAAGGTTTTTCTATTTTTGAAGTCTATCTGACATTAATTTGTGTTGTTCACTGACGTCTAGCGATACGGTTTCAAATGTGTTGTTATGGTGACTTGATACAATGCAATTACCGCTGTAAGTTTTCGATAATTGCATTGCTCTTATGGGACATTATATATATATATGAGGGAAATATTTTTGAAAATGCCATAAGAGTTAAAAACTATCGCTCTGCCAAAAGTTGGTGACTTTTCCAATTAGTTATTTTGAAACAGAGTGGGATAATATTGTCTCTTCGCTTCCCTCGACGATTGTTAGAGAGCTGAATTGAATAAAACGTAGTGAATTATATTTATAATCTACAGTCAGATAATAATTTGCAGCAGATTTGAAATCAATTATAAAATATTGAAGATAACAAAAAGCTCACAAACCAGCAAAACGCTTACAAATGCTGCAGTACTAGATATAGTTATTATGCGTACTATGAAGGAACGCAGTTTACATACCAACCAAACCAAATAATACAGCGGAAAACACAAAAAATTGTATTTCTCAAATTCCTTGTTCGTGCGAATATATAATATATAATAATAAAAATATATCGGCGAAACGTCTCTATTTTTGGAAGTACGAAAGCGTGAACACAAGATGTACATCAGGAACCTACAGATAGGTGAAATGACACTGAAATGATTGCAAGAGAGAGCAATGGCAGGAAACGAAAATTAAAGGAATCTGCTGTTATCATGCTGCCTGGGGAAGATTGCACCTCTATGGGTTCGCTTGATATTGATCGCAGATGGCTGCCCTTCCTGAAGGGCGAAATGTTATTTAAATATTAAATCTTTGACAGATGTCAATTACGAAAATTTTCAAAAACAAATATTTGCATTTGAAAAGAAATTTGCCTATAAGTTTTGAGGACGGACGCTGATTTTGTTTGCGGAACGTTAACGATAAGTATTTTCAAATCTTCTAATATATAAAATTTCCATGTCACAATGTTAGTTACCGTACTCCTCCAAAACGGCTTTATTGATTTTTACCAAATTTATACCCCTAAGTGATATGGGTTGTTCACCCTTGAATTTTTTTTTTATTTTTTGACGAAATTTCTTGTTCTATTTCTTTTATAATGTGGCATTAAAAAATACATATAACCCTAACTTTTTACTTTTTTATCACTAACCCCTATTTTTTTATGGCCATTTTAGTAATTTAATCATTTTTCATCCCGCTCGATAACTGATCAATTATAGTGTTTTTAACTGTACTTTGATTAAAAATCTAATTTTTTTTTAAGAAAATGAACATTTATTTTTATTATTAAAGTTTAATCCTGATATATGCTTAGTGTTACCAATCTTAGATTCTTAAAATTTGCCGCGCCTCTACTGGTGAACAACGTGATGCCTTGGTCTAATCTACTTCAAATTTTACATTGAAATTCTTTCACATAATTGTTGGAAGACATGTTTTGTATTTTATTGAAATTCGTCGTCTAACGGAGTTGAAAAGGAGTAGGGAATTATTTTAGGGGTTAATCAAGGCACAGCCTAAACCACTGATTGTATAGTTCTGAAACTTGGAGGGTGTCTTCTTTGTGTGATGTAGGTATCCCATAAGTAATATTTTCCAGAAATTCCACTTCTAAGAGGGTGAAATACGGGTTCAAAGTTTATATGGGACAACGTGATTCATAGGTCCAATCTATTTCAAATTTTGCATAAAAATTCTTCAACAGAAAAGATGGAAGTCGTGTTTCGTATTTTATTGAAATAAATCGCCTAAAGGGGTAGAAAGTTATTTTAGGGGTTAATCAACACACGACCTATACCACCGATCGTAGAGGTTTGAAACTTACAGGGTGTATCCTTTATATGATGTAGGCATCCGATATGGAAAGTTTTCCCAAAATCCAAGCTTAAGGGGGTGAAAAACGGGATCATAGTTTGTATGGGACAACGTACTTCAATTCACTTCAATGTTTGCAAAAATATTCTTCAACAGATTTGATGGAAGACATGTTCCACATTCTATTGAAATTCATTGTCTATCGGATAAAAAAGGATTCAACATTTTCGACTCCTTTCAAAAGATCTTTCGAGTGCGCCTAGAACTCAGAGCCATTATGAACCCAACAAAAACTAAGTACTAAGAACTACACAATATAATAGCATCACAAAAATGATTAACCCCCATATATATATATATATATATATATATATATATATATATATATATATCTCCGACTACGATAATTCTGGTTCTGACTAGTCGGATAACAACTGAGGAGAATCATTATAAATACCAGTTTCTATGGAGAACAGACAATTGAAGTCTTTGCTTAGTCTTGCTTGGTTACTTCGTAAGGGGAGTGATTGACCAGGACGGTATGGAAAGATATTCGTCTCACTGTTCTTGAGAATGACTTCAAAATGGAAGTCGAAACGTCGAACAAATCAGAAGATACCAAACGGATAAAAACCCAGAAAAATTCATCTTGCATATATATATATATATATATATATATATATATATATATATATATATATATATATATATATATATATATATACATATATATATATACAAATCTGCGTAGATTTTTTTGGGTGAACAGCAGAACGGAAGTGTACTCTTATAACACCAGTTTTTCCAATATTTCGATAATGTTTATTACCATCTTCAGGAAAAAGCTACAAAATTGTTATTTTAAGTTATCACTTCAAATGATCAGTAAGCGACGGCCTTCAAACCCGAAGAAAAGTAGTAATACTGACCATTTCATACTCATTCTATCCAGAAAGAACTGTTTTTCAATTGACTCAGCAATTTTTCGGTGTAGATTAAAAATCTGCCCTTCTACACTCGTATATATTCCAATATTGATCCTTAATGATTTACTTTATCACCCCTCCGCCGGTTCTGAACTTACCTGCTGAACATCTCGTGCGTGGCGACATTGTTCAACTCCCCGATGAAGGGCAAAAATCGCCAGCCGTTCCCAACAATGGGCAGCGGTTTGGGGCCCGGGATAGTGTCGAACGGCTTGGCAGAGTCCCAATCCGGAGGCCTTGCAGACGTTTCCTGCGCGTCCAACGTTTTGTAGTAGTCGTAGCTCTTCGCCAGTTGGAAAGCCCCCGTGGTGGAAGTGACCTCTTCCACGGAGGCCGTGGAAGAGGAAAAGGCCCTAGCAGCTAGTGACAGCGGTCTCGACACTCTCTGCAACATGGCTGGCAGAAAACGAGAAAATGAACGGCAAGCGTTGGAACTCGTTGAGATCGGTTCTGATTGTTATCGGCGTCGAGTGTAGTGATAATGCATCTTCAAATACGAGCTGAACCATAACTTAATCGCGGATAGTTTTTTCACGGAGGTTTCAGTGGCGGGTGTTACTTGAATTATTCATTTCTTTTAGCTTTTTTGGGTTCTTAACCTGCCACAATCTGAAAAATAGAAATAGTTATAAAAATATGTTCAACCTGCACAAACAACACATCCTGTATCAAACATAATACCTTATAGTTTCGGTAGGTTTGGTGATCCATATCCAAAAACTGATTTTTTGAGCCCTGATGATGAATTTATTGAAATTAGAAACGTTGGCAAAGAAACAATAGTTTTTCTTTAATCAAATTGATCCCAATCCCACCAATACCACCATTGAAAAAAACCTTATGTCCCTCGTTTGTCTGAAAAGATAAAACGGATTGGCAACAGGTATAATGTTAGAACAACATTCAAAACAACAAATTCTTTAAGGTCAATTCTGACACATACCAAACCAAACAACACAACGGAAAGCACGAAATATTGTATTTATCAGATTCCTTGTTCGTTGCGGTCAAAAATATATCGGTGAAACGTCTCGACCATTGGAAGTGCGAAAGAGTGAACACAAGATGTACATCAAGAACAGACAGATTAGTGGTTCGTTATAATCAGAACACATTCTCACTTGCACAATGTTGAATGGAATGGCAGGCAAATGTTAGCAAGGGAGACGAAAGTTGAAGGAACTTTTATCATGCTGTCTACAAAGTTTTTCATCTCGAACACTTCCGTTGATATGGGTCGTATCTGGCTGCCACTCTTGAGAGACATGTCAAAATTCGAATTTCTGACATTTACAAAAGGCGAACACAAAAGCTAAACGAGAAGAGAGTATTTGTGAAATTTTTGAGAAAGGAAGCGGAAGTATTTTGATAAATATTAACTTTTTTATTTTTTTGATAGTCAACTTTGAGATATACAAAAAGTTGCTGAGTAATCGGACTTTTTCTATCCGGGAAGAACTGTTTTTCGATAGACGCAGCAACTTTTCGGGGTAGATTGAAAATCTGCCCTTCTACACTTGTAATCAATAATACGATCAGTGACCCATTACCAATTTCAACAGGAGTGCCCCAAAGAACCGTTTTAGGGCCTATATTTTTCCTTATATATATATCAACAATATTGGATACTTGAAAAACACATCGGGTTTCGTCACTTCATAATCAGATGATACGGCTATAACTTTCATACACGATTCATGGGAAGAAGTTCATAAAATCGCAGAATCTGAACTAAAAATCTATCATAATTGGCTAAACGAGAATCTACTTAGTTTGAATATAGACAAAACAAAATATATAACTTACACTGCTACAGCTAGAGATCAACCAACAAATACAACCCTGAAAATTCATGACGTGAGATGTATTGATATAAACTGTACATGTTCAAACATTGGAAAAGTGGAATATATTAAATATCTTGGGATGATGGTAGACCAAAATCTACGTTGGACCGACCATGTACAATATACCGTAAAAAGACTGAGAAAATTAAGCTACAAATTCTACCAACTAAGAAACATTGTTGACAAAAAATTACGACTTATGATCTATGATGCCTTGGCTGAATCGATAATAAGATACTGTATTATAATCTGAGGTAGTCTAGGTAAGACTATCTTGAACAATATTCAAGTCACTCAGAACACCTTGATAAAAATTTTGTTCAAAAAAAATCGTCAGTATCCAACTGCTTCACTATATCGGGACACAGGTTTATATGACGTGAGAAAACTGTATGTGTTTCACGGCCTGATTTGGACACTGAACTCTCCAATAATATGTAACACCCATGCATACAATACAATAACTACTATCAACCTATCGATTGCAATTCCTCTATATACAAAAAGTCAAACGCAGCAATTTATTTCCTACTATGGCCCAAAACTAGTAAATGAACTACCCCCACATTTAAAAAGCATGCAAAATAAAAAAAGTATGAAAAATGAGATAAAAAAATATATTGACATACATTATGACAAATTCAGAAAGCTATTTAACTAATGTCCTCCCTTCCTCAATTGCATCCTCCTGAACTTGTATATGATATACCTAGATATCCTGTACATTTATTACTATCAATAGAGCTACAATTTACTATAAATATTACTATATACAAGGTTGAAACTGAATATATGTCTATCATAGTATGTTCACAACACAAGCATAGCTTAGGTGACATCCTGTGAATAAAATTGTATTAATGCAAAACCATACCACCTTAATAAAGTTATCTATCTATCTATCTATAGATTCCAATTGAAGCGTGCCATATGCAGAAGGATCTAAGTCCAAATTCGAAAAAATTACAGGAGAGATAAAAATTGAGTTGAACTCAAAACCGTTTGACACAAATGATTGATATTCATACTAATGATAGTTCAACAGTCAATTGATATATTTTAGAGAAGATTTGGGTTCGATCGATCCATGACAGGCAGAATCAGGCCCCACAAGTTCAAAACGGTCTATATGCCATTCCAAGTGCACATTATCAAGTTCGAATGTATCATTCAAATGAAGTACTTTTATCATGAAATTATTGAAGAAAAACGACAATAAAATAAAATATACATTATACTCATTAACTTAAGAAAATATCAAAAATGTTAAGCTGCATATCCTGGTTGAAACTTTGCTTTATTTGAGGTTAGGTATGAATTTCCTGCTCTTTTATTTGGGTGTTATTTCTGACATTTCCTGTTTTTTTTCTCTCCTTGGCCCTAATATCTTGATGGATTTCCATCGTAGAGTCCTAATTCAGTGAAAACACCAAGAAACGTGCCGATACGAAGTTGTGAGATACACTAATGAGAGTGCATGTAAGATTTGGTACTTAGAAGGTTTTGAAATTAACTTCATATTGTCATCCACTTGTGGTAGCACTATCAACCCAGAATTTTGTGTGCAAGTAAAGCAGGGCACTTAGACCCAATTTTCGCCTTAAAACGTTCATGACCAAATGTGGCACTTAGACCTTTTTGCATATGGCACGCTTCAATTATAATTCCTATTGACTGTGGTTGGCTAAGAACCCAAAAAAGTTAGAAAAAAAGAATCTATCCACCACCATATAATGATATTTCAATAGTTCTTTGATTTGTTCACTATCTTTTTATTTATACAGATTCATACGAATATATAGTCTAGTTCCTTATTTGTAGATAGTGACTCACTCATAGGTTTTATGGTTCATAATTGATATGGAACAGGTAAAGGAATAGAATATTAATTAGCTAGGTACTCGTGTTCCAAATCAAGTTTTACTTTGCCACTTCCTCAAAACCTCTCTGTTCCTTCAAATACCCTAAAAACCAGAAAATGTAAGATGAATCACTCTTCAATTTAGGAAGTAGACTATATAGAGATGAAGATATTCTTTTCGTAGTTTTCGGGGTTTCTAACCTACCAGAATCTTAAAAAATCAGTATTATTATTGACAAATGTCAATTACGAAAATACACCACACTTTTACTTTATCTTTTACTTTAAGAAAGTTGTCACAATGTAAATCAATCGAGGCGTTCATACACGGCACTTTTACTTTTAGTTTTAGTTTAAGGATGAGAACTTCTACAATAAGATTGAGATAATTTGATAATTTTAGGGACTGCGCATGCGTGCATGTGAAGTCATTACAGCAAGCAGTGCCACCAACATTATAAGGAAACGCATTCTTCTGAATATTTTACAGAAATGATAAAAAATGGGTGTTCTGTGAAATATCTGTCATTATCGGATACAAAATAGCAAATTGCAAATCAAAACAATGACGTAACCCACGATTACTTCTTCTTCATTTGTTTTTGATCACTGCGCATGCGTCCTGTTTACTTTAACACTGGTGTATGAACGGTCCAATTCCATTCTTAAGGTAAAAGTAAAAGCTAAAGTGAAAGTGTGGTGTATGAACCGACCATAAGTTTTGAGAACGGAAGCGGATTTAGTTTTCGAAACGTTGATGCTGCTACGGACAAATAATTTAAGTCAATTTCTTATCCGAATATCTTTGGGCATGAAGTGTCTATCCGCAGGATATCCGTCAGTAGAATTTCGCCATCAAAAATCAACCAGTGACTTGTTGACTTACGTTTCTCATATTTGGCGGCATTCAATTGAAAATTCGGAGAAACGATAGCTGCTGCAATCGATACTTCAAAAGCGTTTGATCGAGTTTGGCATTGGGGTCTCCTTTCTAAACTAGCGTCTTACGGTTTGCCTCCTCAGTTGTGTGCTTTGTTGAAGAGTTTCTTGTCTGATAGGTCTCTGTATGTGGTTGTTATGGAGTATCATCTGATATTCTCCCAATAAATTCAGATTTCAGGAGTAACTATTCCTACAAAATCAGGTATCTCGATGCTAGGAATTACGATCAGTGATAATCTCTTATGGGAAAACCATGTGAGATCGATCGCTAAAATTGCTTCTCAGAAACTTGGATTTCTATTTCGTGCGAAGAAATACTTAACTTCTCGTCAGCTTCCAATGATCTGAAAAGCTCAGATACGACATGTCATGGAATACAGTTCTCATGTGTGGAGTTCGGCAGCAAAACATCCATTGAGGCTTCTCGATTCTATTCAGAGAAAGGCAATATATCTTGTTGGTGATTTTTCTCTCACAGACTCGCTCACTTCATTGGAACATCCTAGAAAGGTCGGACTCTTGTCTCTCTTATATAGATACTTTCACGGTCGATGCTCTTCCGAATTGTTATCAATCGTTTCCCCCTTGGCAATAATAACACGGATGACTCGACGATTACAGAATTCCCATCCGTTTGTTGTGAATTTGGAAACCTGTCGAACCTCTCTTGCTGAGGGATCTTTCTTCAATAGAACAAATGAGCTTTAGGATTCCTTGCCGAAAGATATTTTTCCTGAGGCTTGAAAACTTCAGAAATTCGAAGTGAATGTTAATTCGTACCTCCTGTTCTTTGAACATTACATGGCTTCTCTTTCATGTGAATCTGCGTATATAAAAAAACAGTAGGAGATATACTGTGACATATGTCATCTTGATATCCATAATATATGCAAAAGGTCGGCTAATGATCTTGTTTTGTCCTTGCTAGCTCAAGAATATTTCTTGGACGTTCGTTACACTAATGCATGCTGAAAAAACAGAGAATGTACATCATATGCATAAAATATTTCATGGGTGTCCATTGGATATTGAAGATATATCCACAAGCTATCCTCTGATTACGATCAGAGGATGCTAATTTCCATAAAAGTCCCCTTTGGGAATATCCCTTCAGAGACATCCGTAACATAAAAGTTCCCTCGATATAAATTCATATGCGATATATTCTTTATAATATGAATTGACCCGAAGTATATTCTCTGGATATCCGCCAAGGATAATTATAATTTTGGTAGGTTTGGTGATCCAGAGTTAAATTCTTCAATGGTGGTATTGGTGGGATTGGGATCAATTCAATTAAAGAAAAACTATTGTTTCCTTGTCAACGTTTCGAATTTTAATAAATTCATCATCAGGGCTCTATAACAATGAGTTGCGTGTTAGAGTGGAAGGATATAAATAAAATAAGAGAATGCCAACAAACTATTGGAACATTTTCAGGGGTTCAAAATGTTAATTAATGAAAAAAAAACATTTTTTAAATACTTACCAAAAATCAGTTTTTCCGAGTAAAAATATCAAAACTAGGTATAAAACAGACATTTCAGATACACACTCTAGGCACAAACAAAACCACATTGAGTACGGGACAAACGAATACTGAAATAAAATTCATAGAATGGCTGTAGTTCTTATGAATGCTGATAGGAAGAAAACAAAAACAAACGTGATTGTTGAAAACACCGTATAATGATGAAGAATCATTTCGGTAGCTGACTTATCAGATTGTAATAAGCCGTATTCAATCCTTCTATATCTCTTCTTGTATTAACGATGTCTTGGTGAAGAATTTGTATCATTTCACTGAATAGCCTTTTTGATAGAGAAGATTTCTGATCAAGAATGATAGGTTTTGTAAAATCAAAAATATGGCCATTTTCTCTAGTGTGTTCAACTAAGGCTGTGGGATTTTTGACATTCAGCTTTCGTGTGTCTCTATCGTGTTCAGAGATTCGTTTTTTCAAATATCGTCCTGTTTGACCCACATAACATTTAGTGCAATTATTACAATTAATTTTGTAGACAACGTTCGATTGTAGATCAGTGGGAGTTTTTTCTTTTTGACGTGTAAAGAATCTTTTCCCGATAGTGTTATCGTTAGGGAAAGCAGTTTTAAATTGCAAGGATTTTCAATGAAGAATAATTCAAAATTGCTTTCTCTAACGATAACACTATCGGGAAAAGATTCTTTACACATCAAAAAGAAAAAACTCCCACTGATCTACAATCGAACGTTGTCTACAAAATTAATTGTAATAATTGCACTAAATGTTATGTGGGTCAAACAGGACGATATTTGAAAAAACGAATCTCTGAACACGATAGAGACACACGAAAGCTGAATGTCAAAAATCCCACAGCCTTAGTTGTTGAACACACTAGAGAAAATGGCCATATTTTTGATTTTACAAAACCTATCATTCTTGATCAGAAATCTTCTCTATCAAAAAGGCTATTCAGTGAAATGATACAAATTCTTCACCAAGACATCGTTAATACAAGAAGAGATATAGAAGGATTGAATACGGCTTATTACAATCTGATAAGTCAGCTACCGAAATTATTCTTCATCATTATACGGTGTTTTCAACAATCACGTTTGTTTTTGTTTTCTTCCTATCAGCATTCATAAGAACTACAGCCATTCTATGAATTTTATTTCAGTATTCGTTTGTCCCGTACTCAATGTGGTTTTGTTTGTGCCTAGAGTGTGTATCTAAAATGTCTGTTTTATTCCTAGTTTTAATATTTTTACTCGGAAAAACTGATTTTTGGTAAGTATTTAAAAATTTTTTTTTTCATTAATTAACATTCTGAACCCCTGAAAATGTTCCAATAGTTTGTTGGCAATCTCTTATTTCATTTATATCCTTCCACTCTAACACGCAACTCATTGTTATAGAGCCCTGATGATGAATTTATTAAAATTCGAAACGTTGGCAAGGAAACAATAGTTTTTCTTTAATCAAATTGATCCCAATCCCACCAATCCCACCATTGAAGATAATTATAATCTTCAGATTGCCATGTGAATAGAATTCTGATATATTATTGATCACTTCATTGTTGAAAATGATCTTCAATGAGAAAAAAATGAGATATGATTAAACTTTGGTACAAAACCAATAGAAACACCGAACTTTGTTCAAGTATTAGATAAAGAAAATAAAAAATCTAGATCACTTTGATAACTGAAATCGTTCGCAGTGTCTGGAAAAAATCTTCACTTTTTCATTGGGATTTCAAGATAACCGATCTGCCCTCTGGTGAAAAGTTTCAAACAATGCCAAAGTATTGTTAGATTTTTTTTATGTGTAGATTCACACGAAAGGGAAGCCCTGTAATGTTCAAAGAACACCGCGTGAATGAAGGGACAGGAGATACGAGTTAACATTCACTTTGAATATTTGAAATTTGTAAGCTTCAGGAAAAACCTCTTCTGGCAAGGAGTTCCAAGCTCAGCTGTTCTATTTAGAAAATATACCTTAGCAAGAGAGGTTCGACAAGTTTCCAAATTCACAACAAAGGGTTGGGAATTCTGTACTCGTCGAGTCATCCGTGTATATATTGCCAAAAGTGGAACTATAGACAACAATTCGGAAGAGTATCGACCGTGAAAGTATCTCTAGAACAGAGACAAGTCTCCGACCCTTCTACGATGTTCAAATGAAGTGAGCGAGTCTGTGAGCGAAGAATCACCAACAAGACGCATTGCCTTTCTCTGAATGAAATCGGAAAGCCTCAATAAATGTTTTGGTGCCGAACTAAACACATGAGACCTATATTTCAAGACAGGTCGTATCTGAGGCTCGTAGATCATTAAAAGCTGACGAGAAGTCAACTATTTCTTCGCACGAAATAGAAATCCAAGTTTCTGGGAAGCATTTTTAGCGATCGATCCCACATGGTTTTCCCATGAGTGATTATCACTGAATGTAATTCCTAGCATCAAAATACTTGATTTTGTAGGAATAGTCACTCCTGACATCTGAATATTAGACGATGAGGGATCGGCTTTTCTTGAGAAGAGACATGCCTTGGTTTTCGTAGCATTAAATTCCAGCAAGTTTATGCTTCCCGATTCTATTATTTTTACCAAGTCGTCGTTAATTTTATTGACATGAATATTTCTTTGATTTTTGTTTCTCGAGCTGGTATGGGGACTCTGGAAGAGAAACTGGTATAAAGAGTACTGTCGTCCGCAAAACTAAGTATTGAACAAGATGTTTTCTCGAACAAATCATTGATATGAAGCAGAAACAAAGTGGGCGCTAGAACTGAACCCTGTGGAACACCTACATTTATTGGGAAAATACCAGATGATACTCCATCAACAATCAAATCCGTATTGTCGATCTATAATTATTCCTGATTTCTCTAGATCGCTGCTGAGCTTCATATTGATTGCTTGTTCCATGACTTTGGAAATGATAAAAAGCAATGCAATTGGTCTATAATTACAGGGTAAAGTTCTCTTTCCTTTTTAGGAACTGGTTGAACTCTTGTTGTCCTCCAGGTCTTAGGAAAATTTCCTTGGTTATATGAAAGGTTGAATAATTCGCAAAGAACTGGTTTTAATTCGGGGGCACATGCTTTCAGAACAATTGCAGGTATTCCATCAGATCCGCAAGCCTTATTCGTCTTCAGGTCCATTAAAATATTTCTTATATTTTGTTGGTGCTCATTACTTGAAGTCTTGGTAAAAATGGCGTTGCTATATTATTTTAAAATTTTGGAATAATTGGGTCCATTGTTATTTTACTGTTTGCTTTTTATTTCCTTTCTTACTCAATTTTTTTTTTAATAAACCCGTCCAAGCATGGAATGAATGTTCGCCAGTAGGGATTGCACATAAACGAATACAGTGACGCTTTTACAAATGTTAATATTGTAATTCTTTGTTAATCTCATTTGCCTACGTGAAAGTTTGAATGTTTTACACTTTTTCCTATTCAAATCTAATGAATGAGTTGGCCCTGTCAATCATATCTCTTTAATTTCCGTTATGTTTCACGAGGATCGTTGCAAAAAGCCACTTGAAAGGTGTTTAGAAATAAGAACATTTTTGAGTGGTTGTGAATAATAGTAGTTTGTACTAAAACATTCGAGTTATATAGTGAATTTTTCCTTCGACCAGGTAAAAACTTCAGAACTCTGTTTCATATCATATTGATAATCAATTTCAGATGAAGAGTATTTTTTCGATATTCTCCGGAAATTCTAAAAATTAATACTCAGTACCAGGAAAGTTATATTTCAATTGTTGAAAAAAAGTCCAAAAAAACGGTGTTAGTGAGACTTGAACCAACGACCCTAAAGTGGATCGTCTCAAAGGATGTACGTCTCAACCACCTAGGCCATTTGGACTAGACAATTTCAGTTAATTATTGCTGTAAAGAGTAGATGAGAGTCTTTCGATTCCGCAAGAAACAAACATCACTTGTGACAATTCAATCTCAAAGTTAATTCGCTATAATCATTGATTTTTGAAAAAGTATTCTTGAAAAATTTTCATTAGTAGGTAGACATATCAGAATTGTGACGTTTCTGCAAGGTTGTCCCTGCTAACCAAATATTTTTTTTGTTCTCTGTGATTGGTGGACCTGTGGACTTCATATCCTACCTATTCAGTTGACAGAAATCGCCAACTCATGCGTTTAGTAAACTTCAAAGAAATGAGAATATTCACAGGTGGTAGTAGAAAAATATATTTTCTGTGTTAGATATTGCGAAAGTTTTCATTTCGATCAATAATACGAAATGTGGTTCATAACTTAAAAGAATTTCAGTTCACAAGCGACTACCACTGCTATAGCTGAAACCGGACCTGATATAAGTGATTTATTCATGAAACAATTTAAAGCAGTTTTTCGAAAAAGGACAATTTGTCTTCGACCATGATCAACAAATAGATTGTGAAAATAGCAATACATTGAACTTTATTCAATTTGATGAAACGGAGGTATGGAGAAGGTTTTGAAAATATCGATTCGAAGAAGGGAGCGGGACCAGATGAGATCCCTGCTCTTTTTTGTAAAAGCTGTTCTAGTTCTCTTAGTGCCCCATTACTAGTACTTTTCAACCAATCGCTTAAATTAGGATTTTTTCCAAGTAAATGGAAATCTCCAACAGTAATTCCCATCTTCAAAAGTGGACGGAGGGATGAAGTTCAAAACTACCGTCCAATAAGCAAACTGTCAGTCATACCAAAACTTTTTGAACTTCTTGTTTATAAACATATATGGACAACCGTAAAGAATTCAATTGCTCCAGAGCAGCATGGATTTGTGAAAGGTAGGAACGTGGAGTCCAACTTGATATGTTACTCTGAGTATCTCTATTCTAGTCTTGATGATAAAATTCAAGTAGACACCATTCATGCCGACTTCAGCAAGGCTTTCGACGAAGTAAGTCATAACATTGTACTGAGAACCACATAAGTGGTACATTGCTGAGATGGGTAAAATCGTATATAAAAAATCGATCTCAATTCGTCAAAGTGTCAGGTTACAAGTCAGAAATTTTTACAGCCACATCTGGAGTCCCTCAAGGGTCCCACCTGGGGCCACTTTTATTTATAATCTATATAAACAACATAAAACAGTGCTTCCACCATTGTAAATTTCTGCTTTACGCTGATGACCTGAAAGTATTTCGTCAGATAACATGTAAGAGAGATTGCGAGAAAGTTCAGGAAGACTTGAATGATTTAGTTATCTTCTGTAAGAACCACGGATTATTTTTAAATCGAGCGAAATGTAGCGCTGTCACTTTCACACGGAATATCAACACTATGAATTATACACACACTTTTGAAAGCAATAGTTTACAGAAATTCGATAAAATTAGGGACCTGGGAGTAGTTTTCGACAAAAAACTGATGTTCCACGATCACATCGAACATATTGCAAATTCCTGCTCTAAGCATCTTGGGTACATTATGAGGACATGCAAAAAATTCTCTCTCGTTAAACCCACAGGAACAGTGTATAAACGCGTATGTTTTGTCAAAATTAAGTTTCGCAAGTAGTGTTTGGAATCCCCAATACAATGTTTACAATGATTGGCTGGAGGCAATTCAAAATCGTTTTATCAAATATATAGGACGAAAAATTATATAATCCACCCTGAAGATATTCAGAAAGCTAGGGAACATTTTAAAATTTAATCTCTTCAAAATAAAAGAACATTATCGGATTTCAAATTCATATTTGAAGTAATAACAGGAACAATCAATTGTCCAGAGCTACTTTCATGTGTCCGTTTCAATATACCAACTCGAACTCTTCGGACAAACAACTTGTTCAACATTCCATTCAGAAGAACAAACTGCTCTTTAAATTCACCTATCGTTCGATGCCTGAGACTGCTAAACTCTTACCACAAAGAAACAGATTTCGACATTTTCTCTATGTCTCAAAAAACACTTGAATATCACATCAAAGGGCGTCTTGGATATTGAAATTGGAAAACTATATATGAATATCACTTTGTAATCATTTTTCGAATAAAGCATTTTCTTCTCTTTTCAAATAAGTGCATCCCTCTGAGGTAGTACTTCATTTGTTTAACAGTATTTTTTAAGTTTAATTATATTGTACTCATCTGTAGATACTGTTTTGGGGCCTGCCCTTTTTGTATCTCAAAGTTATGTAAATAAATAAATAAATAGCACACGACATAATGACCTATACATACCCTTCCATAGAACAGCTAACTTTGAGAAAAGTCCTCGTTACAACTGCATAATTTTATATAACGAATTGCCTGATGAAATGCAATGTCCTAGTTTAACATACACACAATTCAAACGAAAAACCAAAAGATGCTTGGCTGAAAAGTTGCCTCTATACAATTGATGAGTACCTGGCTGGGAATAATTCAACATTTAATGTATGATCGACTTCGTGTTTTGAAATAATCTTAAATCAACTAGTACCTACTTATAATCCATAATATTCTGTGTTTTATTTGTGCAAAGTTTGTTAACTCATGTGACACACTCTAGTCGTGTACCTTATGTAACTCTATTTTAAGCAATCTTTTTTTATGTTGTGTACTTTGTTTTTATTATGATGTACCTACTTTTATGACTTATGCTATATACTGTAGTATCTATTGCACTAATAAATTGATTGATTGATTGACTAATTCATTCGAGTCAGTAGATTCCCAAAAATAAAAATACTGGATGTTCTCCTCAGGAGTTTTCGGAAAATTTCTAGAAAAAAAATTTTTTCTGATCATTATTCCACAGGAAGATTCATCCATACTCAATTATTTTAGATGTATTTAAAACTTTGTTGATCATATGCAATTCTATTGCACTTATAGTGGGAGATAAGTAGAGGAGTGATAAAACATTAGTACATTCAATTCAATTTTTATGGTGTTCACAATGCTATCTATCATTTGTAAATACCACATAAGTAGTTGCCTATTTGAGCACTGCAATTATGGCTATTGAAAATTTTTCATAATATCCAATCTCGGGATTTATTCATCATCTGAATGTCACATGATAACTAGCAATATACTAGGCCGCGATACGGCTCCTGGTAACAGCCGACATATCTCTAAAAAGATTGAGGATGAATCGGTTGAAACAGCAGCGTAGAATAATAGGATGTGAAACATATTCCTATTATGTAGTATACTCAACGACTAGTTTATTTATCAAAGGTAATACCACGAATCCTTCAAATTTAATTGATAAATTTTCATTTTCCACAAAAACTTTTTTATTTGGCAAAAGTATGAAAACAAACCGATTGATAAAATCACGAGTCCGTAGGACGAGTGTGATTTTATCTAATTCGGTTTGTTTGAATGCTTTTGCCTCAAAATAAAAAAGTTTGAGTGTTTCGAAAATGAAAATTTATCTTATTAAATTTGAAGAACGAGTTGTATTTGGAAAGATTATTTTTTGAACAAATAGAAGGAAGAACAATTTAATTGATCATTATTTCATTTACATAAGAAGGAAACGAGAAAAGGTGAAAATTTTACTGATTTGAAATGTCAAACAACGATGTAGGCCCTCTATGATCCAGAAGAGATATAACGCTTACGCATTGAATATGATATGACGATACCAAGAGATGGAGTCACACCTCTCATTGTACAAGGTTGATAATTGAAAATTTCTTATGACATGAAAATCGCGCCAGAAGGAACATAAAATAATTCGTTATGTCGTTGTATCAAAATCTGCATACAACGGTTTCTTCTCATACAACAAAAAATGAATTTTATTTAATGAAAACTAATTGTACGCCATCTTCATTTGAAGGAAACCTTAAATATTTGAATCGCTATATCTGTCATAAAGTTGAGGTTATGAGTTATTTACGTGTTTGAGTGTTCATTGAAATGTGTTATGTTATTATTATGCTGAAAAAGTGAAAAGTGAATGACTATTAATAATAAGGTAACTGTTCATTCATGATAATTTATATAAATATGAGCCAGTTCAATAGAATCGACGCGGTAAACCGTATAGTTCTGACAGTTCGACGCGGTAAACCGTATAGTTCTGACAGTTCAAAGGTAAACAAGGTTTTATCGAAACAATCGAAAGGACCAGCCAGTTTTATCAGTATAATACCCAATGATTGGCTAGAATAACCATAGAATAACCCGCTACTATTGGTTGAAATGCCAAAAACGTCACATTTTGACAAGTGAAAAAAATAATCATAAATAAATGATTCTTCAGTTTCATTCATCTCAATACAAATACAGAAACATTACCTACGTGTTCGATACTGACACTTTGGAGTGTTGGTTATATCGTTTCCATAGTAATAATCAATTAGAGAATTTGGTGATAAGACTACAAGAGGAAATAAAGACTTACTATTAATCCTTCGCCATTTTTCCCCAAGGAAATAATATATGGCATTATACTGCAGAAACCATAAATTTAATACTTACATTATGTATAACTTTTTTTATATGCAGATTCACATGAAAGGGAAGCCCTGTAGTGTTCAAAGAACACCGTGTGGATCAAGAGACAGGAGTTAGGAATTAACATTCACTTTGAATTTCTGAAGTTTGTAAGCCTCAGGAAAAACTTCGACAGGTGTCCGCAAGTTCACAAAAAAGGGTTGAGAATTTTGTACTCGTCGAGTCATCCGCGTAGATATTGCCAAGCGTGGAACGATTGATAACAATTCAGAAGAGCACCGACCGTGAAAATATCTATAGAAGAGAGACAAGTCTACGACCCTTCTACGATGCTCCAATGAAGTGAGCGAGTCTGTGAGCGAAGAATCATCAACAAGACGGATTGCTTTTCTGTGAATAGAATCGAGAAGCTTCAATAAATGTTGTGGTGCCGAACTCCATACATGAAAACTAAATAAAGGGGGTTTATAATATTTTCAATTTCTAAACTCTTTTGAGTGCACCCAGAAGGTAGATCCTTGTGATGAACCTGATGAAACTTGGCACTAAGAACTACACAATTCAATTGAAACAGAAAAATAATAAACGACCAACGATGTGGGCACGGTTCGGCTGCTAGTTCTCGTCAAAATGTTGAAGATTCATTTTTCGCTGGGTCGACTACTATTGAATAACAAGAACTTCATGAACGATGAGTTTTGGAACCTTTGGTGTGAAAGTTGAAACTTTTCCTAGAGATCAATTACCTAATCAATTTTCTTCTCCTGAAGATGCTAACCTTGTTAGCGAAACGCGCGTCGAGTGCAAAAATATCAGTTTGGTGTTAGGGTAATTGATCTCTAGGAAAAGTTTCAACAAGAACTTTTTTGATACATATAATTACTATTATTATTGACTCGTGGTATAATCTACTATTTTACCCCGTTAGGCGATGAGTTTCAATGAAATACGAACAATTCGTCCATCTAATCTGTTGAATGTTCATGCAGAATTTGAAGTAGATTGAACCAAGGCATCACGTTGCGCCCTTAGTGGTGAAATTTCAGATAACCCATTCTGATCGAATGCGTACGTCATACAAAGAACACAGTCCCCAATTTTAAGATCAGGTCTCTTCAATCAGTGGTTTAGGCTGTGCAATGATTAACTCCTAAAATCAGTTTCTACCCCTTTTCAAACCCGTTAGACGAATAATTTCAATAACATACTGAACACGTCTTCCATCAATTATTTTGAAGAATGTGCATGTAGAATTTGAAGTAGATTGGTCCTAGGAATCACGTTGTCCTGTTGAAACTTTGCCCCCGTTTTTCACCCCCTTAGGGGATGCCCACATCTTACAAAGATCACACTCTTCAAGTTTTAGGTCTCTACGATCAGCGGTTCAAGCTGTGCGTTTATTCACCCCCAGAAAAACTTTCTACCCCTTATCAAGACCGGAAGACGATGAGTTAGTAGATTGGACCAAAGCATCACGTTGTCCCTTACGAACTTTGCCCCCGATTTTCATCCTCTTGAGGGTAAAATTTCGGAAAACCCTTTCTTGTCGAATACAAAGATACATTCAATGTCAATTATTCAGCAGCACAAAGAATTTTATATGTATAGATTAGAAAAAAAAACATTTGTATTAATTTAATATATTCATCACAGGCCATCAGGGGTCTGAAATACCTGCAAGTTCTATTTGAACTACTGAGTTCTCCAACCATCCTGATGGAACTTTCAATATTTATGCTTAAAATCGGTCTGAATAGAATCGAACCTTTCTAACTATGCTTGCTACTACTACATTCAACATTTTCACTTCCGAATGAATCGAAAAGCCTTATCGTCAAGAACGGTTTCCAAGAATTATTTAGCAAACTAATATAAACAAACAAAATACTCGAGCTCATCCCCACTAGAATTTTAATTGTTTTCAGGTTCGTACGAGTGCACGCGTCCTCATGACTATTTTGCCACATTGTTTAAATTTTTTATTTTTCTCTTATCAAACACGCTCAACAAATGCACCCATAGAGGCTATTTTGGAACTCCAGGGCAAATTCAAGAGCATCCAAGGTCTCTTCAAAGTAACAATTTCTGACTGATTTCGGGCAAAGTGTGTACACTATAATTTGGACACATTTTTAGGTTACGTTGTCGAGTTTCGGATCATTATAAAATGGCCCATTGTGGTGAGTGAATGTGACCAAATAGTGATTTAGATGTGTACCAAATAATGCCTGAAATTTGTCCCGTAGTGAGTCTGAAATATCCATTTTTTTTTCGAAAATCTGTATCTTATTTGTACCTTTCGTTTCCAATATGTTCCTACAACTGGACCAGTGGACCCTGATGTATCCATAGTCTAGTATCCATTATTTTCTGGTGGAAGGATTTTTATCCTAGTTTTTTTAGGTTCTCAACCTACCATAGTCTGAGAAAATAAGTATCAATATTGGAATCTATACAATAGGTCAGTAAATATAGACAATCAATTAACAATAATTCCAAAAGTTCTCAAACATGTACCGAAACAAATCCTCACCCTAGCAGGTTTTAATTCGTACAAATAAAATTGTCTATTTTCTCAAAAAAAAACCCAACCGAACTTCACTGTTTATTCGAATTTGAACCTTTTGTTTGTTTGTTTGTTATAAGATGAAAACTGTGCGTTATTTACTATTTTCATAAAGCCTTTTCGACTTTGACATTTACAAAAGTCAATAATATTGTTAAAATCGTAGATTTCTTGGCGTTGAAAGAACTTCAACTTATAATATTGTGTTCGTCTTTTGACAACTAGATGGCGAAACGCGAGGTTCAATTTGCTCATTATTTTACAAATATCAACCAGTAACAAAGTTTCAATAATTGTGGGTTGCCTACCGATTATTTTCAAGAAAGAATTTGAATCTGCATTCATTTCGAGCGTTGTACAAAAAAAAAAAAAAATTCGAATCCTCACACATACAAAAACTCTTGAACTTTTTTTTGACTAGTGTTCTTAATGCTGATTTACGGCCTTTTCCCCGTGAGCTTTGAACAGAGTAACACCTATTGAAAATTAGATTGTCATAATTATTGCGTTATAAAGTTTGAGCCATTCGGCAAAAGGGAGAAACTGATCGTTATCAGTCAACTACTCGATGCAGGTCATTTTTTGTAGGTAAGTTGCATTAACTGTATGAATTTGAACATTTAAACTTGCTTTTGCTTTTATGCATGTTATTTTTTTTGCTCTTGGCTATTTCGTCATATGTACCCAGTTGTTGAAATAAAGTCAAACTACTTTTCTTTCTTCATGAAATATTTATATTGATGTATGATATTGATTTATAATTAATTGTTTGCCTTCTGTGCATGTATAAATTGCTAAATTGTTAACCATGTCTTTCAAAATTTTGATGTTAACATTCTCCTCATTTTTTGTAGCGTATAACTAGAGCAATCAAATATACGAGATTTTTCAACGCCACCTCTTGGATTTTATTAACCAGCCAACCCACACCCACTTCTCGTTGAGCCTACATCTGGTTCAGCACAAACATTACCGGTATGTTAATGCGTGAATGAACAAACTATTAAATTTTGCATAAGCCTGCGATGAACGGAACATTGTTTAAATGGAAAAAACGTTTTGATGCTTTATTTTCGCCCAGAAAATTGCAACAGTTCTGCAAACTAGGAATACCGCTAGTAATATTTTTTCACAACATGCATTAAGTTTGTAACCTTGTTACAGTTACGGAACCTCATGTTTCTCTCATTTGTTGTAGTTTTCCATTAATATTTAAAAAAAAATACAAAAGTTCTGCAAAATTCATAAGAGAATGAAAAAAATGTTCAACATAGTTACTTACATTTGCAACCATTTCTGAAATATGTATTTATTAAACTTATTCCCTCAACGCCGCCATGTCCAGTACACACAAGTATTGACATAATCACAAAAGTTTTTATACGTGGTTGCAAATGAAGATGAAATCGGTCTCAGTGGATATGAAACATTGCAACCTCGAACTTGAAACGGAAGCTTGATCATTCAAGAAATACTAATCGAATTTTTACAACCCCAGGAAGGGACTTACATAAGTTATCCAGCTGAATACTTCATTATCATTCGAGTTATGCCTATGCCTATACATATCGTACTGGTTTATTGGATCTGAATTCCTCTGTTAGTAGGTGTTTGATATTGTTCAGTTGTGTGTGGTAAACCTTATCAACTACTAGTTTTAAACACTTCACTAGTTTGCAGAACTTTTGCTTTTTCCGAAAGAGAACAAATACGAAATTATCTTTCTTTTGTTTTCACCCTTATTTCCGTGTTACGGACCTGGTTTCAAATCAATGAAAACGTTCGACGGGAGGACTTCTCCATTTTTTTATCTAAAACTTTTGTAAAAATTTCGACCCTTGTTTCAGTCAAAACGAACAATTTATGGCGCAGATATATTTTCCATTTGACGCAAAGGGTTGCTAATCGAAGTATAGCTTATCCAATCCATCTTGGCACAAACTCGGTTACTTTTCCAGTTGCACACTGGTAGTTTAGACTGTGACGAAAGAAAAGACACCGTATAGGAATAAATTTCAACACAGTGAACACATATAATAGGTGGTTTTTTTCCCTAGTATATTTCACAGAGAATACTGGGCATATACTTTATCAGTTCTGTGCCAAGATGGATTGGATAAGCTGTACTTCCCAACAAATAGATTTTGGTAATTTTTCAAGTTTTGCAGAACTATTGGATTTTTTCCGAAAAATTAGGATTGATAAATTTTTTTTAAACAAACAGTTCCGTTCTTTCTGAATGGTTGCAAATTTATCAGAAGACGTAAACAGCTATTTCTCCACACTTCACAAATTTGCAAAACCTTTGCTTTTTTTGGTAGATAACAAATACCATAATATTTTTCATTTTGATTATACCCTCATTTCCGTATTGCAGACGTGGCTGCAAATCAATAAAAACGTTGTATGTGAGGACTTCTTTATTTGCAACCCGTATTTAAAACTTTACTTAACAGCTATAAGTCATGCCAGTGTTGACACTACTCACCGAAAATTGTACTTTCCATGAAAATTAAAAAAATATGCTTGTAAAGGGAGGTAGACTAGGGAAAGTATACGAATATTTGATGAATTTGTTGGTTAAATTTCCAAATTCATAAAAAGTACGATACGTAACTGACAAATTAATTATTCAAATTTGCATCTTTTCATAATTGAGTTGGAAAAAACTATTATTATTCAAATTTATTCCTCATATAAATAAAGACTTGTGATAATTGATAATTGTTTTCATATACTCACGTAAAACTCGAAAAATAAACTGTTTGTGTATGCAACTCACACCACAGATAAATGTGTTACGGGTATCCTAAACATTCACAAAGAGAAACAACGGAATAAAGGTGTGGAATAACGTTCTCGGCAAAAAGATCATTAACAACGTCTCTTCAATCTCTGGAGTCATCATATGATGACTGGAAGAACTCATTGAAAATGTTAAGTAACATAAAGTGTGACAATGGTTGTGGACCATAACTAATCCATAAAGGTCCAGTGGCAAAGGGATCGCACGATTAAATATGAGCCCTCTGCTAGTACAAGCCTCAAGAATATTTATGCGGGTGAGTGCTGAAGACAAGCACCAAGCAAGAACCTTTGTTTCTCCCAAATGCGTCCTTAAGGCAGAGCCTTGTAAGGGTAAAGGAGTGATAACGATCTTTCCGTAGCGCTTCAGGGTAACTTACTGATTTTTCGGTTTTGCGTTTCCTGCATAAACATAGAGCTCAACTTAGTCCAAGAACCAGGTACTTTTTTTCTGCAATCTTCTACAGAATTGATATTCTTGTTGGAAAATGTTCGAAGGTGTCCCCTGAATGTAAATTCAAGTTGGCGGGACAGGGGGGGTTGAGCTTTAGCCGCCATCTTGGAAAACACGTTTTATCGAATATCTCGTGAACCGTGCATCGTACGATAAAAACAGTAGGGATCGTTTTGTAGATGATGAAATTCTCTGCGACTTTTATTTGAAACTTTTTTTTGTATAAAGCATAGGGTTTTATTTATGGCGCGCCAAAATACTGCCTTTTATACTGTTTCATCAACCGTTCACTATATATTTAGCAATAACCATGCTGGGAACAGTTTGGCGCGCTATAAATGAAAACCTATGCACTATACGGAAAAAAATTCCGGATAAAAGTTGAAGAGAATTTTATTATCTACGAAAATGATCTCCACTGTTTTTGTCGTACGATGCACGGTTCACGAGATATTTGATAAAACGTGTTTTCCAAGATGGCGGCTGAAGCTCATCCCCCCCTGTCCCGCCAACTTGAATTCATATTCAGGGGACACCCCCAAACATTTTCCAACAAGAAAATCAATTCTGTAGAAGATTGCATTATGAACCTACTTTTTTTGCTCTGGCTCTTGGCGTAACTACCAGGATTGGTATTTAGATTACCATAATCAGACACACTCGCTTAGAAGCTGTTCGTATATTATGACAGCCTGATGATCTAGAAGACAAGTCTCAAAAACTCAAATACATAATTTTGACAGTTACTCTTTGTATGAAAGCACCATGCAAATGATCCTATTCTTCTGTAGCCCTGTAGGCCGCCTACCAAGAGGCCATTTTCATTTCTTTTGACAAAATAAACGTACCATACACTTTATTTGTAACAAACATATCAACAACAAAATATATTTTATTGAGGTAATTCTTTCACAGTTATTTTCAGAGGATCGTCGATTCCATACAACAAATGTGACATAAAACGCATATCACTATGTTCCCAGGACAGCTCGAAATTCCTTATTATCTGAAACAGAATTGGGTACCATGAAATCAGATTAATATAGACGTTTTCATAGATGATGAAGAAACAAGTAGTATAATTGTGAGTGGATATTAGCATTGAAGCTTCGGATGTTGTTTGGACCTGAACCAATATGTAAAAACCAGATTTGCAATTTTCGAAGTGCTGTGCGGGCCAAATACCACGAATTTTTGTGACTATTTTCTTTTTTTGCCCAATATCTTCGTGTAACAAGGATCTAACCGATATAGTCACTCTTATATACTTTTAAAAAAGACGTAATTTATACAATTTAAGGCTAAGGCGTGCTCTATACAGGCTCTGGTTTTCACGATAGAGCTCTTCGAAAATAGGCAATTTTTTTCTAGTAAAATGTTTTTCTCGAAATTATCACTTAATTTGTGAATATTTTTACGTGAACTATTCCTTCCCACGAAACAATAGTGATGTTTATGTTAGGGAATGGAATAAAAATAAATAATATAACAATGATACATATAGTAAAACAGGTAGTCAAAAATTGAAACTGTTTCGAAAAAAGTCTGTCGTGGGTAGTATTCATTTGGTGAGTAAACATCAGATCAAAGCCTCGCAGCAGAGAAGGATACTTCGACCATTGCCGCATCGCCTTTGAAAATGTCTGCCGCAGATGCAGACGAAACGTCAGGCCTTAAAACCTGTTGCCCACGGCTCAGAAGCCCGGAAGCACCTAACAATTCATTAGTTGCCGGCCGTGAAAGTCTTCAATCTTTGATGAAACATTCTTTCAATTTCCTTTTAAATTTTTCTATGGAATTGATATTCTCTATCGTTGTTGGTAGGCGATTATAAATAGCTACACCTTCGTGTAATATTGATTTACTGCCAAAATTTGATATGGACTTGTTTATGTTCAAGAAGTCGATCTGCCTTGTACTGTAGCTGTGAATGTCTCTATTTTTTTTTAATTCGATATTTGAATAAATATGCATGTTCTCATTTCACGAAGGGTTTTAATATCTAGAAGTTTGTTTGGTCGATATAAGTTAATTGTAGGTTCCAGATGGGATAGATCATAAATACATTTAACAACTTTATTCTGCAGTCTTTCTAGTGGTTTTAAAGTTCTTTGTGAAGTAGAGCCCCAGATAGGTATAATGAAAAGAAGGTGGGAGTGAACGAGAGAGAAGTAAATATTTTTCAAACAGATGAATGGAATATACATCCTAACTTTTTAAAGAATACCTAGTAGTGGAATAATTTTGGTTTTTATTTTGTCTATATGTGCCTGCCAATTTAAAGTTTCATCTATATCTATATATCTATATAAGTAATAGATTTGTTTCTTTACATGATATAATTTTGTCGTCAAATTTAAGAAGAATAACACAATGGTAGATTTTCATTTCAAAAATATACCAGTAAGACGATTTACCATAATTCAAAGTCAATTTATGAGATTGAAGCCATGTTGATATTATGGCTAGATCAATTTGGATACAGACATGTATGTCATCAATTTCTTTCCGTAATATAATAATGTGGTATCGTCAGCATAAAGTTCAATGTGTCCTCTCAACTTCAAATTTCATATCGAGTTGATATATATCAAAAATACTGTTGGACTTAAAACTGATCCCTGGGGCACACCGCAGCTATTATTTTTCGTAGAGCTTTTACTGTTCTCAATTTTCACGAATTGTTTTCTGTTTTCAAATAACTTCGAAATCATTTCAATATTTTACCCCTGATGCCAAAGTGAAACATTTTTTTCAATAAAACTGTGTGATTGACTGTGTCATCCCACATCGAATTGTTAATGAATTTGTTCACCAAATTATAGCAAATTACTTCTCATTTAAAAGTATTATAGAGTCACTATACCGGATAGATCCTTCCTTCACGGAGATATTAAGCAACAACCAATAAAAGTCCAAATATTCCATGTTTTTTTAGGTACACTGCCGCTTGCACTACACTTTTGGAAATTGCGAATCTGTTGATTTAATACTGGTTTAGGTCCCAACAACATATAAAAAATTCAGAATGACCCGACGTTTTGAACCCCTATCATGTTTTACTTCACTGGACTAGCAGTGCACCACACCAATTCCCAACAGTTTTATCGAGATAGACTCGACGGAATCACACCTCCCACCCCTCTTTTTATCGGCATGGGAAACTGCCGAACACGTCTTCCTCGTAGCTTTTTCTTCAACACAATAGCCAAGGCGAGTCTTTTCCAAACTTATAACACCGAAAAGTATGTACTTACGTTTATCAAAGCCACTTCGATCTCTAGGGTGGCGAATCGCATGCCAACGCAAGATCTGGCACCGTATCCGAAGGGGATGCTCGAGAAAGGATTGGCGTTCCTGGCAGACAGTTCGTCTTTTGTTTCTCGCAGCCATCTTTCCGGCAGGAACTTTTCCGGGTCCTTGAATTGGTCCGGAGAATTCGCGGAAAACGTCGATACGACGGTTATGTTGGTCTGAAATGTGAATAACGAATTTGTTCTTTTCGATCGCACCCCGTATATTCGGAAAAACAATCGAGTATTATTGAAGTGAGTAATGTACGACAATGCAGGCTGATTTGGGTGGGAAAATAAGCGATAATATGAGTCACGCGAACTACAAGAGTTGTCACGAATACAGAGTGTTCCAAATGTTCGTTGATAGGTTATAGTATTTCCTGGATAGACATTTGAAAACTATCCATCTATAGTTCATAGAATTTTTTAACTGCTGCGAGTCATCATGGACGTGGTTGAAATTTGAAGTACACTGTTATAGAATCATGGAATTTTGGATGTTAATCAAAGTGACGTCTTGAATATGAAAGAAGTGAACTCGAAAATTTTCACAAATCTTTTTTGTTGATAGGTTCTTGTGTATCATTCATGATAATATGGAAGCTCATCCTTGACAAAGTTCTTTACTAGTTTTGCAATAGAGTTATGTGCCCTTCCTAAGGTTCAAATCAAATATTTTGGATAGCTACATCCAAACTACTTTGAGATATCGAGAATTCCTCACATTCATCAACTGCAAATACTTACTGCGATTCTTGATAGTACGCATAATACCAATATCCGGTACTGCAGTATTTGCAAGCCTATTGGCGGTTTTGTGATCTTTTATGTTTAATCTTTTGAGAAATCGCACTGACAGGTCACATACTTGACTTCAAATCTGCTGCAACACGATCAAAATGAATATCTGACTGTAGGTTATAAATATATTTACTACGTTGTATCCAATTTAGCTCTCTAACACCCCGTTTCGACGATGCAATTTTGTCGCTGCAACTTCTCGCGGCGACTTGTCGCTGCGAGATATGTCATGTTTGCATTGCCAATATTAAAAACTAGCACTGAATATTACCAAGATGAACGTCTACATTATCACAACGGATATATAATTTCATTCATTTCTAATAATTGATATTGTGATTAAATCACCTTATTACTCAACTTGATTCCTCAAGTCTCGAAAAATAATTGAAATGAAAATCAATATTCTTCACAATGATGCCACCTCATATTTGTGGTTTGTGGCAACAAATTTACCATAGAAATAACTAAGTCGCTACAACTTATCGAACCAAAAACATTCATGCAACTCGATAAACTTGCAAGAACACATGCAATTTTCTGGAGTTGCAGCGACAAACTTGCATCGTCGAAACAGGCTATAACAGCCATTAAGGAAAGCGAAGGGACATTAGTATCCCGCTCTCTTTTGAAATAACTAATCGAAGATGTCACCAACTCTTGACAGCGATAGTTTTCAACTTTTCTGGTATTTTTACGAAGAGCCTTAAGCTTTGGTTTCCTAAGAAAGCGGTGCCGTCATATAGCGGCCGTAAAACAGCGTTGAATGACGTCACAATAACGTTGTCTATGTAAACAAAATAGCGCGATTTCCTAAGAAGCGGTAGCTGTCACAGGAACGTCAAAAAGCGGTGCCGCCATTTGCATGACGGCCGTCTTGTCGGTGGTGAACGTTTTATTGATAGCGGTGACTATTTATAATTCGTATTTGTGTCTTTTACGTAAAAAATGAGTTCCAACTCTTGGAGCAGCGAAGACGACGAAGTTTTAATAGAATTTGTATGTAACCATGAAGCTATATATAATATAAAAAGTAAAGAATACAAAAAAACTCAATTAAAGCAGAATATATTGGTGGCGTGAAATTGGAGAAATTTTGTAGCTCAAATCATATCTAAAGCTTTGGTTTCCTAAGATAGCGGTACCGTCATATAGCGGCCGTAAAACAGCGTTGAATGACGTCACAATAACGTTGTCTATGTAAACAAAATAGCGCGATTTCCTAAGAAGCGGTAACTGTCACCGTAACGTCAAAAAGCGGTGCCGCCATTTGCATGACGGCCTGTCTTGTCGGTGTCAGATGGTTTCGTGAACGTTTTATTGATAGCAGTGACTATTTATAATTCGTATTTGTGTTTTTTACGTACAAAATGAGTTCCAACTCTTGGAGCAGCGAAGACGACGAAGTTTTAGTACATTTTGTACGTAACCATGAAGCTATATATAATATAAAAAGTAAAGAATATCGAAAAACTCAATTAAAGCAGAATTGGTGGCGTGAAATTGGAGAAATTTTGTAACTCAAATCATATCTTATGTGGTGAAGTACGTAATCAAATAACTGTGGTGTAAGGCGAAAGTATTCTCTGAATTTTTCTTCATTGCTCAGTAAAACGGCGACGTACTAAAATCTCAAATGCACCTTCTGTGTACCACGAGATTTGAGTGAATAGTCTTCCGCCATACGACTATTTTCCCTTTTTTGATGATAGTTCGTCCTCCAGGTAAATTAATAAAGCTCAATCAAGGTCGTCCATTTTCTCTCGTGGATACTTTTGACGTTTTTGTTAAAAAAAAAATTACTGACGGTGTGTACGGTCGTGGAACTTTCCACATGTAGTCACCGTAAAGACGGCCGTCTTTTTGCGTCCGTCATATTAAGGCCGCTATATGACGGCACCGCTATCTTAGGAAACCAAAGCTTTATGTGGTGAAGTACGTAATCAAATAACTGTGGTGTAAGGCGAAAGTATTCTCTGAATTTTTCTTCATTGCTCAGTAAAACGGCGACGTACTAAAATCTCAAATGCACCTTCTGTACCACGAGATTTGAATAAATTGTCTTCCGCCATACGACTATTTTCGTTTTTTTTTATGATAGTTCGTCCTCCAGGTGAATTATCAAAGCTGAATCAAGGTCGTTCATTTTCCTGGCTACTTTTGACGTTTTTGTAAAAAAAAATTTACTGACGGTGTGTACAGTCGTGGAACTTTCCACATGTAGTCACCGTAAAGACGGCCGTCTTTTTGCGTCCGTCATATTACGGCCGCTATATGACGGCACCGCTATCTTAGGAAACCAAAGCTTTAGACTGCTACTTTCCATAGAAGCATCGAAATACACAGTTTTTGATCACAGTTATCTCATTTGAAGAATCAAAAAGACCTAAACACAGAACTGTCACTTTTGAATGACAATTGGTAGGTAAATAACAGACTTCAAACAAATTGCGGTTACATCGAGAGTACTACCAATTGAATGCCAAAGATTGCCAGGCGCCAAATTTGAAATTCAATACAAACGTTCTAATGTATTTCCATCAATGAATTGGTACTAGTGCGTTGATTTCATGTCGTTATCGATGACGTGCAGCAGTTTTTGAATTGTATTCACTATACCTGATTTTGGGATATATATTGGGTTAGGAACCCAGATGAAAAATCCACGTTTTCGTCCTTGAGGATAGTGCGAGCGATCTGCTATGTTGGATTAATGGCACGAAAAATTGGTTTTGCCAATTCAACTCCTCAACCCCACGACGAAAATGTCCAATTCAAAATTCGAAAAGGACAAAATTTCCTACAATTTTTGTAACTACACTATTTTTCGTGGGTCTAATGTAAGGTGGCTATATACTGGTGCTTTCACTCCATATAAACGATTGTCAGCAATTCAGACGACCGATCTGGCCTACTTGATCAAGAATTGATGACGTATACCGTAGTAATAACTCAAAAAATTCGCCAGGTATCGTCACCCTCGCAGTTGAGATGACAGTCATGTGCACGTCCTGTGTTGCCAAGTTGCTATGTCGTTGCGAATTCTGGTCTATGTGCTGAAAAAATTGGTTGATTGTTGATATTTTCATTTGAGCAATATAATATTGTGATCTCAATTCAAAAGCTCGGTTTAGAAGTAGTATCACAATTCAGCCGAATATTATTCACGTTAATGCGTGTGAGCGAATAGGAGTGAGAATTGTGATCAAATTTTATGGATATGTGAAGTGAGAAAATGCCATTTTTTCTGGTGAGTGAAATCATAGTTATTTTTCATAATTTCCTGGGTTGAACTGAAAATATCTAAAACACATATCACTGCACTTATAGAGTATTCAGAACGCGTGCACACTCTAGAATGTTGTTGCCAGCAAACTTCTCTTGTGTTTTTTTACGATCACTACGAAATTTTCAAATGGTTATTGAATATACTAGAACGTGATATTATTCTTGGAGGTAGGTCATTGAAGATGAAGTTTTTTTTCATCAGCCTTAGAATAATCTCGCGTTCTATTCTCTGTTCTAACCAAAAGTGATCTGTATTGGCAACAACGAGTTCTGCAGTTTTTTGGAATTTCAACCACACGCGCACCCTCTAGATGGGATTTCGAACAATTACATCCTGTCTACAGGTTGTTTGAAACAATATCGCAACACTGAAAGCACCAGTATATAGCCATCTTAGTCTAATGGTTGGCGAGTTAAAGCGGACGAAACGTGTAATTTTTTCCAAAAAATCTTCCAACTCAATCATCTCAGCTGAGAAGATCCAAGTACAAGAACTCGGAGATGCTGGAGTACTGTTTCTCGCTGCTCTGTATGTTGGGAACGCGGAGAAGGAAACCTTGGAAGATATTGGTATAGTAGAAGTAAACGAAATACTGCAAACTACCTTTGAACAGTTTCCCTTTATGGATGTCCCTATATTTTCACAGAAATTTCAACAAACGGGATTGATCTGTGGTAACTTACCCCTTTTGGAATTTGATATCCTCCTAGAACCAAATCTTTGGTGGAGTTTCTCAGCGTACCAAGAGCAACTGGCGCTATTCTGTTCGATTCTCGAACAACCGCTTTCAAGTAGGGTAATTTGGCGAGAGCCTCGGTAGTGATGGGCATCCTTTTGTCGGGGAGAATTCTGAAAATTTCCTCTCGCAGCTTGGCTTGCTTGTCCGGATTTTTCGCTACGAAGTATAGAATGGCGCCCAAAGTCTTCCCGGTCTGGAAATGGAAGCGAATTCTTCGAAATGTACATCATTATCATGGCTTCTGTTTCACATTAAGTATCATAAATGCTTCGTGGGACAAACATGACAGTATTCGAGATCAAGAGTGTCAGAACATATTTATCAGAGATTCTGAAAACCCAGCATTTGGAACCCCGTACTCACTGTATCGAGCCCCGCTATCAACATATCCATCACCATGGTGAACGCCACTCTTTTGTCTTTTCTTCCAAGTCTGTGAAGAACGCTGAGCTCATGATCAGGCAGTGATTCGTCAATAGGCTCCAGAAGAGCTTCGTCTATAGTTTTGATGATCACCCTGCGGATACAAGGGATTTTGTTATCAATCTGAATGTGTTTTTTGTCGTCTGATCTATTGCTTCCACTCATTCGAGATGATTTTTCGTAGACATAGTGGTTGTGTTTCAAAAGATTAACTATGTCAGCCTTACAAATCTAGTAATAGCAACAGAATACCTACTCAGTTATGAAATCCAAGTTTCTGACGAATTTTTTATGCAACGGCGTACTGAAAAACTTCCAGAATGCAGGAGATATTTCAAAATAATAAAGATGATCGAACATAACCAAAATAGCTTTGACTAGTCTCCGACTTTCAGAATCTTCGGACGCGCTCAAATCCAAGCAACCTGGAAACGGGATAAAGAACACAGCATGTCAGGATCTCTCAATTCATGTAGGTGTGCCGCAAGGTTCTACTTCGGGTGCACTCAAGATCGTAATATATATTCTTGTTCGCTTACCGAATCTTTTATTCAGTGCAAGGACGCTGACAGATTCCAAAGCCCACTTGTAAAGCTCGTTGATGAAATCGTCAGGCATTTGATGGTTTTTGTCGAGTTTGGCAAAATGCCTCATGTTGGTCACCAATTGTCTCGCTATCTCATCCAGTTTCGGGGTGTATTTTTGAATCGATCTGGGCTGCATGAGAATGGGATTTACCATCGATCTGATTTTGAACCATTCTTCTCCCTGCCTGGTTGAAATCGAAACAGTGGAGAGATTGATGGAGTTAGAACTGAACCGACTTACACTGTTAGGATTCCTCCGATACCTTGGAACACATCTTTCCTGACGATTGTCCGATAATGAACAAAGGCTTCTAAGACTACCCTCCTTGGAAAAGCACCGCTGTTTCTGAGCAACTGCAATGAATACACACTAGTGAAAAGAAGAGCTCTCATCGGAATATTGCGTAGCAAGGAGATATTGAAGGAAAATCTCTAACAAATCTCATAAAGCTAGTCTCTCTGTGATGCGCTAGTAAGTAGACACGCAAGGCAAGACAACTTTCCTGGATATACCATTAGGAATCAACGGTCGGTGATAGCGATCTATCCTGCTTTGATGAGAGTCAAGTAATCTAAAACCTAATTGTACAAAGAAATTGTAAAATGAAATGTGGTTTTGAAAAATGATCTGTAATTTCATTGCTGTGAAAATGGAAGTGAAGAATATCGCAAATAAATATTTGGTTTCTAACATATGAACTGTAGATAACTTCAAATTGAGGAAATGTTTTGAGGGTCTGATTGAGTCAGACCACTGTTTCATAGTTTTACTCCAATTTAAAAAAACAGAAACAAAGTTTCATTTTCGTTAAAGGGTTCTAGGATATATAGTGAAGAGATTATGAAATATTTTTTTTTACGTGACTGTGTACAACTTATCACTGCAATCCTCTGTGTGAATTTCGCAATATAATTCATTTTTCGAGGGGATATACATTTATGTGAGGAGGAAGAATATTGGGTGATTTCAAATTATTTTTCATCAATGCGAGGCTGTTGATTCCTTGCCAACTATTGAGGTGATCTACCTCACTCGTTGAATTTCTCAATTTGAATTATTGAGTTTCAACCTGTACAAAAATTCTTCGTTTCAAGAATATTCTTCTTCTTTCGGAATATTTGTGTGTAACTTCTACGTGGTACATATTTCAAAACTATCACGTGCATAGATACCCTTTAGACCATGTTTACGGTTCATATTCCAAATAAACTAATAAAATTTCAGAAATAACAAGTTTTTTTCGTTCATGAGATATGATGCATATCAAATTTAAATAATATGGTAAATTCAATTGTGATAAAAATGATTATGATTTGTTGTGAGTACCATACAGTGTGGGTGTAAAAAGTCCCCCACCTTCAAGTACTTTCAGTACTTTCAAAAAAATTGGTGTGACGTCTATCCCTTAGTTATCAAATCATTTTTCGGACGAAAACACGTCAGATATAGGATGAAAGAACTAATAACCCAGGAAAGTCTGGTATGATTCTCAAAAATGAAGCAGGATTAAGTCGAAGTCTTGATGTTGTTAAGTCTGCTTTTGTCAACAATTACATATCAGAATTTTTCTACTCCCAATATTTCAAACCGATCATTAGGTATTTGAAATATGTGAGGTAATAGCTCATTCAAAATACACGGGTATTCTAAATTGATGGCCGCCGGTTCCGGAAATATGTTTAAAAAATGATGGGGTATGTAACATACCTGATAAATTGTATCTCATAACTACATACATCCAATTGTCCAAAAATCAAATTCAGCGAATTTTGCCTAGAATTATAGGTTATAATTGCACGAGTGCACAAAAATTACGGATAATTTTCCAAGAAAGCGTGACATCTAAACATTGCAAGAGTTTATTCTTATATTTTGGCGAAAGTGTCTGAGTCCCAAGGACGAGGGCTCTTTTACAAAATATGAAAATAACCGGATGCAAATCGTATAAGATATCACGCTTGAATGCGAAATTATCTGGTCATTTTTATGCACGAATGTGATTCATTGGAATATATCACGAATAAATAAATTCTCACAGAAATGTTATTTTTTGTTCATTCATACTTTCCTCTATAGATTGTATGGAGCACTCACAAAAACGCGAAATGTTTTTCTATTTTTGATGTCTATCTGACATTTATTTGTGTTGTTCACTGACGTCTAGCGATACGGTTTCAAATGTGTGTTATGGTGACTCGATACAATGCAATTACCGCTGTAAGTTTTCGATAATTGCATTGCTCTTATGGGACATTTTATATATGAGGGGAATATTCTGTAAAATTGAAATGAAGATCATATTAAAAAAAATTGTTCAATAATTAGGGATTGGTACTGTATCTAGTTATATCCATAAAGCAAGCAATCGTTTTACCTACTTGCTGTCATTCAGTGTCTCGTTGAAAATTGAAAATGAGGTATAACGAAGAAATTTGTGCTACACCAACAAAAATCAACGCCTCGTACTCACAATTCTTTGCTCGTGCGTAATAGGCCCCTTATGCTACTCGTTACGAAAAATACTATTCATACACTACTTGACGACAAACTATGCAGGAATTATGACTGTAAAGGTTCTTTCATAGATATTGTCAGGTATATAGCCAGGAGAGTAGTTATTTTCCGGTTGATGTCTGTCCACCAATTATGCACCTACGTGTGTAGACCGTAGATTTCGCAATATGGTTTGAAATATTTGATGAATATTCGATTGGATCATGATAAAAAATCGAAATTCAACGTACATGCTCCATATCCTTTGGGTCAAATAAATAAACGAAATCTCCCTTTCCTGGAATGTCTCTCAAGGTCACCACGTTTCCGTATTTCTTCTGGAATCTGAAAGTTGAACGAATAAAATTATAACCATTTGATATATGAATTCCCAACTTAAATTGTATTTTATGAACGCTGATGGTGGTTCTTGATTATATCAAAACACATTATCACACAGTAGAATAGAATGACGCTCTCATGATAACAAGAGAGAGCAACTGCAGAAAACAAAATTCAACGGAAGCGTATCTTGTTTTCAAAACGATAACTATAAATGCATGTTTATTTACTATCAGGCAAAATTGAATTGTAGAATTTGCTGACTGATAGGACGTGAATCATTCAAAAGCAAATGTTTCTTAATAATCGCAGCAACTTTTCGGGAACTTTTATAGATTCCAAAATCAATTCTGAATTTTTTCGGATTGTGATTGTGAAGATACCAATCTCATCACGTAGAGTGCTAGTTACATCAGTTTGGATTTGGGGTGATTGGTATCTCATCGCACCAAAGGTTTCAATGTTACCGTTTAAGCGGAAAATAAACTACCTCGAAATCGTAGTTTACCCTACAAGGGCGGAAAGTGATACTCTTCCGCACGTGCTAGATACTAGTTATTTACGTAACAAGTGGGATATAGACATTATAAACCCACGCATTTGAGGAATATCAATGAGGTACATTTAAAGATAGTTATGAAAACGTTGACAGTTGTAGATAATATTTGGTACTAAACAAGTGAGATACTATATTATTAACGCACTCATGTGACAGTTTTAATAATATAGTAAATGTACCTCATTGATATACCACTTCGACGTACCCACTCATGACAGTTTTCTGATAATTGAAAACACAAGTTGCCTGTGATCCTTTTTGTAACCTTAGCAACGGTAGGTATAAACAAAGCCGTTTATTGATGTCAAATTAAATTGTCAGATCGATATCCAGAACCTTCATTAAGATTCTTGAGTGAAAATGTCTTCAAGTGATGATGATCTACCATCCGATATTGAGAATGTGGCTACAAGTGTTATTTCAAATTTGGTGCCAGAGAAATCCCGAGAAAAATACTGTTTAGTGTATGATAGGTATGAAAAATGTTGCTGAGAAAGGAAGGATGTTAACTTTCCTATCTCATTACCGCACTAGTGCGGTAATAGATTCAAAAAAGCACTAGTGTGGTAATAAATGTCATTATGACATTCAAAAAGTGTCAAACAGATAAACTAATTTTTCTACTAGCGTGGGGTGTAAACCCAAAAGTTAACATAAAGAAACATTCAGAAGAAATCATGAAGTTTGTTTTCACAAAGTATAGTGTTTTGACTGACGGATTCATTTTTTCTTTGTTGCTACGGTAATTCGAAGTGACAAATTGAAAATAACAGATGTTTACTATTATTTGACATTCATTTGGTGGGGCTTGTACCAGGGCCATTAAAAAATTATTGAAACATACGAAAATAATAAAATAATAGCAGAATTCCCATATATTCCTTAATTTTTCAGTCATTCTGTCAACTAATACCATAAAAATATATATTTTTTTATATTTAAATTTCAGTATACTCTCAGAAACTGAACAGATTTACTTTTCCGCACTAGTGCAAAAATATGACTCTTTCAACACCAAAATGAGTCTTGAAAAGTAGACTTTTCTGTATGCTGGTATAAACAAAATAATAATAAAATAACTCTGTTCAATCGATAATCGAATGAATGTATAGAGTAAACGAATAAATGAATGAATGAACCAATTTACACTCAACTCACCCGACCAACATGTCCAGGATGGGGGTTCCATACAGCTCCCCAATGACGGGCAAGAATCTCCAGAGGTTCCCCACCAGGGGCAACGGCTTAGGGCCCGGAATCTCCTCGAAGGGACGTGCGGAATCCCAACCCGGGGGCTTGGAATCGTCCACCTGGTCGGCCAACGTTTTGTAATAGTCGTCCCTCTTCGATACCGCAGCAGTTCCTGCACTCGCCCTCGGGGCAGTCGTGAATAGCACTCTCGCACCTAGCCGCAACGGCCTCGCCAGTTTCGGCAACATGGCTGCTGAACTGACGCGAAGAACAAAACAATCTACGAGCGTGAAAAAAATATACGATCGTTGGAACTCGCCGGGTCAGACAAACAATCGTATCTGGTGGTTATCAGAAAAGAACGAGATAATAAACACAAACGTAACTACTATGACGCGTAGGTCGATATTAGGCCAATGGGATTAGGTCTGAATCCCTTCAAATAAAGTTGAAATGTTATCAGTGGGTGAATACCGACAATAATGTATCTGATGAATATATAGACCACTGTTATTTGAAAGACCTAGTCATCAGAATAACATTTTGTTCTCAAGGACAGACTAGCGCTTGTTTGGCTCAGGAAAAACTATTTTTCTAGCTCCACAGAGGGTATATACATACCAGGTGACCTGGAAGTAATATACCCCTTGTATCTTCGTTGTCATTTTGTAGTTATATTTCAAATTCAGTAGTTCAATTTGATGTGATGAATGTACAATTTGGATTTCAAAAGAGGAACTGAATAATCCTTTCTGTTCGTATGGTATTGAGATTGAATAACAACTGTTATATCAGTATCAACGTGTCAACAGTGTTCATGGTATTCATTGCGATTTGTTTATGTTTCGCTGAGTTTCATTTTGAAAATCAACGAATTAATTACTATTGAATCAAAATACATCACTATTGAAAGGTAGTTGTCCTTCTGAATATTCTATTGGATTTTTTCTCTTTATTTTTGTAAGAAATTCTTGGACTTTTCACGTTTCCAGACGAGCTATTGCCAGCAGCGTTGCCAAATGAATTTTGATGAAATTTTTGAGATGTCGATTTATGCTCAAACTAGTAGTCTCATATTCCATTTACAGCATAACAGCGATAACTCAAAGAATATCAGAGGTTCTAGACTGTAGGGGCAGTTGGATGTGGTTTATACCGACTTCCCAAGGGCCTTTGATAAGATAAGTCACTCGATAATTTTGAAAAAATTTAACCAGTATGGATTCAGTTACACTCAAAAAATTTCTTTCATCATATCTGAACAACCGACATCGATATGCTACATACAACGGTTTTGCATCTGCATACTACCAAGCAAGATCTGGTGTACCCCAAGGTTCTAACCTGGGACTCTTGGTATTCCTCTATTTCATTGATTAATGATCTGGCTACTTCAATGGATGTTGCCCCAATAGGTCATCTCACTGTTGTTTGTCAATTCATTGGTATGTTAATGGACTAATTAATTATATGGTTATATTATAAGTTATTTATACTCCCCAAACGATTGTTTCCACAACAAATTGAATGGTACTATAAATATTTTTTGATTGGGTTAGTAGCCATATCATGTTATATTTATTTACTTCCTAATGCTTCCATCTATTTCGTCTACATTAATAGATGAAACTTGTGAAAAAAACCTTCTAACGAACTTTGGATCTATCTGAATATGTTTTTTTCAGGAAATTGTGCTCACAAGGATGAGGCATCAGATCATATTTTATTGAACATTTTATTTTATTTCGTTTGATTTTCCTACTTGAGGATACCATCGAATAGTGAAACACGTGTCGCGATTAATTAAATCCTATTCTGTGAAAATCTTGCAGGCAACCTTGGATTATCATCGAGTCTCGGCCATTTCCATTCAGAAAATGTATTTTGATTAGGATAAGAAATATCGTGTCAAAGAATGCCGATATTAACGTTTCAATTTTGGGAATCAGGAAATATAATTGAAATTAGAGTGAAAATTTTCAACGGTGATTAATGAAATGTGGCGAAATTTTCAGTGTTTTCAAATTCATGTTGAGTTAATTATTCTCTAAGGAATCATTTTCTAGCTTTCTTTCTGAAAATTACAACTCCTATGAATCAGGTAAAGTGGAAAAAAATTACAAACACTCGCTCTTCACAAAATTGAAAAGGAATTTTGTAGTTATTTGAAGTTTTTATAGCGTGATCCTATTATTTCTTACCAGAAGAGCGAGCACTTTGAAATAACCATAATATTTCTCTGGTACTCATAAATATTTTTCAACGAGAATATCAGATGTGCTGAATCTGGACCAATTCCATCTTCCACAGAATGTCAGGAGAAACTTTATGGATACCAATTTTTTTTGCAAAATCGCCTCGTTACCAATTCAAAAATGGAAATGAAAATGGTCCAAAAATATTTTCAATTTTGTTGTTTTTTACTTCGCACCGTTTTTTCCACTCTCACTAGTAGCTTTCCTAAGTCTTCGTATAGACAATTCAGGGATTGAATCTTTTTAGTTAAGGATGAGATTGGATATTGGTATAAGGTAGTGAATATTATAAAGTAATGTAACTAAGTATTATTTAATATTTACTTCCTTATAAGTAATATAAGTAATGTAACTAAGTTTTTACAGACACCCAAGCTTCACTCAGGGCACTGAAAACCCCAGAGTGACATCTAGACTGGTATGGGAATGACGCGAGGAACTGAAACATCTGGCAGACCATAATAGACTTGACTCTACAATGGGTCCCAGGTCACTCAGGTATCGCAGGTGATGAAAAAGCCGACGAGCTTGCGAGACAAGGATCATCAACACCATACAGTGGACCCGAGCCAGCAGTGGTGGTACCCTAAACAACGGTAGGAAGTCACCCAAGGCATTGGGTGAGAACGAAACATAGAGATTACTAGGGAAATCTCCCCAGTAGCGCACACGGGAGAACTTTCATGAAAGGACCGTCGAGGAAAAAGACTGAAGACAGGCTTCAGTGTAACAGGAATCAGATAAGGGTTATAACAGGGCTGTTTACTGGACACTGTCCACTCAAAGGACACCTGAATGAGATATAATCTACGAATGTGAGGCTCTGGATCATAAAAGGCAAGAAATATATGGAAAACCAATTTTGGATCCAAAGGTATATGACAAACACCCAGCAATCAAACTTGTGCAGGGGACAAGGTTGTTGGAATGGGCTGTTATAAAGTATAGGGATGCAAAGCGCAATAAGCCCTAGAAGCTGAAGTGCTTTCCGGAGACCTGGCAGTGAAGAACAGGTCAGACGGCTTCTACAAGGAAAGAAAATGTAACTAAGTAAATCATTACCAATTTACTATCAGATCATTCGGTGAACATCGTCATACAAACAGAAATTGTTTTAGTTTTCCCAAGATAATATGGAAAGACCTAGAGGATATTATTTCTTCTGTCAATTTGTTGAACATATCAGTTGAGCTCGCTATAGGAGTATTTTCTCCTGTATTGGAATGAACACATCCAGATGAAAATTACTGTCACTTCTGGTATTATAATATTAGTTTTTTGGGTATTTTTTGTTACTTCGTAGATGAGTTCGGCTTTCTCGAATTCAGTTGGGCACGTCGTGATAAATGAAAAGTGTCCTAATATCCCTGGTCTATGAGCAATTTCGTGGACTGCTTTTAGATTTGATTAATTCTGCCATTAGCAGTAATCTACTGGGAAGGCCGGGACAGGACCGGTCTAAGGAGGGGACGCGGAGTTGTGACTAAGAGTTTATGTATTGCCATAGACATTTTGAAAGTTATTTTAATTCTCTATCCCACATTGGCTAACTTTAGAGAAAAAGGAAATGTTACCCTGGTCCTGGGTAATGAGCACTATTATGTTTTCAGGGAATAGTCTAGAAATGACAATTTTCAAAATTTCGGTGGAATATCAATTCGAAACTTACACTGAATGTATTCTTATATATGTACGAAATTTGTTCCGTTGTTTTCTGGGTTTATAACCTACCAAAATCTGAAAAAAAAGGATTAATAATGAAATCTAAAAGTGATTTTTATCAACAAGAATTTGGTATGGCGGTGGGTTCACCACTTTCTCCAATTCTTAGTAATATTTTTATGGAGTATTTCGAGGATTCTTTCATAGAAAGTTATCCAAATGCTCCAAAGATGTGGTGGATATATGTTGATGATGTTTTGCTATATAGCGTGGTGGTCAAAATGAACTTGACACATTTTTGGAACATTTTGAAAAACAAGAACCAACAATAGAATTCACATTAGAAACAGAAAATAACAATGAACTTCCATATCTAGATGTGATGATAAAGAAATCGACACGCCATGTTGATACAAGTGTTTATCGAAAGAAAACACATACCAACAGATATCTTCACTACACCTCAAACCACCACACAAGTGTCAAGAAAACTATAGTAAAATGCCTTTATGATAGAAAAAAAATTGTATGTAACTCACAAGAAAAAATCAATATGGAGATAAACTTCATAAAATCAGTATTGAAAGAAAATGGATATCCAGAAAATTCATAGAATTTTTTTTACGGAAATTGAAAATCCGAACACAGTCCACAATGAAGAAATATAACCTACACAAAATTAACAACCTGTATCAAACATTATACCTTATGTAATGTCCCTCGTTTGTATGAAGAGATAAAATGGATCGGCAACAGGTATAATGTTAGAACAACATTCAAAACAACAAATACTTTAAGGTCAATACTGATACATACCAAACCAAATAACGCAACGGAAAACACATAAGATTGTATTTATCAAATTCCTTGTTCGTGCGGTCAAAAATATATCGGTGAAACGTCTCGACCATTGGAAGTGCGAAAGAGTGAACACAAGATGTACATCAGAAACAGACAGATAGGGGTGGTTCTAAATTATCAGAACACATTCTTACTGCCGATGGAGATGACACAGTAGAATGGAACGACAATAAAATTATGACGTAAGAGAGCAGTGGCAGGAAACGAAATTTATAGGAATCTGCTTTCATCGTGCTTTCTGGTGAAGAATGCATATCTATGAGTTCGCTTGATATGGATCGCAGATGGCTGCCCCTCCTGAAGGACAAAATGTTATGTCAAATTTGAAATAATAATAATAATAATAACAATTTATTCACAATAAATCTCAATATTACAATTTTAAAATAAATAATATGTGAATAAATATTTAAACCTTACGAAGTTATTGCACTTGTTGTAAGGATTAGATATTTTATTGAATAATTATTATGGATTAAAAATATATGATTTAATAATATAATAACATTTGAACAATAAATGAAAATGACAGTATAATTAGCACACTGGCACTCACATGGGAAATTTCAATTCTATAAGATTCTGGAAAAATAATCTGGGAGTTTCATGAATCCATTTTTCACCCGTTTTTCATAAGAATATTTTGACTTTGTTACTTTAATCGAATTTGGTAATTTATCGTAAATAAATGATGCTAAATATAAAAGGTTTTTTTGTGATTTGGCTTTGGAAATTTTATTTTTAGTAGTAATTTTGTTTTTTATTTCGTGTATTATATAAATGTTTATTATACTTACAGCAGTTTTTATGAGAAAATATGTCAGTTATTATATTAAGACAAAATAATTGTCTGATATCCATGTTTTCACTTTCACAAAATAATTTATTGGAGAAATATCGAATATTTTTACCATACATGATTTTTATGAACCATTTTTGTAAATTTTCCAAATTTTTCAGATAATTCTGATTAACTTCCCCCCATGACAGTATACAATAATTTATTTGAGATTGAAATGAAGAAAAATAAATCATATCCATGTGTTTTTTACTAAGAATATTATGAAGAAATTTGAATTTTGGCAATAGAGGGCGTATTTTTTTATTAGATAATCAATTTGGAAATTCCATTTTAAATGCCTGTCTATCATGATGCCTAAATATTTGATATGGTCGACTTCTTTTATATATGAGTCATTTATTTTAATAGGTCCAAGATAAGGTAGTTGATTTCTATAAGAAGTGAAGGGGAGATAATGTGATTTCCCGAAATTGAGAGTCAATAAGTCATTATCGAACCAATTTTTTTATATTTTCAAAGTCATTTTGTAGGAGTATTTTAAGAGATTGCCATGTATTTGATATATAGATTATAACAGTATCATCTGCAAAACTGTGTATGGAACCTCTTGTTTCCACATATAATAAGAAATGTCAATCAAGAAGATTGCCAACAAGAGAAATTTGCATTTGAACAGGAATTCACGTATGACTTTGGAGAACGGAAACGGATTCAGTTTCCGAAACCTTAACGATAACTATTCTCATATATATTTTTTTTCATTTTATTCTTTTTATAGTCAAAATTTGATTATACAAGAAGCTGCTGACTAACTAGACTTGTTCTATCCAAAAAGAACTGTTTTTCAATAGACGCATGAACTTTTCGGGGTAGATTGAAAATCTGCCCTTGTACACTTGTATAGATTCCAATATTAATTCTAATTTTTTCAGATTGTGGTAGGTTACAAATCCAAAAAACTACGGACCAAATATTGAGCCACCACAAAATAATGACGTTCAAACATGTACGAAAATTCCCTTTCAGATTGGAATGGAGTCCTGTTTTTTTTGTCTAAATATCATCAATCGAATTTTGCTCTCACATGATCGTTAAAAATGCTGGAATGAAACGCTCTCGATATTTTGAACTATATTTTGGTATACAATGTCACTTTATATCTAATTGTTAACAGTGCATGTCATGAATTTATTGTTTTTGATACGAATCACCTTTTTCTACTCCCACTATTTTAAACCGTCCATTACGTATTTGCCAGCATGGGCACCGTTACAAAAATGTTGGGACATGCATTGAATTGAAATAAAAATACGTTTGGACAATCCTTACGAGTGTGATTAAAAAAAAAAAGGTAATATTTCGGTCTCTATGAGCACCTTTTCTTTGATTTTTTTTGTGGAATTTACGTAATTCGGTCTTCTCTACAAAAAAATCCAAATGAAATTTTCGGTGGTCGCGTATATTTTCGGAGATTTTGTTGTAAAACTTCGCGAATTTTCACATCAAATTTCTGTTGTTTGGACACGCAAAACTCGTCCTTTTTTTGATCGAACACCACTGACTCTCTCAATCACTCTTATTCAATTTTAAGCGAAAAAAACATTAGTTTTCACAAAAATGCATTTATTTTCAAACCATACCCAATTTGTTGTGATGTCATAGTGAAATGACAGTCGAAAGTGATGTATCTGCAATGTTGCCGTTCTCATTGTTATTGTTGAGAACTGAATGTATTAATGTTGACTTTTGGAGAAAGTTGGATTTTTTGCAATAATATTTTTTTTTCTGCTTAAAAATGTTGAAAAGGAGTGGATAAGAGAGTGAGTGGTGTTTCATCAGAAAAAGGACAAATTTTGTGTGTTCAAACAACAGAAATTTGATGTGAAGAATTGTGAAGTTATACAACAAAATACACCTGTATTTCCGAAAATATAGGACACTGCCGAGAATTTCATTTAGATTTTTTGTTCAGTAGACCCAATTACGTAGGTTTCACAAAAAACAATTAAAAAAATACTCATAACGACCGAAGTTTTACTAAAAAATCAAAATTAAATCGATATCGTGTCTTACGCGGCGTATGGACTGAAAAATCTAAAATCCAGGGAGGTGCGCTCACCCCCCCTTGACCTTGAGAAACGGCGCCCTTGTTTGCCAGCTTTTAGGTAATGGTTCATTCAGAATACAAACGTTTTTTCAAACGACGGGATATGTAACATTTGACTACTAATATCTAGTTATATCATTGAGGCTACTTATCCTCCTCGTTACGTAATATTCTATTATTTCATCCTTGTATCTGCACCACTGGAATATATTATTCAAAACAAAACTGTTCCTCATTTCCGATATCTGTCGTTTGTTGGAGGCGATAGAAGTTATTATGATTATAACCTCAAAAATGTATTTCGAATACACTCCTATTTCACCAGACGATGATTTCTCCGATCTATTCCACTTCTTTGACAGTCAGTTTCAGGGGGTCTTTGATGTAGGTAAAGAGTCTTGAGTCGTACTGCACATCAGGATGCTTCCAAGCGAGTTCGAAGTGCCTAATGATCTGAAAAAAAAGGTAGATACGTGAAAAAATGATAACTCGAAGGAACCACCAAATGATAGAACATTGAAGATAGAGAACATGATAAGTTAGCATTCCTTATGTATGTGGTAGTGTTTATACTGGCCAAACAACAAGGCTCCTGGGAATGAGAACAGCTGAACATAAAAACAACTTGAGAAGACAGGAAATGAGTCGAAAAACATGTCACTCATGGTGGAATGGAATAATATCAATTCAAATAGGGCAATATCCAGGGTGTTTCCTAACTACGGTTCCTAACTGCAGGTGGTGATTCGTTAGGTCATTATAGGAAGATGAGTTCCTATTAACATATGTCCGGAGTTGCTTCGTTTCTGAGATACAGGGCGTTGAAATTAAAGAAAAAAAAAAGGTAATTATAAAATATCGTGAATATCCTGGAACCGATTTGGTTGAAATTTGGTACATTTATTTGAACTAATAAGGCGCTCATTTAGCCCAAACTAGATTGAAATTATTATGGCCAGTGGCGTCTCAGTGGGTACCACAGCCAACATTATTGGAAAAAAAATACGCCACTGACTTTTTTGGTAAATTTCCATTTTTTAGATTAAGCAACTGAAAATACAACTTTTTGTTCACTTGTATTTTCTTCATATCCAGCTTCGTTTTCGAAAAAAAAATTAAAGCCACTCTATTACATATCATGAACACCTGCATTAGAGACCAGCTGACATTGATAGTAGGGTTTTACCTACACATATTTCATTTCAAATTGAAAAAGATAATTTTTGTTTTGGATTATTGGTTGATATTTGTTCACCATACGTAATAATTTAATAGCGATAGGCTTACCTGCATACGATAATGAATAATGGCCCTTACATGCAGGTAAGGTCGCTTTGACAACATTATTGTCATAGCAGTAAAATTGAGAGTTGTCAATTAGCAGCGATTCCATCATAAATAATTATACTAACACTGAAATGGCTGACATGCACCTTATTTATGGATTAGCAGATGGAAATTCGGGAGAAGCACGAAGAATTTATCAGGACAGATATTCTAACAGAGTGATTCCTTGCGCTAAAACATTTAGAACGTTACATGCAAGATTATGTGAAACTGGGAGCTTCAATAAAAATGCAGGTGGTGGAAGACCAGAAACGGTAACAACGCCTGAACTAGAAGAAGCTATACTTGATGAGATAGAAGAAGATCCTTCAAATAGTTCCAGGAAGATTGCACTACAGCTTGAAGTCAGCCCAAAAACTGTTTGGAAAGTTCTAAAGAGAAACCTCCTATACCCATACCACATACAGCGGGTCCAAGCTCTACTGCCTCAGGATTTTCATCCAAGATTAATGTTTTGCAGGTGGTTAATTCAAATGATGGAACACAATAACGAGTGACCAAAAAGTTGTATTTTCAGTTGCTCAATCTAAAAAAAAATGAAAATTTACCAAAAAAAGTCAGTGGCGTACTTTTTTTTAAAATATTGTTGGCTGTGGTGCACACTGAGACGCCACTAGCCATAATAATTTCAATCTAGCCTTATCAGTTCAAACAAATGTACCAAATTTCAACCAAATCGGTTCTAGGATATTTATGATATTTTATAATAACTGTTTTTTTTTAATTTCAACGCCCTGTATCTCAGAAACGAAGCAACTACAGACATATGTTCATAGGAACTTTCCTCCTTGAAATGACCTAACAAATCACCCCCTGCAGTAAGGAACCGTAGTTAGGAAACACCCTGTATAATGCACCAAAAAATAATCCCAACATATTGTCGAACAGATATAAGTCTGCTACTTGTTCATCGAATATAGATCAAAGTTGGATGCCTCTTTAAAACAGGAAAGTTTTTCTGGAAATATTCAGTTTGAACTAGGTTCTTTATTATCATATAATCAACTATTGATAGATTAGAACAACACACAAAAAAATTTTCAAACGGGCTTGAAAGAGGAAGCCAAGTGGGTTTAATGATCAGTCAGTTTTGCTTTTTCGTAATATTGATATGAGAATTAAAATATTCTTCAAAAATATCACAGTTTCCCGTCTGATTCTCACTAACAACGGGTTTACAAAACCGCTACACGTTCCGCTACACAATATAGCTTTCTCAATATTCCGAAATTTCCCCTCTATTAATTTTCACTTTCAAGGAAGTTGAGTTTCTGACCATCCTTCTCAAAATGCCGTATTTTGAAATCATGATTGAACTCGTAACCCTCTATAAGGTGGAATATTGGATTCATTTTTTCATTTTTCCATTTCGAAAACAAGTTCTATGTTATGTTCTATGTATTTAACACGTGTGTTAAATAATCTCCATGTTTGACCTATATTAAAGATGGGACATGATCGGCGTGCCAATTCATAAACTCGTGACCTCTGCATGACTTCATTTTTGTCTTCATTTGTTTTTTATATTCATTCCCAACTCGTTATTTGCTTTGAAATAAATGGGTGACAAAAAGTGTTGTGATATACCGCAAAATCATGTTTGTGAGTTATCCTTGTTACAGTCAGGTGCAAAAAATTAAGTTTCCTTCCATTTCCATAGTGAATGAGATGAAAAAGTGAATTTCGTTCTTGGAATCAAGGAACCTGGTTAGCTGCCCATTCGCCCCTTTCCAACAAACTAAAACGTCATCAACATATCAAAACCAAAAAAACGAAATTATTTTGGCGCTGATGAAAATCTTAACCTTGAATGACTCTTTTCAATGTTTACTTGACTACAAGTTATATTTTTGTGATTTGCCGAATGTTTTTCAGAATTTCCCAGTTGGAAAACCTACCAAAATGTATTAAACACGGAAATTCTCGAAAACAAAACCAGGAAATCGCAAAAAAATAACTTCTACCCGAGTAAACATTGAGAAAGGTCGTTCAAGGTGGAGTTTGTTTTCATCAGACCAGGAATCACAAAAAAAATAACTTCTATCCGTATAAACATTGAGAAAGGTTATCCAAGGTGAAGTTTGTTTTCGGTTATAATTGCACGAGTGCATAAAAATTACCGATAATTTTGCAAGAAAGCGTGATATCTAAAAATTGCAAGTTTATTTTCATATTTTGGCGAAAGTGTCCGAGTCCAAGGACGAGGGCTCTTTTACAAAATATGAAAGAGCCCTCGTCCTTGGACTCACGCTTGAATACAAAATTATCTGGTCATTTTTATGCACTAATGTAATTCATTGGAATATGTCACGAATAAGGAAATTATCAAAGAAATGTTATTTTTTGTTCATTTATACTTTCCTCTATAGATTGTATGGAGCACTCACCAAAACGCGAATTGTTTTTCTATTTTTGAAGTCTATCTGACATTTTTTGGGTTGTTTACTGACGTCTAGCGATACGGTTTCAAATGTGTTGTTATGGTGACTTGATACTATGCAATTACCGCTGTAACTTTTCGATAATTGCATTGCTCTTATAGGGACATTCTATATATGAGGGAAATATTCATCAGAATCTTGCATTCTATATATTGGTTTAGATGTAGATTTAGAATTAGAATAGTTTTGATGATCATTGTTCATGATTTCGCGCTTGCATATAAATGGAATATAGAGACTGAGATAAGTATGGCTGATACAATTTGAGAATCGTTGCAGTTGCACGTCATCATAAGCGTGATTAAGTTTCGAAGTAAACGGTAGCCCGATTGTTATAGAATTATGCTATTCCGGATATGAATCGAAATGACGACGATTTGAATATGAAAGAAAGAAAAATCGCAAATTTTCACCAACCAATATGTACGCGTATATCATTCATTGAAATATGTAAGCTCACCCTTGAAAAACTTCTTTTCTAGTTTTCCTAAAAGGAAGTTAGAGTTATATGCCCTTCCGAAGGTTCAAATCATATATTTTGAATAGCTACATCCAAACTATTTCGAAAATTCGAGATTTTCCCATATTTATGAACTGCAAATTCTTACTGCGTTCGTATATAGTATGAATATTGCCGCGTACAGACTGGATTTCTAACGTAAACCAACGCCAACGGCACATGTGCTATCGTTGTCGTTCGAAGTGGAAAGCATTGGGAAGGATTTGAGAACATCGTCCATACCGAATTTTTAGTATTGCATTGGAGACCGATGGTCGCGGTTCGGTGGTTTTTAATTTTATTGGGATGTCATCAAGCAAAAGTGATGACGATTTATTCATTGTGTGCAAGTGCAGGATTTCTCGTGTTACATAATTTACTCAACAAAAAAATAAAAAAATAAAACGCAGACGCTGGTGGATGACAACAAAACAGAAGTTTCTACAGCGCGAGTAATTTATTGGATGAGCTCCAGAATGAAGACTCTGGTCATTTGAGGAACTTCTGCTGATTGACCCCAGATATCTGATGAACTGCTCAATTAAGTGGCTCCAAAAATTGAAAAAAAATACCAATTGCCGAAAAGCTATTCCAGCTAAAGAAAGATTGGCCATTACCCTGCACTATCTAGCAACTGGAAATTCCTTCACTAGTCTCGCATACAAATCGAAACAATTATACCAGAAGTTTGCTCGGCTTTAGTTTAATCACTGCAAAAACATATCAGGGAAATTTTTATCAGTTCTGCTTACAAAATTTCAGCCTATAAAAACATAGCTTGAGTATATTTTTTCAATTTGTCCCATAAAATGGGGGTAAATTCCCGTTGGGAAGCGTTGGTCGCCGCCGTACACACAAAAACCAACGTTGGAAATCCAGTCTGTACGCGGCTTAACACCTATATCCACTACTGTACTATTTGTTAGCCTCTTGATTTGTTTTTTTAGCGTTGTTATCCTTGATCCTTCTGGAAAGCAAACTGACAGTATGTTATTATTCCACTCTCTTTCGAAATAACTAATTGCAGATGTCACCAACTTTGGCAAGGATAATTTTTCACTCTTTTGGCATTTTTACGAAGTTTTTGATCACAATTATCTTATTTGAAGAACCAGAGAGACCTTAACAAAAGAACTGTCACTTTTGAATGACGATTGTCAGTTGGTTAATATCAGACTTCACACAAATTTCGGCAACATCGAGAGTGCTGCCAACCGAATGCCAAATAGTAACAGGCGCCAAATTTGAAATTCAATGTGAAGGTTTCAATGTATTTATATCAATGTTGGTACCACTGCGTTGATTTCATATCGTCATCGATGGCGAGCAACAGTTTTTAAATTGTATACACTATAGGTCGGTTTAGAATAGTTTCGATTAACATTTTCTATGATCCTGCTCTAGAATGGCATATAAATGGGATATACAGACAAAGATAAGTAGTGCCGAACAAATATTTAGTCAATACATCACAATACTTCTGTAAATTCATGTTAACTAGTAGCATATCCGATATAAACCAAACATTGCTAGAAGAGTATGTCTTACATGTACTAGTTTCATCGAGGAATCTTCATTGCCCTCCGAATTTGGAGAGACTGCGAAAGTTGGTCTTTGTTACGATCTTCACCACATATGTTCACCAAATGACAAACTCGTTTTTTAGTGCTCTGACGGAAAGGAAACGAAATGGATTGGCCTTACTAACCTTGATGATAGCAAGCTCCAGTTCCAGAGTGGCCAACCTCATGCCGACGCAAGACCTTATCCCGCTACCGAAAGCCAGGCTGGCATAAGGGTGTGCGTTTTTGACAGAGTACTCATCGTTGTTGGACCGCAACCAGCGCTCAGGAAGGAACTTTTCTGGATCCTTGAAATATTTTGCAGATTTCGTCGAGCATAGCGTAGTTAGGAAAAGTGTTGTCTGAAACAAACAAAGACTAGTGATCCAGTCGAGTTGTATCTGCAGGTGAATACTATCATAGGAACTGATTCAGTATTGTGATTTTTTTTTTGAAGTAGCAAAATTAAATGTTCATAGGAAAAATCGAGAATTGACATTTCAATCGCGAGAGATTAGTATTATAGTGAAAATACATAGATTTGCAGACGGTCAGCTGCAATAAACAACAAAAATTAAAGATGATAGTTGCCTGTATTTTCAGACACTTTACTCGATTTGAGAATCTCAACCTGTTTCGTTTATTGAAATATCCGATGTTTCACAACGTGATCAGCAAAAATCCGATGTCGCCATCTCTTTTTGTTACTGCATGATGGCAATTCTTATCAAAACATGATTTTCTCGTGGATAATAGGGTTTGAACATTCAGAACTTACAGAAATATGTAAGTGTAAATACATGCAATAAACAACGAAAAATTATAGATGATAATTGTCTGTATTTTAAGACTCTTTATTCGATTTGAGAATCTCAACCTGTTTCGTTTATTGAAATATCCGATGTTTCACAACGTGATCAGCAAAAATCCGATGTCGCCATCTCTTTTTGTTACTGCATGATGGCAATTCTTATCAAAACAAGATTTTCTCGTGGATAATAGGGTTTGAACATTCAGAACTTACAGAAATATGTAAGTGTAAATACATGCAATGAACAACGAAAAATTATAGATGATAATTGTCTGTATTTTAAGACTCTTTATTCGATTTGAGAATCTCAACCTGTTTCGTTTATTGAAATATCCGATGTTTCACAAACGTGATCGGCAAAAATCCGATGTCGCCGTCTCTTTTTGTTACTGCATAATGGCAATCGTTATCAAAACAAGATTTTCTCATGGATAATAGGGTTTGAACATTCAGAACTTACAGAAATATGTAAGTGTAAATATATGCAATAAACAACGAAAAATAATAGATGATAGTTGTCTGTATTTTAAGACACTTTATTCGATTTGAGAATCTCAACCTGTTTCGTTTATTGAAATATCCGATGTTTCACAACGTGATCAGCAAAAATCCGATGTCGCCATCCCTTTTTGTTACTGCATAATGGCAATTGTTATCAAAACAAGATTTTCTCATGGATAATAGGGTTTAAACATTCAGAACTTACAGAAATATGTAAGTATATATATATATGCAATAAACAACAAAAAATTATAGATGATAATTGTCTGTATTTCAAGACACTTTATTCGATTTGAGAATTTCAACCTGTTTCGTTTATTGAAATATCTGATGTTTCACAACGTGATCAGCAAAAATCCGACGTCGCCATCTCTTTTTGTGACTGCATAATGGCAATTGTTATCAAAACAAGATTTTCTCATGGATAATAGGGTTTGAACATTCAGAACTTACAGAAATATGTAAGTGTAAATATATGCAATAAACAACGAAAAATTATAGATGATAATTGTCTGTATTTCAAGACACTTTATTCGATTTGAGAATTTCAACCTGTTTCGTTTATTGAAATATCCGATGTTTCACAACGTGATCAGCAAAAATCCGATGTCGCCATCTCTTTTCGTTACTGCATAATGGCAATTGTTATCAAAACAAGATTTTCTCATGGATAATAAGGTTTGAACATTCAGAACTTACAGAAATATGTAAGTGTAAATATATGCAATAAACAACGAAAAATAATAGATGATAATTGTCTGTATTTTAAGACACTTTATTCGATTTGAGAATCTCAACCTGTTTCGTTTATTGAAATATCCGATGTTTCACAACGTGATCAGCAAAAATCCGATGTCGCCATCCCTTTTTGTTACTGCATAATGGCAATTGTTATCAAAACAAGATTTTCTCATGGATAATAGGGTTCAAACATTCAGAACTTACAGAAATATGTAAGTATATATATATGCAATAAACAACAAAAAATTATAGATGATAATTGTCTGTATTTCAAGACACTTTATTCGATTTGAGAATTTCAACCTGTTTCGTTTATTGAAATATCCGATGTTTCACAACGTGATCAGCAAAAATCCGATGTCGCCATCTCTTTTTGTGACTGCATAATGGCAATTGTTATCAAAACAAGATTTTCTCATGGATAATAGGGTTTGAACATTCAGAACTTACAGAAATATGTAAGTGTAAATATATGCAATAATAAACAATGAAAAATTATAGATGATAATTGTCTGTATTTCAAGACACTTTATTCGATTTGAGAATTTCAACCTGTTTCGTTTATTGAAATATCCGATGTTTCACAACGTGATCAGCAAAAATCCGATGTCGCCATCTCTTTTTGTTACTGCATAATGGCAATTGTTATCAAAACAAGATTTTCTCATGGATAATAAGGTTTGAACATTCAGAACTTACAGAAATATGTAAGTGTAAATATATGCAATAAACAACGAAAAATAATAGATGATAATTGTCTGTATTTTAAGACACTTTATTCGATTTGAGAATCTCAACCTGTTTCGTTTATTGAAATATCCGATGTTTCACAACGTGATCAGCAAAAATCCGATGTCGCCATCCCTTTTTGTTACTGCATAATGGCAATTGTTATCAAAACAAGATTTTCTCATGGATAATAGGGTTCAAACATTCAGAACTTACAGAAATATGTAAGTATATATATATGCAATAAACAACAAAAAATTATAGATGATAATTGTCTGTATTTCAAGACACTTTATTCGATTTGAGAATTTCAACCTGTTTCGTTTATTGAAATATCCGATGTTTCACAACGTGATCAGCAAAAATCCGATGTCGCCATCTCTTTTTGTGACTGCATAATGGCAATTGTTATCAAAACAAGATTTTCTCATGGATAATAGGGTTTGAACATTCAGAACTTACAGAAATATGTAAGTGTAAATATATGCAATAATAAACAATGAAAAATTATAGATGATAATTGTCTGTATTTCAAGACACTTTATTCGATTTGAGAATTTCAACCTGTTTCGTTTATTGAAATATCCGATGTTTCACAACGTGATCAGCAAAAATCCGATGTCGCCATCTCTTTTTGTTACTGCATAATGGCAATTGTTATCAAAACAAGATTTTCTCATGGATAATAAGGTTCGAACATTCAGAACTTACAGAAATATGTAAGTGTGAATATATGCAAATGAATGTGTACATTGCTTCATGAATGAGTCCGTATTGTATGTTCGTATAAAAAGAAATTCCACATGAAATTATCCGTTTCATTTCGTAATTATGAATTCTATCTTTATTCTCACTCTACGCTGAAAATAATTCAAGAAAGCAGACTGATTCGAAACTCTTCATTTACAAAAAAAACTCTGAGACTCTATTATAATGGAATGGATATCAATCACGTCTTATAATCGTTAAAAGATGGCCATGCTCAAGTATAAAATCTATTCAAGATTCCAATAATAATCTTATTGGTTATATCTTACCCCTTTTGGTATTTGGTATCCGCCCAGAACCATATCCTTGGTTGATGTCCTCAAACTTCCAGCAGCAACAGGTGCAATCCTGTAAGCTTCTTTGACCACAGCCTTCAAGTAAGGCGACTTGGACAGAATTTCAGCTGTGAGGGGGGTGTCTTTCTGTGGAAGATTCCTTCGGAGTTCTTCTCTCAGATTTGCTTGCTTCTCAGGGTGTTTGGCGAGGAGATAAAGGAGACCTCCCAAGGACTTGCTGGTCTGAAAGAGAAGATATTGAGAAGGCATGACCAAAGGATTCTGCAGAATCCATAAATGGTGTTGGACAAATAGATCTTTTTCAGTGCATCAAGACAATCAATCAATCATCTTCATTGTTCATCAAAACTGTACAGTTTTGTAACAATGTGAGTTGTCCTGATGGTGCAAAGAGTAATAAAAAAATGGTAGAAAGTTATGCAATTTCCGTACATTTTAAAAAGGTTGTTATATTTTCTAGGATAAATAAAGATTGAGAGTGATATCGATGCCTAAGAGCCCGCGACTGCCAGACCTTTGTCATTTTATAAAAGCTGAAAGTTTCCCTGCATATATATCCAATACAGCTAAGAACGATAAAAATATGGAGCTTGGATCTTTGTTTCAATTTCCTCCATAAACTCCTGTTTTCAACTCTATTTAGAAGCTTCAGTATCTTTCTATCAACATTTCAGTCAAACTGACAGACAGAACTCTGCACCTATTAACTGTCGTGCAATGTCAAGTAAACGGAAATATCGACATTATACTGTAAATGGCGTAACAAAAACGCTTCGAATCATTTTTAAACAGGCACTGACTAACTATTCCTCTATATTCTATATCTTCATCAGGGAACTGTTTGTCTGATTCACAAAAAACAAAATATGATTGGAACTCAGGAACATGCGAATTACAAAACTTGGCAAGTAACAGAAAATAAACTACAATTTCTGTTCCAAAAACAAGTCAGACGAAGTACTCTGTAATTTATGAGAGTAAAAAGCTATATAACCCTATGAAATGAGGAAGGAGAAGTACTATAGAAGGTTCGAAACTCTTGTTAAAGAAGCTCTTATAACAAAAGCGTACTAAAACCTTGAGGAATATTACAATGGAACATTGCTGTGAATAGGATTTTTTTATGTTTATATTGACACCTATAGGTTGAAACTCATTTTAAACTGTTGAAGGTATTTTATATTTTAATTCCATGATATGAGAAACCATATTCAAACTGGGTGTCTTTGTGTTTTCTATAATTTTTTTATAAGGACTATACATAACTTTTTTTCCAACATATATGTTGAATCTTATTTTTTATTGTTATATTTTATCTACTTGACATGTGAGCTTCCTTTATTCAAATTGTGTTCGTGATTATTTGTGCTTTTACATTTTTTGTTTTATCATATTTTCAACCACTCTACATAACAATTTTTTTTACAAGCTTTGTCAAAAAGGAATCATTTTTCTTAGACAATAAAGTATATATATATATATATATATATATATATATATATATATATATATATATAGATATTTATTGTCAAGTAACCGTGGTAAGTGACCGGCAATGGGAGATGTGATTTCTAATATTATATTCCGAAAAAAATATAAAAAAATGGGCTTTATACTTCAACTATTTGATACATCTTTGCTACCTGGTATCTGACAAAGAAACAATCATCCAAGCTTCATAGTCACTGCGTTGGGGAGATGCGCAAAGAAACTTTCAGCTTTCATAAAACACCGAAGATTTGGCGGTCGCTGGCTCTTGCTCTATTACAAGAATCATCATTCGTTCATTACAAAAAATTATAACTTCAAAATACTTCCACATCATCTATATCTGACGTAACAATAACCATGCAACTATATTTTGCCCAATAATCAAAGTTGATGGTATCACTGACCGTATCTATCCCACCTATGATCAAATCCATTACTATGGTGAGTGCTACTCTCTTGTCCTGTTTTGCGAGTCTGTGGTAGATGCTCAATTGGTGTTCGGGGGTTGTATCCTCGATGAGTTCTGCTGATGCTTTTTTGATGGAATCCAGCAGGAAGCTAGAAATGGACGAAAATATTGATTCATTTACAGATGCTTGTGGCGCAAGTTCAATTTTAAGTGTACCATATGTGGAGAGGATTAATAAAACAAGAAATTCAAATGCTGTTATTTCAGTGTTCTGTGAATCGAATACATTCAAGCGAATATTTCCATCGTATGTTAAAAATCCCATATGAAGCGGGACATTTTCGATCAATTACAGCGATAAATTCCCGGCGGGACATTTTCGAGCTGGTAAATACCCGGTAGGCATCGAAAAATACCCGCTCGGTCCGTGTATCTATAGTAACGATTGTTGAAATGTACATTTGTCATCTTGACAGGCATAAATACTTATACTTCGTTGTTTTAACTCCGGAAATACTCTACCGAATTACACTCGTGCATCAAAATAAACCTGATAATTTTCCACTCAAGCATGTTGTCAGTAAAAAAACTGCATTCGGTTATTTTCATATTTTACTAAAAGAGCCCTCCTCCTTCGGAGAAACATGCTTTCATGAAGAATTATCGGTAATTTTGAAACACTTGTGTAATTACTCCCGAATATTTCTTGTATATTCAGGGTGTAACATAAGTACGTTAAAATATTCATGTGACGTATTCCTGGGACAATTTGAAGAAAAATACTCTGTATAAACTTGTGCCCGGAAATGCGTCATTTCCGAGATACAGGGTGTTAAAACTGATTATTTTTTTGTTTCTTAAAAATAACTTTTGCAAAAAAAGTGATATACAGATTGTTGATATGTTTCACAATATCCAACCATGTTATTAAAATTTGCACAATCTGTATCTCGAAAACGAATCGTTTTTTGACGAACATCTTATAGGAAGAAGTTGTTTGTTTTGACGAGATCCACCAGACACTTAGTTTTTGTAATGTTCTCAGCAGGAACACCTAGCGCCCTAGGAGCTAAGAAATATGCATCGATATAGAACTGTGAATATCTCCAGCGTTGTTGAGGAAGTGTACCTTTTTTCACTTGGAAAAGGTGTGGGAATTAGGTTTTTCCATGAAGTACCGAAAGGCTACCTACTATCAAAAAAGTTAGGGCAATTTGAAATGAATAAATGACAGCATACGCAGCGCCCTCTAAATGATACGTGAATGTCAATACGAAATTGTAATTTCCCACGCCAAAAAACCTCGGGTAGCAAATTTCGTACGAATAGAAGTTTTTTGAAAACAAAGAGAAACTTTCAACACCCGTATCTTCGAAATGAAACATTTCCGGACACAAGTTTGCATGGAGTTTTTTTCTTAAAATTGTTTCAGAAATACGTCGCTTGAATATTTTAACGTACTGATGTTACACCCTGTATAACGGTCGAATACTAAACCATCCCGTACACGGATTGATATGGGAAAGGACTATTTTCTAAACGCGATTGAGATGCGGTTGTTGAGAATTCATATTGAACATGAAACGGGTGAAAAATGAAACCATGAAATCGAACATTCAGTCAAAAATCAACTATAAATGAAGACTGTATTCAACAAGAAGTGCTCTGATATAGAGTGTGATGAGGAGGAATGTGATACTGTATAATCCCAGTATACCATAAACATATTATAGAGACACTCGCCACAGAACACCAACTTCAGCAGTTTGACATGTCGAGGTTTTATCAATCAACTTGATTGATGAGTGTCAATGTGTGTTGAGATATTGTATTTTGAATCATTATGGCTAACTACCAAGGTGGAATAGTGTGTGTTCAACGCAGACGTTTGTCGAAGGCTAGAGAAATTACCATCTCTCTTGAGGTTTCCCAAGGATGTCAAAAGGTAATAGCCCTTAGTGCTCTCTAGAATAGTAGCGTTTTAAATTTTTCATTTATTTTTTACAAATTGCAGAACCTTAAATCGAAGCTAATTTGCGTCGAAATATTAGCTTTCTAATACACTTCAATATCAACTAACTCTTCCAGGTGTGAGGCATGTAACCGAGAAGATTCACTTGAAAAATCTCCCGAAGCTCTCTATAACAGATGTCGCTTGTGTGAATTTCAATTTGAGAAAGAAATGTTTTACAATTTTTCACACATTGAAATTTGCAAATAGGAATTTGAAACAAAGCAAAACTAATAAATCGAAGAACAAAAAAATGACCATTTAAGTCATTTATAGTCTTCAGTTGATGTCTGAATATATCTATTGTACATATTTGAAGCTGCTGCGAATAAAACATTCTCTTGAAAGCTTTTTATCTTCTGGTCATCGAATATACGTTTCCAAACAAACATGGACTGGAGGAAAAAAGCAACAGAAAAGTGGACTAGCCATTGTAGGTACTTGAGAATTTCAGTTTATTCACATTCATTTCAAACGTTATCCTAGACAAAATATTAATTTTATGATGTGAAATAACATACTGATTTGATACTTGGTATCCAGTACATTCAAATTTACCGCCTCAAAATGACAACGCACACCCTGAGCACAGAATGAAGGTCACAGAAATTTGACCATCGAGAACAAAGGATTGACATTTGAGTGTCTCTACTGTATGGCTGTGGTATACTGGGGTATAATCTTTTCCAGCTTCTGTACTCACTCAGTTATGAAATCCAAATCGTTGACGAACTTCTGGAACAAAGGAGTCGGACAAAACTTCCAGAGAGGAGGCTTCGTTTCCAAATAATGCAACCTTACGAGCGCCTGTGCTACAGTACTAGCAAATTTCACAGCTTCATGCTCTTCTGCAACAAATTTCCGCGGATTCTCAGACCGGAGTACCGCAAGAAACCGTCAAAGGGCCAGTATCGTTCGCGATTTGGTTACTTACCGTAAGTCCTACCGAGCGTTACGGCACCGATTGAATCCATAACCCACTTGTCCAACTCGCAGACAAAATCTTCCGGCATCTGGCTGTTCCGGTCGAGTTTCGAAAGGTGCCTCATTTTGATGATCAGTTGATTCAAAGCTTTGTCGATTCTAGGTACGTATTGATGGACGGTTTTCGGTTGCATCAATATGGGATTGATAACTGACCTCAAGTTGAACCAAGCTTCTCCTTGTCTGGTGAATATCAGGGGTTATGGTAATGAAAGAATTCGATTGAGACATAGACATCACAACTAATGGACTGGCACTAGGAGAGAGAGGACCTCAGGATGAGCAAGATAGAATACTCCTAACCTCTAAGCGAATTCCTTCCTCAATGTAGCAGATAAAGAGAGGTAAAGAATCATAAAGTGATTATCATTCTATCCTTCACAATATCACTTCAATGTGAATCGTGTTATATGGAAAATTTTTTGCTCACTTATAAATCCAATGAAATTCATATATTTGAGGTCATGTGAATGAAAATAACAAATTAGAGCAACATTACACTGAAATTTTTTTGCTTACTTATAAATCCAATGAAATTTATACAGGGTGTGCCAAACTCAATGGCCTATTGGACATGTCTGGAAAACGGGAAATAGGATTATTTTGAAAATTTGAATTCTTGGGTAATTAGTTCTGTTCTATCGATCTAAAATATTTTCAGCGCTGCGACGTTGCCGCTTATATTGAAAAGTAGCAACAACTTTGATATTTTGAATAGGACACCCTATAAATTATTGCATTTCTTGCTTTGTTATTGCTTCCCGATTATTTTTGTATGATACTTCTCTATACTTATCTTCAGTGGTTTTCGAGAAATTCATTGATTTCCTTATTTTTTGTGCGAAACATAGCTTTAATCAAATGCTTATTACTGTGGTATTTGGATGCGAAGACAGCTGCAAATTTGAATGTAGTTCGACAATGCCCTGTGTATTAGTTGTGTCTTAAGAAATTCTTTCTCCATTATACAGGCTCGTTCAAAATTTGTGATTTCATCGATACATACAAAAGTGGTGAAAAGTGCATTTTTTCAAATGATGTGTCATGTTCCTACACCTAAATAGTCAGGTTTCCGAAATAAATGCAAGTTTCTATAAAAATTATATATTTTTTTAACATAAGTATTTTGTATTAGGTAGCTATGAAATCTCATGGAACATGTCATTATGAAAATTCGATAATTAATGCATCAATAATGAAACGTTTGCGCTTTCAATAACGTAAATTTGATTAGAAAAGAATCAAAATGAAAATTGTTTATTCTTCATGGTCAATGTGATCAAATTATAGCAAGAACATGCGAAATGTTCTGTTTCATTTACTTCGTCTCCAGTTATCAACATGATTTGATTTCTTGGTGCTTCAATATTCCCAAACACAGCATAATTCCATTCAATTCTTCTGAATTTTCTTCTATTCATATGCGGTAAATTTGGATGAAGTTCATTGAATTTTCTGATGCATGTTCTCGAAACAATTCTTTGGCACTCACCGAGAATATAAAACAAATTTGAAATATCTCCATTTGAATATGCATTAAAATCCATTTTCAATACTTTCTTCTGACAGAAACACTATGAAAATCACTGCTTGTCAAACTTAAAGTTTGTTTGGCCATGAAGAATAATCAATTTCTTCGAAACTTCAATTGAATTGTTTTTGCCTTCCATTTTGATTCTTTTCTAATCAAAATTCATTTGAATTATTATTGCCTTTCATTTTGATTCTTTTCTAATCAAATTTACGTTAATGACGTTTCATTATCGATTCATTAATTGTCGAATTTTCATAATGACATGTTCCATGACATTTCATAGCTACCTAATACAAAATATGTCAAAAAAATACAATTTTTATAGAAACTTGCATTTATTTCGGAAACCTGACTATTTAGGTATAGGAACATGACACATCATTTGACAGGAACTTCAATTCTCTTTCAGAATTTTCGATAATAAACAGGATGTTGCATTTGAAAAAATTCACTTCTCACCAATTTTGTATGTATCGGCGAATTCACAAATTTTGAACGACCCTGTAGTATGGAGAAAAAATTTCCTTAGACACGACTAATACACAGGGCATTGTCAAACTACATTCAAAATTTCAGCTGTCTTCGAATCCAAATACCGCAATAATAAGCATTTGATTAAAGCTATGTTTCGCATAAAAAATAAAGAAATCAATGAATATCTCGAAAACCACTGAAGATAGGTATAGGGAAGTATCATACAAAAATAATCGGAAAGCAATAACAAAGCGAGAAATGCAATAATATATAGGGTGTTCTATTTAAAATATCAAAGTTGTTGCTACTTTTCAATATAAGCGGCAACGTCGCAGCGCTGAAAATATTTCATATCGATAGAACAAAACTAATTTCCTAGGAATTCAAATTTTCAAAATAATCCTATGTCCCGTTTTCCAGAAATGTCTAATGGGACATTGAGTTTGGGACACCCTGTATATTTGAGATCATGTGAATGAAAATAACAAATTAGAGCAACATTATACTGAAATTTTTGTGCTGACTTAGAAATCCAATGAAATTCATATATTTGAGGTCATGTGAATGAAAATAACAAATTAGAGCAACATTACACTGAAATTTTTTTGCTTACTTATAAATCCAATGAAATTTATATATTTGAGGTAATGTGGATGAAAATAACAAATTAGAGCAACATTACACTGAGATTTTTTTGCTCACTTATAAATCCAATGAAATTCATATATTTGAGATCATGTGAATGAAAATAACAAATTAGAGCAACATTACACTGAAATTTTTCTGCTTACTTATAAATCCAATGAAGGTTATATATTTGAGGTCATGTGAATGAAAATAACAAATTAGAGCAACACTGATAACAGATCTCATGGGCTGTTTTCACTTCGTTGCTACGGATACGCATCGATGTCAATTTTGACGTTTCTCATAAATTAATATAAAATCAACATGTCACGTTTTGGTTGTGATAATGATGAGAAGATAAACGAAATTATCCAGTCAAATACACCCAGAAATAATGTGTACAGTAAGAAATTTGTTTGAATCGAAAAAATTTCTACCGAATAACCCTCAAACATTGATAAATCCTCAAAAATTTAATAACAGATTTCTTGCCGTAGGTCTGTTTCCAAGCAACAAGCTTCTGAAATCTGTTATTAAATTTTTTCGCACAATTATCAAAGTCCTCGGGTTATTACTGCTGAAAACTGTTATTAAAATCAGTACATCAGTTTAAATGTCTATGGATTGGGAAAAGAATCACTCACAATGCTAGAAGTCCGGGGACATCTTGGAACACGTCGTCTCTGACTTTACTACGATAGTAAACCAGAGAATCAGCTACATATCTTACGGGGTAAGGTCCGGTGTTTCGATGGACCTGAAATATTCTATTTCAGGAACACTTATTCAACTTCAACTATTCGTTTTGATATATAGTGAAAACAATTTAAAAACTCTTGCAAGTCATCGATGACGACATAAAATTAACGCACTAGTAGCAATTCATTGATGGAAATGCACTGGAACGTTTATATTGAAATTCCAATTTGGCGCCTGTTATCCTTTGGTATTTGGTTGGCAGCACTCTCGATGTTGCCGCAATTTGTTTGAAGTCTGTTTTTTACCAAGTGACAATTGTCATTCAAAAGTAACACTTCGGTGTTTACGTCTTTTTTGGTACTTCAAATTGGATAATTGTGATCAAAAACTGTGTATTTCGAAGCTTCTATAGAGAGTATCAGTTTCAGGCTGTTCGTCAAAATACCAGAAGAAAAACTATCGCTGTCAAGAGTAGGCGATATCTTCGATTAGTTATTATTTGTTTCTTGGGAAATAAATCGTTATTATTATTATTCCGAAAGAGAGCGGGATATTATTGTCCCTTCGTTTCCCTTCCCTGTTCAACACGTCACTTTGATTTATATCCAAAATTCCATGATTCTATAACAATCTGGCTACAAAGTTCCTCAAAATCAAACCACGCCTATGATGACGTGCAAAAGTTTTTGAATTGTATCAGCTATAGGTAAAGTACGTTGGAACTTGAGTTTGAAGACATATCCATCCACTGTCAAATGAGATGAAAGGTACGGATCATCCAATTCATTCTGATGATAGATAGCTACTTCTCCGGTCGCTTAAGAGTAGAGACAATATCAAAAGCAAAAACACACGTGACATATGCTTTTGAATCGGACTATACTCCAATAATACAGGTAATAGAGAATTTTGCTTTGCAAAATTAGGCAGGAGTTATGTTATTGCATGGATAGTTGCAGTCTGACGTACTCAACCTAAAAACACAAAATACTTACAAAATTGGCGAACGGAAGTGTCGCCATTTTGTGAAAAACCGTTTGGACCTGTATCTCCGTAACCGTGTACTTTAGGCGAACAATTATCAGGACCTTTTTTATAGATAATTAGATTTCCTATCTTTTTTATTCAATAATTTTCTCTGTAGCACTTACCGTTCACGACTTATATTATTATTACTTTTTGTTTATTCACTATTTTACCGATATCTTTTTAAATAATTGTTTAAACAATAAATTGTTCGAAATAAAACTTTTAAATCGATTGAATTTCCACAACTTTTATTCAAAACTTTTTTCTCTAAAGTTAATATTTTTGAAGTTACAACGCGTTCAATGTCGTTCTACAGAGTACAAGGTTATTAAGAACGAAGTATGCATAGCGTAATGATGTAGCGAATCCGATACATAATACAAAAAAATTGATTTTAGAATTTTTTCGATTTGATAAATAAATAATAATTCAAGTTCTTACCTGCAAGAAATAGCGAATACCCATTAAAATTTTTTCTTTGTATTTTCTTTTATACAATTTAATATTACTATAATTAATTTAAAAACTACTACCATAATTACACACGCAAATAAAAAAATGGAATATTTATTGAAGAATATATGTGAAATTTATTTTTACAAATGTACACCAAAATGAATCATATGTCTTCTCTGACTCTTTGGCGTTTCGAGGGTGGTGAATTTTCGATGTTGGTTACATTCTCCTCTTCCTCTTCGTTATCTTCGTCAGTGGCATATAAAGATTGTAACGCCTCTATTAATTTGTCGTTAGAATCATCACCAATATCTTCATCGATGTCGCACAATTCTGTGTTGTTGACGATTACTTTCAGCTGATTAGTGCACGTTTTCTCTGTGCAGTTCTCACAGATTACCGTACAGTCCAATCCTACTTTTTGGCACCCACAGGCTCTGCCACAGCCAGTTCTGCATTTGCATGAAATGCACTCTAGTTGATCTCCCACATACAAGACGATTGAAATTAGCGCGTTGTAACTTCGAAAATATTAACTTTAGAGAAAAAAGTTTCGAATAAAAGTTGTAGAAAATTCATCGATTCAAAAGTTTTATTATAAACAATTTATTGTTTGAACATTTATTTAAAGAGATATCGGTAAAAAAGTGAATAAACAAAAAGTAATAATAATATAAGTCGTGAACGGTAAGTGCTACAAAAAAATTATTGGATGAAAAAAATAGGAAATTTAATTATCTATAAAAAAGGTCCCGATAGTTGTGGGTCTAAAGTGCACGGTTACGGAGATACAGGCCCAAACGGTTTTTCACAAAATGGCGGCACTTCCGTTCGCCATTTTTGTAAGTATTTTGTGTTTTTAGGTTAAGTACGTCAGACTGCAACTATCCATGCAATAAAATAACTCCTGCCTAATTATGCATTATGGACACGAGTAGCTGGCTCCCTATTACCTGTACTACAAGCTATCGTTATGCAGTCCAATCCATCTTGGCAAAGAACTAATGTTTGTATAATAAGATAAAAAAACCTATTGCATTTGTTCACTCTGTTGAAATTTATTCCTAGTAAGTGTTTTTCCTTCCGTAATGGTCTGTTCTACCAGCGTGCAACTGGAAAAGTAGCCGAGTTTGTGCCAGGATGAATTGGATAAGCTGTAAAAATAATTATTATTTCTTTGCCAGGATTGACTGCAAGGATCAGCTGTACCGACTTTCCTATCTACTCACTTTTTCAATATCGTTGGGATCGAAGATATTCACTTGGTCATATTTCTTAGTGATTCCCTTTGTGATAACTACGTCTCCATACAACTGGTTCAAACTGAAAATATAATGACAAATTCATATTTTTCAAGGTGTGAAGCTGAGAAATTAAACTTCCCTTCGCTCTCGTACACTCACAACAACAGAGGAGTCATTACTGGGGAAGGGTCTGACCTTCGCAATTGGACCAAAAGCAATACCCACATTGGAGATAATCACCACCGTGGAGTCAACAAGTTGCCTCAAAGACCAAGTTTAGGCGGAGAAGGTCGGATTGAAGATAAAAGAGCAGATTGAGCGCGTCCCACATCCAACATCAGTCGAGCAGAACACCAAGCATTTTGCAGCTTACGAAGAAATGATACCGACAAAATTCTACCCGCAGATAAAGGGAACGCCACGGTAGTGATGGACGCTGACCAGTATGAGGCTTAAATCGAGGAAGTGCTGCAGAGGGGAAAATAAAACAACACTACCAATAGTGGGCATCATGGGGTTGCTGGAATGCTGCGTTCAGAATTGCTATTTCCAGTTGAAGGATCGTTTCCTCAGCCAAGATGAAGGACTACCAATGGGATCACCATTATCACCGGTAATAGCCAACATCTACATGGAGTGGTTCGAAGCATCCGCCGTCGAACAGGCCAATAAAGAAACCCGCGTCTGGTTGAGATATGTCGACGACACGTTCCTATTATGGAACCATGGAGATGCAGAATTGGACGCCTTCCTAGAATATCTGAACAACGTGAGGCCCACCATCGAGTGTACAATGGAAAAAAAAATCTCAGAGTAAACTGCCGTTTCTCGACGTGGAGGTGAAGAGGACCAGAAATATATGAGAAACATCAGTCTACAGGAAACCAACGCATATACAAAACTCTAAAAAGGTATGGGAAACTGTGAACGAATTGTATTCTTCGCTGAAAAATTAACCACGAATCAATAAGATATGTACCACAGAAGGGACTACTATCAATGATATTCCAACAATAACGAATGTATTCAATAACCACTTTGTAGCAATTGGAGCTAAACTAGCTAACCAAATAAATGTCAATCCCAACTATATCGAACCGAATTATCAATTCACAACTCCATTGATTGGTTCAATGTTCCTAAGGCAAACAAATTCCACAGAAGTATATAACATGATATCTACACTGAAAAACAATGAATCTGCAGGAATAGATGATATAAAAGCAGAGACACTCAAATCAATTGCAACATTTATATCGGAACCACTAGCTCACATATTGAATAGATGTCTTTCCGAAGGTTATTTTCCGTCCATTTTAAAAAAGGTCAAAGTCTTTCTTGTGTATAAGAATGGAGATAAAATGAATATGAATGATTACAGACCAATATCGGTTATAACATGTGTCGCTGAAATATTTGAAAAAGTCATAAAGATAAGAATATCTCACAAAACATAAAATTATTTCCGATTCACAGTTCGGTTTCAGAGAAGGTCTATCGACTAAAGATGCAATTTTATCGTTAACATCTCAGGTATACTCTGCATTGGATAGATCTCTAAATGCACTTTGCGTATTCATTGATCTGTCCAAGGCATTTGTACAGTAAGCCATAAATTACTGCTCAAATCCATGGAAAAAATCGGTATTAGAGGAATCTCGCTGAGACTATTTGAGAGTTATCTTGATGATCGATACCAGGTAGTAATGATTGACAGTGTCATCAGTGACATGACGAAAATAGAGTTTGGTGTTCCACAGGGAAGTGTCCTTGGACCAGTTCTATTTAATATTTATCTGAATGGACTGTCAAATCTCCATATCAACGGTAAGCTTACCTCATATGCTGATGATACTGCTATATTTTATTCTAGAAATAACTGGAACTCTCTTAAACATGAAGTCGAGGAAGACCTCACGATAATTAAAGCATGGATGGAAAATAGATTGCTAACGATGAATTTTGCAAAAACTCAGTATCTACCGTTTTATAGGAATATATCCAATCAACCAAACTTCAATAAGTTAAGTATTAATAATTATATATACATTGATTCCTGTCTTGAGTTCAAATATCTAGGTGTTATTATCGACCATCAATTGAAATGGAATAAACATATTGACTATATAGTAAAAAAAATTCAATACCTCATATACATAATTTCGATTCTTGTGGAAAATACTAGAATTACATCAACTGAGGAAAGAATATTATGCATTGGTCGAATCTCACATTACATATGGAATCTTGGGATGGGATGGTATAACGAAAACCTTTCTGAAAAAGTTAGAAATAACTCAAAAGAAAATAATCAAAGTAATGTACAAGAAACCCCATCGATATCCGTCAGATAATCTCCACCGGGAGAGTAAATTTCTCGATCCGCGACAACTCTATTTTTTCTTCAGGCAAAGAAAAGCGGCCACTAACGCAAAAAAAACAGAGCATACCTATAATACACGTCATAACAAGAATACACTTACATCACCATTCATGACAAAATCAATAGGTCAACGAAGTAATGCTTACCTAAGCCCAAAATTGTACAATCTACTTCAAAGAGACATAAAGAACACTACACCTCCATATGTATTTAAAGGACAATTGAAGAGATTTATATTAACAATTACAAGACAAACCATACATGATATAATCAATCTGAATGCCTAGCAGAATGAAATATTATATATTTCATGAAAGATTTAACAAAAATTTCGTGTTCTCTGCAATATTACAATTTTTTTTTTCAATAGCAATTATGAAATCATAAGAGGGTATGTTAAAATTATTACTAATTGTCGAAACTATATGTTTATCTATATTATAACTACGTATCCTTATCTCCATCTCCATAGATGTGATTTTAATCGTGTTGAAAAGTATATAGATATAGTTATATTCTTACATATCAAACTTTTCCATATTATATTTGGTTACAGCAATAGGATTATTCATCTATGTACTCCTATTTCATTCTATTTCATATTATTAACTTAAATGTTGTATACTTAAATTCATAGATGTGTTCTGACTTGTGTATATTTGTTAGTTATAGATGAACTTTTAATATTTTTACACCTTGTACTCGTACCATTTTATATTCTTATATTCTTTATTTCATTTTTATATTATTATACTGCCTTGATTTACTTTTATTTAGCCCCACACAAGCTTGCTTAAGGGGTTCTTCGCATTTATTTCTACTTCACATGAAACAAATTGTATACATCAATTACTGTCAAAAATTAGGATCTGTTTGTAGAAATACATTCACTTTACTTTACTGGACAATATCTGAATGAGCAATTCTATCATCATCAATCTAAGAAGCAGGGAATCATCAATTCTTATTTATCGGGCAATCACTCTCTGCAACACCAAGGTGAAGATATTGACTTCATATTCTAGGGTTCTGAAGTATTCGTCACGAGCCTCAGAATGATGTATCTCAAGACCCCCCTTTCCATTTACCTTTTTTTCCCAGATGGCGTCCAGTCGCCCAGATATTTTCATCTGTCAATTTTACTCCAAAATATAGTATTTACGCTTACGACAAAAATCAAGATGGCGCATAGAGAAATTGAAAATCAGCCCACCACAATTGATTCATTCCTGAATAAAGAGTATTATCATCATTATTTCCCATCAATCAAATATTCCAAAAATTCGTGAACTTACAGACGCATTTGTTTCTGGTAATTATAGGTGGGCACTTCTTCATTGAATTTGATGAGTCTCAAGACGTGCCCAAGTAATGAAGGCGGTTTGGGACCCGGAATGTCCTTGTAAGGTCGGGCACTATCCCAATCCAGAGGCCTGGAATCGTCCACCTGCTCGGCTAACGTTTTGTAATAGTCGTCCCTCTTCGATACCCCTGCAGTGGAAGGACCCGAGGAAAACCCTTTGGCACCGAATGAAAACAAGCGAGAAATGCGCTTTCTCATCATGACTATTGATTAGAAATGAACGCAAAATGCAGTACTGAAATTCATGATAAGGTATATTACATAACTTTCATATTACGTTATCGAGTGTATTCTCGATAACCCCCGGGCTATTTCATTTTTAAAATTTTATGTAAATATCTTGGGAATAAATAGAAGAGTTAATCGACAGCCTCGTTAAGAGAGCATGGCCAGTTGCACCGCTTCGCTTAGGTCGGACTTAATCTAGAGATAACCTTGAGTTTGGAAATCTGTATGCACCAGTTTTCCTTGAAAGTTAGGTGTCATGTAAATGACAGCAAAACCCAAGTAGCAGATATTCTTTCACTTATTCTTATTCAACCTAGTTTTGAGGACGATTGCGAGTACAGAATCCACAAACGAGAGTTGAACAGTTATATAATGAAGCTCATATCAGGACTCGGAATATCATAGAGCGTTAACGAAAATATTGTTGCTCAAGGTTTTGTAATGAGAGTCAGTTTTATAGTGCGATAGAAAACTATGTAGGCATATGGAATGGTTTTATTATTTATTTTGGAATAAAATATAATACTGCTGGTTGAAAGTTTCAATTCATACAGACCTATTTCATTTTCATAAAAACATTTCATTGGAAATCGAAAACACGTTGTTCTTGCAAGTTTTCAGTTGCAACTGCCGAATTTTCATTTCCAGTTCTAATTTGTGGTTTTATAACTCAAACAGTATTTATTTCTTCTCTTTCTGCTTCTTTTCTCCGTATGAGGTCTTTGCTTCGAAATCTATATTGTTTTATCTTTTCCAACGAAGCAAATTCGACCACTAATCGACCAGCAGACAGGTCTACGTCTTTTCAGCCAATGGTTTTGCAACCCTTTATTGTTGTACGTTTCAAATAGGATGCTGCATCTCTTTTCCAAGTCTTGCAGACAATAAAAATTAAAATAAACGGAAAATGTCTTTACGAGTAACTTATAGGTGACATAGGTGAAGCAGTAGGATTTTGGACTTAATCTAACGTAAACATTAATCTGAGCCGGGCTTTAGATGAGAGAGACACTTAAGAAAGTTGGTGCAACCGGCCATCAGACCCCCTGAATAAGTGAAAATTGGCACAATTAATGAGATGAGAAACCGTCTACAACATAAGATGGCAACAAAAACTTTTCGCCTTCACGGAATATAATAAGTGTATAGATCCTCATGAAGGTATACTTACACAATAACGTTGATGAACAAAACGAGGTTACCCTGACACGATATTGTACATACAAACACACTATCTCCGTACCGAACTTATTAAAATAATCATCAGCCATTTTGAGGACTACAGCATTTGTCGCAATGTCATTCATCGGGGCCAGTCCATTTTTGTTTTCCCAATATATACAGATTCAGGGAAGCCCTGTTACGTTCGAATAATACCGCGTGAATTAAGGGACAGGAGATACGAATTAACATCAAGGCCCGATTTCATCAACGACTTTAATCTAGATTATCCTTGCTTACTGGAATATTTGTACGCATTCATGAATTCGGAAATTCCGGTTAGCAAGATAATCCAGATTGAAGTCGCTGGGGAAACCGGGCCTAACTAACATTTTTGAAGTTTGTCAGGCTCAGAAAACACCTTCCTCGGCAAGGAGTTCCAAAGTGGAAAATTTATAAGAGAAAGTCAAGTCTCCGACAAAGTTAGCGTGTCTATGAGTGAAGAATCACCTACAAGACGGATTGCCTTTCTCTGAATAAAATCAGGAATCTTGATGGCCGGTTGCACCAACTTTCTTAAGTGTCTCTCTCAGCTAAAGCCCGGCTCAGATCAATGTTCACGTTAGATTAGGCATCATTGCACCACCAGGATTAACTGAAATCTTAGCTACGCATGTAAACAGTTTGGCAACGATGCATTGCTAGTAGCTTGTCATGATGACAACTTCAAAGGTGTCATAGAAAATAAAGAAATTAATGCTCTTACACGGGGGGGAAAATTACCGATGTATTCAATTCTCAATGAGTCGAGAAGTTCACCGTTCGAAAGAAAATATATGATAATTTGAAAAGGGCCATTGGATATGATATTGCGGTAATTATCCGTTAAGCGGGCTCCATCGTGAAATTGAAAAAATTTTGGTGGAACTTAAGTATTTCGGCCTCCTGAACAAAAAATTCCAATAAAGTTTTTTGGGCTCGCAACTAGTTTCGGAGATACGGCCCCCCAAAGACAGGAAATCGGGGTTTTACGCCTATGTTTGTTTCTCAGCCAATTCTGCTCGAAATTCCTCCTTCTCTCTATCAGCACGATATACTCATTCTATATATCCTTCTTCATCACTTTCCAACAGAATCATAAGCATTTTTCCATTTTTCACTGCAAAACTCTGTTATGTAAATCGTCATAGAAATTCGAGGTTAGCAAAACGCGATGCGCGTTCTACTGTTTTGCTAACCTCGAATTTCTATGATGATTTACCTTTTAGAGTTTTGCAGTGAAATATGGAAAAATGCTTATAATTCTGATGGAAAGTGATGAAGAAGGAGGTATAGAATGTGTATATTGTGCTGATAGAAAGCAGGATGAATTTCGAGCTGAATTGGCTGAATAAACGAACATAAATATGTCAACCCTGAAAACCCCGATTTCCTGTCTCTGGGGGGCCGTATTTCCGAAACTAGTTGCGAGCCCCAAAAACTTTATTAGAATTTTTTGTTCAGGAGGCCGAAATACGTAAGTTCCACCAAAATTTTTTCAATTTCACGATGGAGCCCGCTTAACGGATAATTACCGATATTGCTGATGAAAAAAGCTTCATGAAGTTGTTGATTATTTAGCAGAAAGTACTTCGCAAGGCAAATACTTTTGAATGTTGTGAACCACAAAACAGTTTTTGGATTGGAGAGTGTCTTTGATGGTGACAAGAACAAAACTTAATACTCATAAGGATTCTGAGACAATGACAAATATTCATCCCGACCAAAGCTACACCGAACCTGAGTCCAAAACCCTACTGCTTCACCTATAAGTTACTTATGAAGACATTATCCGTTTTTTATAATTTTTATTGTCTGCAAGACTTGAAAAAGAGCTGCAGCATCCTATTCAAAACGTACAACAATAATGGGTTGCAAAACCATTGCCTGAAGAGACGTAGACCTGCCTGCTAGTCAATTAGTGGACGAATTTGCTTCGTTGGAAAAGATGAAACAATAGGATTTTGAAGCAAAGACCACATACGAAGAAAAGAAGCAGAAAGAGAAGCAATAAATACTGTTTGAGTTATGAAACCTCAAATTAGAACTGGAAATGGAAATTCGGCAGTTGCAACTGAAATATTGCAAAAACAACGTGTTTTCGATTTCCAATGAAATGTTTTTATGACAATCAAAACGGTCTGTATAAATTGAAACTTCCAACCAGCAGTATTATATTTTATTCCGAAATAAATAATAAAACCATTCCATATGCCTACATACATTCTATCACACTATAAAACTCACTTTCATTACAAAACCTTAAGCAACGATATTTTCGTTAAACGGAGGTACATTGGGAACTTCATCGTGGTTTATGACCTCCACAAACCTTTGTACATTTTTAGAATCTTCTTCATTTTGTTCTCTAAATATTATATTATGCAGTATGGCTAAGGCAACAATCAAAAATTGTATTTTCTCAATTTTAATCGAAGTCCATAGGCCTTGGAAATTGCCTTCTCCACACTCCAATTGAACGCTCTATGATATTCCGAGTCCTGATATGAGCTTCATTATATAATTGTTCAACTCTCGTTTGGGGATTCTCTACTCGCAATCGTGCTCAAAACTAGGTTGATTAAGAATAAGTGAAAGAATATCTGCTATTCAAGTTTTGCTGTCATTTACATGACACTTAACTTCTAAGGAAAACTGGTGCGGGTAAACGGTAGACCACACGCCGTTTACCCTTTAAAGTTGTCGTGGGCATACCCAATCCTAGTAGACTCTAGGCAACGGGCTGCCGCGGCTTCAGCTGATGTGTGGTAGGCTGTCAAGCGAAAGCTGGGCCGAACTGCGACCATTCTAGGTCACGGGCGGAAGCCTGTGAGTAAATGGTACTGAGGGTGGAAGGGAGCCCGGGGCTGGCCACCCCCCCTTCCGTCTGGTGTTGGCCTCTCAGGGGCAAGCGGTTTTCGTAAGAGGGGACTGCGGGATCTGTTTAGTCCGTTCAGGCGGTAAGCATTTCCTTAAGTGGGTAGCCAATCCCCCCTCTGCCATCCAACATGCCGTACATAGCGTGCCACGAGCACGCTGGCGGGTGGTGGGGGGACGTGCCACCTGCGGAACATCCAGGTGTAATGCGAGTCATAGTCGGGCCCAGTGAGCTCCGGTCGAAGAGACGTGGGATGGTCCGGCGGTATGTAAGCGGAGCTTGCTCCAACGCTATGTGCCGTGTAAGGGAAAACCCCGGTTTCCACGTTTAACACCCAAGATAAGGTGAGCCTGGACTACACTGCCAACACTCGGGGGTTAATAACAAAGGTCTGGGGACCGGTCGTGGTCCTATCTAACTCAGTTGTTAGCTACTTCTGAGGGGGCCTGACCGGCCCCCCCAGACCCCCCCGGTGCGGTCGTAACTATGACTCTCTTAAGTTATCCCTAGATTAAGTCCGACCTAAGCGAAGCGGTGCAACCGGTCATGATGTTCGTTTTGGTCCCAAGCCCACACATGAGAACTATATTTCAAGACAAAGCCGTATCTGTGCTTTGTGACTAATTAGAAGCTGACGAGAAGTGATGTATTTCTTCGCACGAAATAGAAATTCAAGCTTCTGGGGAGCTCCGTTAGCGGTCGATCTCACATGGCTTTTCCATGAGTTCTTCCAACATTGAATTCCGCTAAGTTGATGCTACCCTATTCTATTATTTTCGCCATGTTATCGTCCTAATATTGGTGACGCTGATGCCTCTCTGAATTTTTGTTTCTCGTGCTGATATGGGCACTCTGGGACCACTACTATGAGTAGTACTGTCGTCCGCGAAAATATGCATTGAAAAAAATGTTTTCTCCTGCAAATCATTGATATGAAACAGAAACAAAGTGGGCGCCAGAACTAAACACTGTGGAACACCTGCATTAGTTGGGAGAATATCAGACGATACTCCAACAACAACCACATACAGAGACCTACCACACAAGAAAATCTTCAACAAAGCACACAATTGAGGAGGTTAACCATAAGACGTCAGTTCAGAAAGGAGACCCCAATGCCAAACTCGATCAAACCCTTTTGAAATGTCGAGTGCAACAGCTTACGTTTTTCCCACTGGGAAGATTCAAACGAAAATGATAATGTGTTTCATTGTTTCCCACTAAACTTGAAACAGCAATAATATTGGAAATAGTATACTATTTTTTCTTCAAACGTAGCAATTTTCAACCATAAATAGTACAATTCATGCGCTATTTTTACTCGAAATTAACTGTGACAACTATCAAAGTCACTACTTTTATTCGGGTTTGAAGGCCGTCGTTTTTTGGAATTTCTTCCTGACGTTTCGCTGGCTCGAGTGGCTAGCTTCTTCAGAGGTTCATTCATCTTGGAATTCACTCCGATGACTGGAGATTGTTTCTTCGCAAGTTGTATTTATGCCGATTCAGGTAGTTTGCGGTGCTAATTATTCTATTCGGATTCGGGGAATTGTCATTAATATTGATTACCTTGTTTACTTCCTGTGGGTTCGGAGAATAATCATCATTAATATCTGAAGAACTACCTGCAGTTATTATCGATTTTCTTAAAATGGGATTCCATATTCGGTTGAGGTTGACAGCTTCTTCTTTTCTGTTGAAATTATCCGTGTGTTTGTGGATTTCTATTGCCTCCCGTACCAGTCGGCTATGGTATCCCTGGTTGGGTGCAATCAGTTTTGCATTTTCAAACAGAATCCTGTGGTTTCCCTCACTAAGTGCGTGTTCCGCCACAGCCGACTTGTCAATTTGCCCTAGTCTGCAGTTTCTCTCATGTTCCTTTAGCCTAGTTCCCATGGATCTTTTGGTGGTACCGATGTATACCTTCCCACAGGTGCACGGTATGCGATAAACCCCTGCTGCAGACAGTGGATCTCTTTTGTCTTTAGCCGATCTGAGGCTCTGTTGAATCTTCTTTGTGGGTTTAAATACAGTTTTAATGTTGTATTTACTCAGGAGTTTTCCAATTCTGTCTGTGACCCTCGGGATGTATGGCAAATATGCATGTGCAACTATCTGAACGTCCTCCTTGTTTCGAACAGTGGAATTCTTCAGTTTCATGGCCCTGTTGATCTCGGGCACACTGTATCCATTCGACCTCAAGGTCACTTGAAGATGTTCCAGTTCTTCCTCCAGATGGAGGAACATCTTCAAGTGACCTTGAGGTCGAATGGATACAGTGTGCCCGAGATCAACAGGGCCATGAAACTGAAGAATTCCACTGTTCGAAACAAGGAGGACGTTCAGATAGTTGCACATGCATATTTGCCATACATCCCGAGGGTCACAGACAGAATTGGAAAACTCCTGAGTAAATACAACATTAAAACTGTATTTAAACCCACAAAGAAGATTCAACAGAGCCTCAGATCGGCTAAAGACAAAAGAGATCCACTGTCTGCAGCAGGGGTTTATCGCATACCGTGCACCTGTGGGAAGGTATACATCGGTACCACCAAAAGATCCATGGGAACTAGGCTAAAGGAACATGAGAGAAACTGCAGACTAGGGCAAATTGACAAGTCGGCTGTGGCGGAACACGCACTTAGTGAGGGAAACCACAGGATTCTGTTTGAAAATGCAAAACTGATTGCACCCAACCAGGGATACCATAGCCGACTGGTACGGGAGGCAATAGAAATCCACAAACACACGGATAATTTCAACAGAAAAGAAGAAGCGGTCAACCTCAACCGAATATGGAATCCCATTTTAAGAAAATCGATAATAACTGCAGGTAGTTCTTCAGATATTAATGATGATTATTCTCCGAACCCACAGGAAGTAAACAAGGTAATCAATATTAATGACAATTCCCCGAATCCGAATAGAATAATTAGCACCGCAAACTACCTGAATCGGCATAAATACAACTTGCGAAGAAACAATCTCCAGTCATCGGAGTGAATTCCAAGATGAATGAACCTCTGAAGAAGCTAGCCACTCGAGCCAGCGAAACGTCAGGAAGAAATTCCAAAAAACGACGGCCTTCAAACCCGAATAAAAGTAGTGATACTGAAAACCTCGGCCGCGAAAGCCTCAACTATTTTGTCACTATCAAAGTCGTCTAGATGTTAGAAATTAAAATAATTAAGTCGTCGGTGGGATTCGCGTCTCCCTAGTTACAGTTGTTTGACAGTTATTTTATGTTACTAAAGACAGCTTATTGTTGTTGCAGCCGCAAGCGCAAATTTAGTGCGGCTAATGATGCAATAGCACGTTTGGGGCCCTCCAAGTCCGGAATAAAGTATCGGTTAGCGTACAAGCACTTCCAAGAGTGGTGCGATACAAGAGGAGTACGGCAAGTTACCGAAGACGTTTTACTGGCATATTTTAATATAATAGAAAATGAAAATAAATGGAAATCTTCTACAATGTGGTCACGATACTCTATGATAAAATCCGAGTTAGTTATTAGAAAAAATGTGGATATAAGCAAATTTTTAAAGTTACGTGCCTTTCTGAAAAAGACAAGCGAAGGATATACTGCAAAGAAGTCTAAAGTTTTCACTAAAGACGAGTTTGATAAATTATTGTTTGAAGCGCCAGATAAGTTGTATTTAGGATTAAAGGTACAAAAAATTATATTGCAAAGCATGTAGTATACTCTACTAAATTATAAAAATATTTCAGATTGTTTTGTTAATTGGGGTTACCGGCGCCTGTCGATGCGACGAATTGGTAAAAATTAAGACTGTGGACATTGAGGATAAAGAAAATGTAATAATTATCAAAATCCCAGACAGTAAAACACGACAAATTAGATCTTTTACGATAATTGGTCAAAACTACATTAAACTGTATAAAAAGTATGCTTCACTGCGGCCTGAAAATTTCACAGAAAACCGATTTTTCATAAAGTACCAAAATGGAAAGTGATACCGAAGCGTCATGGGAATACATTCGATCAGCGCAGTAGCCCAAAAAGTAGCTAGTTATTTAAATTTAAACGATGCAAGCGCATACACGGGTCACTGTTTACGACGAACTTCAGCAACACTTTTAATTGATGGAGGCGGAAATCTAGAATGCCTCAAACGACATGGGGGCTGGAAATCAAGCACGGTTGCCGAAGGATATATAGAGGATTCAATAAGAAATAAGAACGATAATGCTCAAAAAATTTTAAACCCCTCATGATTCGCCAACATCGGGAATGATTGCTGAAAGTTGTGCTCGACCATCAGTATCATCAACAATTACCAATGCGTATCAAGAGTCGGGAACATTTTTGCACGGTTTCAATTTTGAAAATGATTCATTAACTGATTGTACTTTTAATATTACTATAAATAAAAATGATGTTTAATTGTTGTTAATGACATTTGTATTGTTGCTTTGCGACATGTTTCATATTGTTGCCATGACAACATTTTTCCCTCCGCCGTAAAGAAATGGAAAAAAAAACTGCTGCCGGCGGAGACACCAAACTTTGACAGGATCAAGTTAGATAAGTAATGTCATCATTATTTGACGTTTGAAGAAAAACATTTTTTTCGGGTCACATTGCAATATTCAGTCTGTTAGACAGATGTAACAACGAAAATATGTTTTCTCACTATATAATATGCAATATTATCATACAAATGGGCATCAAAGTTTATGTGATATAACAGCTACTCATATATGTAATAATCACGGCCGAATATTTTTGACACAGTTAGAGGTTAGGGTACTCTCGCTATTTGGGGTTTTATCAAGCAGTATCGTTACTAGGCATTGGTGATAAACGAATACTTCAATGACCGATGAAGCTAATCATAAGGTAAGAGTAAGAATTTGGTTTTTCGTAAGATATTGCCACAACGGCTAGTTTTGGAATAAGATTAGTTATTACAGGCTCTATTTTTTCTGAAGTTATGGACAATGAATATATTTGCGACAGTAGTATCGGAGAAGGTGGAATCAGATGAAAAACGAGCTCGGACATCAATAGCACGAGCCTATCGATTGTACTTTCGATCGAAACACTTAAAAAAGTTGGTAGAATGTATGGGTTATGTGAACTGTGAATCAATCAATCAATCAATCAAATATGCTTTATTGTCTAAGGAATCCTTATTGACAAAGCTACAGCAACTTTATAAAGTCTAAGTGTTAAAATATAATATTAAAATCATGAAATAAAATGAACCATCACTATATAGTTAAAAACATATGTACATAGACGAATACACATAAATAAGACAAATATTTGAACCATTGTAGATAATCACTAAATAAATAAACAATCACAGATAAGTGAGCATCGAAAATACTAAGTTAAAATGTATCATGGTAATATTCCCTTATGTCATAATAGGCTTTTTGCAGAAGTACTTCTTTAACTGATTTTCTGAATTTTTTTAAATTTGTTATTGCCCTATAGCACATTGGAAGGTGGTTGTATATTTTCTTGCTCTCATATATCAGAGAAAATTTGGTAATTTCTGATTTTGGGATTGGCAAGGGTATATTCCTACTTCCTCTTGTATCGTAACGTCTGTAATTATTTGCTGTTGAGTTATAATATTTTTTGTGTATTAGGCACACGGTTTCTAAAAGGAACAAACAAGGTACAGTTAGGATTTTTAGACTGATGAATAGTGGCTTGCAATGGTCTTGAGATTTTGCGTTACATATGTATCTGAGAGCCCTTTTTTGTAGAATGAATACTGATTTCAGTAATTGCTGACTACATAAGCCCCAAAAGGCAATTCCATATCTCAAGTGCGACTCGATCAAGGAGAAATACACAGTTCTGGCTGAGGATTGATTGAGTTCATTAGAAACAACTCGAACAGCATAGCAGCCAGATGCTATTTTTTTGCACAAATTTGTTATATGTTCATCGAATTTTCGAATTGTCCACTTCCGAAAGGAGAACCTCGCGTTTTGACTTTATATTCGTGTTTTACACTGAAAAATAAAGCATGTGACACCTAATACCTATTTTTATCATTAATTCTCAAATGCAACTAAGCACTGATTTCCGGACCTCGCCGGAAAAAAGTTTTAGGAAACAGTGGCAGAGTTTTCCTCAGCAGGAAAAAAATAGATGGAAAAATAGTGAAACATCAACCTAGGCTCCTCTTCATATAATAACCATAGTTCTCATTTCTAGGATTCCTATACAGCGTGACTCACGGTCGATGGTAGGTTAGACGTTTCTGGAAAACGCAACGCATGATTTTTCTGAAAATTCCACCACCCACATTTCCTTACCTGTTCTATCGATTTGAAATATTTTCAGCATTGCGGCGTTGCCACTCCCATCAAAAAGTCTCAGCAACTTCATTTTTTCAAATGGAACACCCCGTATATTAATACATTATTGGAATTGCTCTATTATTTTAATACTTTTTTGTTAATGATGTACTGTACCTATCTCTATCTGTTTTCGAGATAAGAAATAAATTGTGCTGAATATGGTCCAAAACATAGCCTTGAATGACTTTAAGTACATCAGTCCTCTCAATTCATGAAAAGTTGATATTTTGAATATAGTTTGGACAAACTCGAAATATTCAAATAACACCAAGAAATCGACTCCATATCATATAGGGCGTGCTAAAATTATTATAATTCTCATTGTGCATAAAATGGTCAAAAGTTCATTTTTTCAAATGAAACCCCTTGTATATTACTCGATAAATTGAAAGATGGTGAAAAATGATTCAAGATGATATATCATGCCCCTATACCAAAATCGTCAAGTTTTCTCAATAAAGACGCTTTTTCTAGGATTTTTTTTTAGAATTTGGATTTTAGCAGTGGAATTATCAAGCTTAAAACAGTTCGGTTAATTTCATAATTAATTTACAAATAGTTATCGACGGGGTTTGAAAACATCTTCCAAAATGAATGCAAATATCGATTATTCAAACGAAGTTCTCACGAAATTATTTATTACACATGAACAGAGTGATCGAATCATAAGTTGTGAAAAAATCAACCAAATGTATCCTGAATTAACACCAATGAACGAGAGGAAGTTTGTAAGGCTACAAAACAACATCTCTTTAACATACATGTTGAAGTAACATTCTACGATAATGTGACATAGATAGATAGATAGATAGATAATTTTTTCATCACTAAAATTTCCACACATACACAATTACAAAACTGAACACATGAGAAAACTTATTGGACTAGTCAAAGAACAAAAAACAGTTTAAAAACGATTCTACGCACTGAAAGGAAGAAATTCATCCATACTGTAGAAGCAACTATCTAACAAGATCCTATATACTTCATTTCTCAATACAGATCTACTTTTATTGATCCCTATCAGCGATTTTATCTTATTGAAGCATTTGATACCTAGATATTTTGGAGAATTCTGACTAACACTCAAGCGAGAGTAGGTATAAAGTATCTTCACCTCGTGTAGCATATTTATGAATATCTGAATTTTTAGGAAATAGTTGTTTATTATCATAGATAAATAGAACAAGCAGCTGTAGTATGTAGAGACATGGTAATGGTAAGATGTTGTATTTTTTAAATAATGGTTTACAAGAATCCAGTGGGCGAGCCTTGTCCATGCAGCGAATGACTCTTTTCTGAACCTTGAAAATGCGGTCAGTATATGCAGAGGTACCCCAGAAAATCAATCCATACTTAGCCTTGATTGTACCAGTCCAAAATACATGAGTTTCATAACTTCTGTAGAGACAGTATCTCTCAGATTCCGAATTGCAAAGTTTGCACTTCCAACTTTTAGACATAAACTGTCGATATGTGCCTCCCATGTTAGCTTTTGATCAAGGGTTATTCCTAAAAATCTAACTACCTGACTGTATTCTAGAGTTTCACCACACATGTTGATATTGTTCATTAATTCTGTGTTTAACGAACCGTTTTTAGGCAAGAAATTAATAAATTCGGTTTTCTTTATATTACAGATAAGATCATTGTTAGCACAGTACTTACTGAATTCATCACATGCATAATTACCCAAGTTTACAAGATTCTCCAAGCTTTTACGGGCTAGGAGTATATTTGTATCATCGGCGTAAAGTACAGTCTTATTTGGTGTGGTACACGTATAATAGATGTCATTCGAAAATATTATAAAGAGATTTGGTCCTAGTATGGACCCCTGGGGTACCCCTAACTCAACACTCTTACAGTCAGATTTATTATTATTTATTACTGTCACTTGCGTACGATTTGCCAAATATGATACTATCCAATCATGTGGCGTACCCCGAATTCCTAAGCTGTGTAACTTACAGAAAAGTAGGTCGTGACTAACCATATCAAATGCACGTGTTAAATCATAAAATATGCCTAGTACATTCTTCTTGTTATTCAGCTGTTCATAAATGAAATCCAGAGCTTGCTCAATAGCCGTTGAAGTTGATTTAGCTTTCCGGAATCCGTTTTGGTTATCAGAAATTATTTTGTGGTGTTCAAGGTATGAGATCAATCGAACCGAGTAGGCAGCTTCGAAAGCTTTGGAGATTTGACTCTGAACACAAACAGCACGATAACTTGCAGCATCGTGTTCAGAACCTTTATTTTTGAATATTGGTATACATTTTGATTGTTTTATGTCTGGAAAAGTACCTTTAATAAAAGACTCATTTATGAGGTAAGCGAGTGGCTCACAAATGAAGTCCACAACTGATCTCAACACTCTTAATGTTATCAATTCCTGGGGCTGTCTTAGAGGTAGTCTTCATCAAAATTGTTTTCAATTCATGTGGCGTTACGGGTGTCAGATAGAAGCTAACAGGAATAGTGTTAATTTTATATACTATATACTATAATAACTGTTACATTGAGGTTATATACTTTGTTCAACCATCCTTTGCCGTTACGTCATACGTTGTCCAACTTTATCCCTCATTCATGAAATGGATGAGACGGAATTATGACGTCACTAACGTATGTCTTATTTAATTGTTAATTTTATTTGTCATTTTTGACATTTCAGTTGTCATAGTTTGATTTGTTCAGTATTTTTGGTAATTTTCGGCTTTTCAGTTAATTTTTCATTGTCAAAATGTCTATCCGGTATAATGAGAAAGAGCAAAGCTCAATTTTGAAGTTGATTGACTGCTTTTCAAGAGGAAGAGATGCTGGGAGTGCCGCTTTTACCGTTGAATGCAGTCTACAACGTATGAATCTACCTATGTTATGCAAATTGTCATGCCAGAGATGTTTCTGCTCGAGGATCATCGATTTATATCATACATCAATATGCAATAAGAACACGAATGTATGCGATGTATTCTGCAGGTAGGTACATACTAATAATAATTTTGAGGTTGACTGTAAAATAACATTCAACTAATATGAGACAAACGTAAAACAGCAGAATACGTCACTGATTATGACGTAACGGCAAAGGATGGTTGAACAAAGTATATCACAATGTTAAGTGGGATACTTCTTCCTTATGAGTGAATGGTGCGCTGCTACCATCTCAAGGGGTTGTCGAGCTGTCCGTGAACCGGATCCCCCCTCTCTTAGGATGCGCCTTTTTCGCGGGTCACCCCGTAGACGGGAACCTCTCGTCATGAATAATTTCTCCAGCTCCAGCGCTTTAAGCGTGCCAAAATCGATATATCCGCGCGATCCGATATCGGAGCGATCCCAAACACGCACTCGTATTACGTTCCCACACTCTTTGGTGAATACGTTTCGCATAACATTCACACATCGCCATTAAACAAAATCGCATCGTTCGTCTTCTTGGACTCGGCGAGGTCTTATCAAAGTCGGCCGCGTAAACAATCGAAGGTGCATACGTGTTTTGTTTCCACAGTCTACTTCCTACCGCGTTCGAGTTCTGATCTAGCATGGGAGAGGTGTTTACTAACGGGGTGCCTCAGGCACACCCGATCATGTCTTTTTACACGGAGTATCAAGAAGGCGATGGGGACAACGACATCGACAAGAGCGATATTTTGGACAAGAGAACAGGTCAGTAGTGTTTGTTTTGGTCGTGGCGACGACTAGAGCGGAATGTTAGGTTATGTACGTGTGTACTGCTTATTGATTTTTCGCTTGGCGTGTCGAACAAGATGTTGTTCGACAGGTTTCGCGTCTGGAGGAGTTATGGATGAGCGTTTTGCGTGATAAAGATGTACAGAGTGATTTTGGAGGAAGAGGTTATCAACTGATGGTGATACAACAATTTGTTTTTTCTAGAGGTTCTGTTGGGATTGGGTTCAGTAAAGTCGAAGAGGTTGTTGTTAGGCTGAAAGACGATCCTATTGTCTGTTATGTAATGTATAAAAGATTTTGAATTTGACAGAATTCCAAAAACCAACTGAAAGAGATTTGAGAAGAAGTTCGGAAAACGGATCCCGAAACATTCATTTCTACAGTTGTTTTCATATGGTGGAACCTGATTCAGATAAATGTTCAGTTTGATGATGAATTAAAGCCAGGCTGAAAAAATTAAACGTAACCACCTTCAAACGAATGTTTTGCCTTTGATATCACTTGATTTAGTATCAATGTTCTTCATCTGAAGCACTGCACTGTGAAAAAACAACCTTTCATTTGATCAATGATAGATATGTATGCAAATTGTCAACAATAACAAAAACCTGTTTATATCAGGCTATACTTGTTCATTTATTTTCGGCATACTTTTCGAAACGTTGTGGAGTTTGGAAATAGCTAGTAGCATGAATATTGATGACAGAGGACTGATTTCATTCAGTCCGTTTTCTTTTCGGTTATAATTGCACGAGTGCACAAAAATTACCGATAATTTTACAAGAAAGCGTGATATCTAAAAATTGAAAGAGCCCTCGTCCTTCAGACTCGGGCACTTTCGCCAAAATATGAAAATAACCGAATGCAATTTGTATAAGATATCACGCTTGAATGCAAAATTATCTGGTCATTTTTATGCACGAATGTAATTCATTGGATTATTTCACGATTAGGAAAATTCTCAAGGAAATGTTATTTTTTATTCATTTATACTTTCCTCTATAGATTGTATGGAGTACTCACGTAAACGCGAAATGTTTTTCTATTTTTGAAGTCTATCTGACATTTATTTGTGTTGTTTATTGACGTCTAGCGATACGGTTTCAAATGTATTGTTATGGTGACTTGATACAATGCAATTACCGCTGTAAGTTTTCGATAATTGCATTGCTCTTATGGGACATTTTATATATGAGGGAAATATTCAACTCAAGTTCATTACAGTAACGAACCTATCAACTGTCACTACATAACTAACCTGATGAAGGAGTCTATTGTTTGAGTCGAAGGAGTCCAGGGGCCTGTTTCATGAAATTACAAGTCTTGTAGCTACTAGAGAAAGACAATGCAGGTAAAGGTAAAAAACGACTAAAAAACAATTTTTTATCATCGTCTTTATTTGTGTTTCTCTTGTAGCTACAAGACTTGTACGTTCTTGAAATAGGCCCCAGGTTATCTCTAGTAGGATAGTTCTGAGTCAAAGTCCAACTTAGTTAGCAATCATTTTTGTGCAGATGCTAACTTTGGGCAAAAGTCAGTCTTGTGGAGAAAGATGGTATTTCACAACAGATCAAATTTTGAATAGCACTTGTGGGTACATCTTAGCATCTTCAGGAGATGAAAAATGAAACTACCAGTTTTCTTCTCACGAAAATGCTAACCCTGTTAGCGAAACGCGCGTCGAGTGCAATCAATATCAGTTTGGTGTTAGGGTAATTGATCTCTAGAAAGGGTTAACTTCAACACCAAAGGTTACAACATTCTCACCGTTCATTCAGAACGTTGAAAAGAGTCCAATACGAATTTTTCTAGGACGTCCAGGAAATATTTTTAATGAAGATCTTCATCAGGTATTAAATTTATTTAATTTTGTCGACTTCCACACTCTCTGAGAGGTGACCCTTCTTCTGGGAATTGAGGGGTTTCAAATTCATAATCGAACGCATGCCTCCCTGTTGGAACATGTGAGGCATATGTTGAATTTGTTTTCCCATTCTGAAAACACCTTCTGTGATCTTTACGCGCGTTTCAAAATTTGTCCTCGTATGACCTATATAAACCATGGGGCTCAATCCACATGCTAAATTATCGGTTATAATTGCACGAGTACATGAAAATTACCGATAATTTTGCAAGAAAGCGTGATATCTAAAAATTGCAAGAGTTTATTTTCATGTTTTGGCGAAAGTGTCCGAGTCCGAAGGACGAGGACTCTTTAACAAAATATGAAAATGACCGAATGCAATTTGCATGAGATATCACGCTTGAATGAAAAATTATTTGGTCATTTTTATGCACGAATGTAATTCATTGGAATATTTCACGAATAAAGAAATTCTCAAGGAAATGCTATTTTTTGTTCATTTATACTTTCCTCTATAGATTGTATGGGGTACTCACAAAAACGCGAAAGGTTTTTCTATTTTCGAAGTCTATCTGACATTCATTTGTGTTGTTTACTGACGTCTAGCGATACGGTTTCAAATGTGTTGTTATGGTGAATTGATATAATGCAATTACCGCTGTGAATTTTCGATAATTGCATTGCTCTTATGGGACATTTTATATATGAGGGAAATATTCAACTCAAGTTCATTACAGTAACAAACCTATCAACTGTCACTACATAACTAACCTGATGAAGGAGTCTATTGTTTGAGTCGAAGGAGTCCAGGGGCCTGTTTCATAAAATTACAAGTCTTGTAGCTACTAGAGAAAGACAATGCAGGTACAGGTAAAAAACGACTAAAAAACAATTATTTATCATCGTCTTTATTTGTGTTTCTCTTGTAGCTACAAGACTTGTACGTTCTTGAAATAGGCACCAGGTTATCTCTAGTAGGATAGTACTGAGTCAAAGTCCAACTAAGTTAGCAATCATTTTTCTGCAGATGCTAACTTTGGGCAAAAGTCAGTCTTGTTGAGAAAGATGGTATTTCACAACAAATCAAATTTTGAATAGCACTTGTGGGTACATCTTAGCATCTTCAGAAGATGAAAAATGAAACTACCAGTTTTCTTCTCACGAAAATGCTAACCCTGTTAGCGAAACGCGCGTCGAGTGCAATTAATATCAGTTTGGTGTTAGGGTAATTGATCTCTAGAAAGGGTTAACTTCAACACCAAAGGTTACAACATTCTCACCGTTCATTCAGAACGTTGAAAATAGTCCAATACGAATTTTTCTAAGACGTCCGGGAAATATTTTTAATGAAGATCTTCATTAGGTATTGGATTTATTTTATTTTGTCGACTTCCACACTCTTTGAGAGGTGACCCCTCTTCTGGGAATTGAGGGGTTTCAAATTCATAATCGAACGCATTCCTCCCTGTTGGAACATGTCAGGCATATGTTGAATTTGTTTTCCCATTTTGAAAACACCTGTGATCTTTACGCGAGTTTCAAAATTTGTCCTCGTTTGACCTATATAAACCATGGGGCTTAATCCACATGCTAAAGTATCTGTGTATTATATATAAATCGGGGTCAATGACGATGACAAGTGTTCCTTGTCTCGAAACAGTGAACCAACTGTTTGAGGAACACTTTCGGTAATTAATCTCATATGTTATTGTCAGTGATTTGATCGTTATTCTGAACATCTACAGGGATGATTCACTGGAATAGCCTACCTGAATACAATTTGGTATTGAAATAGTCACTAAACAATCATGAACTGGTGTGATACAGCTAGATCATGAAATTCCACCAAATATCTTCAGAAAACCATTCAAGTTTCTAAAAGTCTTAGAGCTTCTGAAAAACACAATTGGCAGCTATTGTGGAAGGATGAATAACAAAACGTTCCAGGTCTAAATGTTATTATCCTAGAAAATGATAATTTCGAACATGACAAATTTTCCAAGATGAATGTTCTGTATCAAGTAGAAACCGTCCAATTTTATCGTTTATTTTCACTCCAGTTTCAGAAAATTATTCTTCCCACGAAACATCTGTGCCGATTTATTCGGAGAAAACTCATGAGTCTGCCACCAAAAATAAATCATATCTCATTAATATCAGTAGAATATTTTCGGCGATCCCAACATGTAAACCTCGATGTAAACGCATGTTGTCTAATTTTAGAGAATTTAATCTGTTTACTCCTATATCAATAGTGATAAAATCAATTTGTTATGTTTGAACTTACTCGCATTCTTTTCAACTGAAATTTTATACTGGTTCACGAGGTAAACAAACATGGGTGGTGATATACAGGATGTCTCAGAAAGAATATGAACCTGAGCCATTCTAGGCAAATGATTATTTTTATGAGTATGAAGTTTTTAGGAATTTTTGATGGGTATGGCTTCTTATTGATACGAAGGGGAAACAAAACTACTTACTACATCACGATGGGGAAACAACTAGCTAAAATATTAGAAGATTTAAAATCTTTCAAATACTTAAAGACTGAAACGCTTGACCTAAAGACTTAAAGGCATGATTTGAAGACTTGAACGCATGACTTGAAGACTTAAAACGATGACTTAAATGACTTAGAATTTTTAGGTGTACAAGATTGAAAGAAGATGTTTCCCCCTCGCTACATCATACTTGCTTTTTACAGTTATTCTGAATAGAGAATATTTCTTCAAGTTGACAATAACTTTTTTCATTTTCCAGAAAATACGCATTTCAACTCAGCCATGCTATTAGATTGAGTGAGACATATCTAAATGAGGTGATTTGTTGAGGCCTAATACACAGTCAATACAAATTTTGGTGGGAATAGCTCGGTCATATTGCAATAATTTGAGTGGCCCACAGTTATAACATCGTAATTGGCTTCATTACTTCGCAACCAACTTTTATTTGTTCATCCATTCAGTAAGCAAATGTTCTGACTTCGTGACCATATTGGTTTCTAAGGATTCCAACAGATTAATTATCAGACCTTTCTCCTCCAAATGCTATACATGCGAGTGTTGAATTGATCTATACATTCAAAAAAATACCACTATGCTCCTTCATTCTTCTGGTAAACAATTTTCCCTTTTGACCAAAAAAAAATTTGGGACAAGAACCACACGTTGACTTGTATACTCATGATCTTTCCGAAACTGAAGTGTTATCATTATTGTTCTCAATAAATTCACTTGGCATATTATCTGTTCTGTAGACTGTCTGATTCTTTAGTCTTCAAAAACGGAGCAAATTAATTGGTGGATTCGCCTACATAGGTCAATGTTCATCTGTCATGACTTATGATTGGGTAGATCTGATCTCGGATCTGATTTATGGCATGTTTCTGTGATCGTTCGAACAGACTGGAGTCAGACGGACGAGAAAGGAAGTTTTTCCATGGGACATCATTACTGATCGTAATTCCTAGCATTTTTTATATGCAGATTCACACGAATGGGAAGCCCTGTAATGTTCGAAGAACACCGCGTGAATCAAGAGACAGGAGATACTGATTAACATTCACTTTGAATTTTTGAAGTTTGTAAGCCTCAGGAGAGACCTCTTTCGGCAGGGAGTTTCAAAGCTCAGTTGTTCTATTGAAAAAATATCCCTGAGCAAGATGTACTCGTCGTGTCATCCGTGTAGATTTTGCCAGGGGAGGAACAATTGATAACAATTCAGAAGAGCACCGACCGTGAAAATATCTATAGAAGAGAGACAAGTCTCCGACCCTTCTACGATGTTCCAATGAAGTGAGCGAGTCTGTGTGCGAAGAATCACCAGCAAGACGAATTGCCTTTCTCCGAATAGAATCGAGAAGCCTCAATGAATGTTTTGGTGCCGAACTCCACACATGAGAACCATATTCCAAGACAGGTCGTATCTGAGCCTTGTAGATCATTAGAAGCTGACGAGAAGTGAAGTATTTTTTCGCACGAAATAGAAATCCAAGTTTCTGGGAAGCACCTTTAGCGATCGATCTCACATGGTGTTCCCATGAGAGATTATCACTGATCGTAATTCCTAGAATCGAGATACTTGACTTTGTGAGAATAGTTACTCCTGATATCCGAATACTAGATGATGATAGTTCGGCTCTCCTCAAGAAGAGACATGCCTGGGTTTTCCTAGCATTGAATTCCACCAAATTGATCCAAATCGTTGATTTTATTGACGTGAATGTTTCTTTGAATTTTTGTTTCTCGAGCTGGTATAAGGAAGAGAACCTAGTATAAAGAGTACTGCCATCCGCAAAACTATGTACTGAACAAGATGTTTTCTCGATCAAATCATTGATACGAAGCAGAAACAAAGTGGGGGCCAGAACTGAACCCTGTGAAACACCTGCATTTATTGGAAGAATATCAGATGATACCCCACCAACAACCATATACAGAGACCTATCAGACAACACACTCTTCAACAAAGCACACAACTAAGGAGGCAAACCATAAGACGGCAGTTTATCTGGAGTAATTACACGAGTGCTTCAAAATTACCGATAATTTTCCATGAAAGCATGTAGTCTAAAAACTGCATGAGTTTATATTCATATTTTGTCGAAAGAGCCCGACTCCGAAGGAAACTTTTTCACTGACAACATGCTTGAATGGAAAATTATCAGGTTCATTTTGATGCACGAGTGTAATTCGGTAGAATATTTCCGGAGTTAAAACAACGACGTTTAAAATTCAGTATTTATGCCTGTCAAGATGACAAATGTACATTTTAACAATCGTTACTATAGATACACGGATCGAGCGGGTATTTTTCGATACCTACCGGGTATTTACCAGCCCGAAAATGTCCCGCCGGGAATTTATCGCTGTAATTGATCGAAAATGTCCCGCTTCATATGGGATTTTCAACATACGATGGAAATATTCACATTAAACGCTCAGAGTACCTGACTTTCGGGTTCAATCTTCCACTGATCGACTGCACTGAACGCAGTTGTCGTGCCTGCATCACCACCAGCTGATCCGCGACCTCGTCCATTATCTCGCTAATCGAATCACATGACAAAACCCATCCTGGATCTCTGTTGGCCGCGACGTCTCATTTTCGTGCCCCGGTTATTTTCATACGGATTGTAAAAGTGCCAGACAATTCTCGACTCAGTTTTAGTATCGAGTCTGCGACCCCGAGAACAACATTGCGTGACCATTTTGTTATTTTGTTCCGTGTAAACTTCCAGAAGCTTCCTATGTGCTCCCGCGGAGTGTACTTGCCCACGAACAAGGACGAATTGGTCGTCATCAACGCCCCCACCTTCTTGAGAGTGGACTCTTTTGTGGACGACGACGTCAGCGGCGGAGGTGAGGTGGTAGAGCGGGAAAAAGGGGTTGTGCACTATAGTTTTTCTACGACCAAGCGGCTCGTGTCGCAAAGTGTGCATTTATTTCGGCATCATGAAACGTATCCAAGTAGCACATTATATTGGCTAAAACCCGCATTCGGATTGGTCCGATATAGATATATCGTAAGTGGAGGATTTGATGTTGAACGAATATGAATCAATATTGAAAAATAATATATTACACACCGAGGTGGGAAGTGATTCATTCCTGTCGTGAGAGCAGTTAGTTAACCGAGACGCAAAGCGTCGAAGTTACCTATGATCTCGAGACAGGAGAATTAAACTTCCTACCGAGGTTTGTATACTATTTTATTTACAACCTTCATATTTTGATTAAAATTGATAATCTCTGTTTCGTTCTGAACATATCTAAAATATTACATCTAACGACAAATTACCAAGAACTCGGTTTTCTCAGAATAATCAAGTAGATACATTGTTACCGTGTCTACGGGGTATACAATTGTCACCAATGTAAATAAATGTCAGATAAAGTCAACAAATGACAGACAAAGTCTAGAATAGATGAAATGAGGGCGGAAAGTAAAGGTGTGTAATGTGACACTTCCCAACCTTCAAGGACGTTAGTAATGACAGCATTACATATATGGCTGTAAATAAACGATATTTCAATATGAATATTGGTTTAATATCGACAATAAATTTCAACTGCATTTTGTGAAGTGTAATATTGATAATATATAAGTTTGACTTATTAACTTATTACCAATTTCAGAACTACCACCTCAGGAGATAATGGATCATATCAGTTTTATAAAATAGATATTTCAATATTGCCTGCATATTTTTTATACAATCAATTTTCAACATCGGTATTCCAAAATATGTTCGATATTGTTTGGGAGCGTAGATTAAAATATTGAATTATCAAATTAGGTGGCATATTGGCATAATACTGCAATATGGATCAGGTGAAGTGGGATAATTGTGATAACAGGGTAAATGTAATAGCATCTTTTGAAATTTAGAAAAAGTGGCATCTGTCAACTTCTACTGATTTAAAAACTCACTGGTGTTCCCAATAGAAAATCCATTACAGAAATCTATTTTATGGGCCAATTATTTTTTACATTCATATGCGGTCTTTCTAGTGCACCCTTTCCTAAAAAGTTCATGAAATATGCATATTATAAATATTGTTGCTTTGAAAATAGCAGCTGAAAGTAAAAACTACATACTTATTACTTTTACCCTAGCGTACATCATCAAGTGAATATATAAATAATAACAGACTTGTATTACATTTTCTCCAATTTTTGAGGCAAATGTAATATAAAGAAATAATAAAAAAAACTCCCCTACTTTTTTTTTAATTCTAACTGAACAGAAACCAAAATAATACACTAATTTTGAAAGTAAAAAATTGCATTTTTTTGTGTTTTTAATTTGCTTTTTGACAAGGCTTTGAAGTTGAACTATTGCAATGTATGTTACATTAAGCAAATTCTGATATTATTGAATATTGTTTTGACAGTAAAATGGAAATATTCAAATAGTCATTTCCGAATCACAACCCAAGAGAGGTATTTTAAGAGTGATTACCTAGTGTATTCAAACAGATATCACTATTAGTAATGCAATATATTAATGAATTATTCCTTAAAATATGTAGAAAAATTGAAATATCCGATTTGTGATGGATTTCAATACTGAAGAATTACGTCGAGAACCTTTTGCCCAGCAAAATCCACCTTTCAAACCGCCTTCACATATGACAGTGATCCTTCAGTGTTTTTCCAAATATATTTTCATTATATCCAAACTTTCTGACATTTTGATGTTGTCTTGAACATAACTTGAAGTCACCACCTCTATACTACCTAACTTTTTCTTAAAACAAGTATCTCCGTGGTGTAGAGTTATAGTGGTCAATAATAACAATACCATAGTGGAGATAGTGAGTTCGAGCCTCGCAGCAGCCAGAGTTTTTTTCCAGATAGGTATTCTGTTAGTACATGTGAGCCTTTCCGTATATTATAATTGAAGATTTTGAAGTGACATTAATCGAATATATATATATATATATATATGAATATATCTTTTTTGTCGATATATTATTTACAATATCGTACCAATATAGTCTAAACGATATATCCTTACATTGTTTTCGAATATTGACTCAATAATGCCGAATGTTTTCCCATTTTTTTAAAACCAATATGATATTTACAATATAAGGTCAATATGCCCGTAATATGGGCTGATATGTATGTGCTACCTGTGTATGGTATAGTTTGTCACGGCTCAGCTGGTATCTTACATATTTCAGATCGTTTCCTTGTTCGCCAGCCATTACTTCATGTTTTGATGGTGATTCACTTCAAGAAATAACCAATACGTTTAGGTCCGAGCTGAGCCGTTTTTGTTTCATCACTGATCAGCTGACCACATATTACAGAAATGAAGTTTGGATAGAAACAACATACTGGTAATAAGCAGGAACTATCGCGCCCCATTCTTGAAGCGGTTGTTGTCCCTAACTATTCAATGGAATTTGATGGATTTGAGAAAACTGTACAAATCTCAAAAGCAGAATTCTGTATTATCGACAGGGTTCAGTTCTGGCGCCCACTTTGTTTCTGCTTCAGAAAACATCTTTTTCAGTGCATAGTTTTGCGGGCGAAAATACTCTCCATACTAGTTTCTTTTCAAGATTTTCCATACAAGCACGAGAAACAAAAATTTAAGAGGATCATTAGCGTCAATAGAATTAACGATGACTTGGTGAAAATAATAGAATGCAGTAACATCGACTTGGTGGAATTGAATCCTAGAAAAACCCAGGAATGTATCTTCTCAAAGAAAGCCGATTCATCTTTATCTATTATGCAGATGTCAGGATTACGTATTCCTACAAAGTCAAGTATCTCGATGCTAGGAATTACGATCGGAAATAATCTTTCATGGAAAAACCATGTGAGATCGATCGCTGCAGGTGCTTCCCAGATGCTTTTATTTCTATTTCGTTGAATTAAAATTGAATTCATTGGAACTTCTTGATTCTATGCAGAGAAAGGCAATCCGTTTCATTGGTGATTCTTCGCTCACGGACTCGTTCACTTCCTGGAACATCGTAGAATGAAGTGAAATGTGGAGTAACAACGTTTTTTTTCCGAAGGGGAGAGAAGAGAGGATGAGTTATTCAAAAATTTTTTTCAACGAAAAAATAGGACTCAACATTATTTCCTTCATACCTCGGTCAGTTTCAATGATAGAAACTTTTATAAATAACAAAAATAAAGGCTTTTTGAAGGACTGCAAAAAAAATTAGTTTTTTCCGAAAAATGCATTGGTATTTGGTTTTTGTACTTTCCATTTTGGCGTTGGAAAATACCAATGAACTTTCAACAAGCAATTATTCAGTTTGTAGTGAGTTCTCGTACATCACGAATAAGCAATCACCTTTGTTTTTTCAAAAGCTATAATTTTGCTCTCTGCAGGTTTTTCGATTAGATGCATTATTTTCCAGTTATTCGCGAAAAAGGATCTGAAAACGTGTTTTTTTTGCCTGAAAACCGACAATTTCACTCGCGAATAAGTCGAAAAGTATTGCTTGTCAGAAAAAACTTCATTGAACAAAAAGTGCTTAGAATTAGCCAATCTATTGATTTCCGCACTTACTTTCAATAAAAAATGTTTCACCCCCAAGAAGGGGTGGCATCCACCCCCAGGGAGAAAGCAACCCTCGGCACAAGGTAGATTTTGGAATAGAGGGTAAGTAGAACCTATATCCAAATTTTCATACGAATCGGTGCTGTATGGAATAAATACAGTTTACACTTTTTCACCGTCATAGACTGGAGTATATACCATATACAACAGGTTTCTTCGGACTATATCGCGTCACGTAGCCTAAGAAGACACGTACTAGGATACAGTCCACAAAGATTCGCCATTTTCGATAAACTAACTTGGAATTCAAATCGAAATGAGAGCATTACGCAAGACCTCTTTCAGTACATGGCACCGTGAATTCAGAAGAATGATGTTTTCCAAACACATAATGTGGGTTGGACATTTTTTTCCTTGAGAGATTTTTAGTTCTGTAGTTTGATCCACTGAATTCAACTATGGAAAATCTCTCTTGGTAAAAACGTTAACTTTTCCTTATATATTTCGGAGAAACGAATGGTCATCATCCATTATTAGAATAAAATAATGAGTCACAAAATACTATTTCGTCTAAATAAATCGGAAACTTCACAGTATTCAAAATCGGCGTGCATGTCAGATAGACAGACACCATAGTAGTCTGCTTTTCATTATCTTCACTCTCAGTCTGAATAAAAGTATGGCTATCAGCGCCTTCTGTGGTTATTCTTCTTCAACTGACTTGGGAGACGAAAAAGTCGAAAATTACTTCTCACAAACTTCGTTCTCTTCACAAGAATAATAATGTCCCTTGATTGTTGGAAGCCATTTCCCATTTTTACCGCTGAAAACTGACTGCATAGTGCTGGAAGTTACTGTTTCATAGCAGCATCGTTCTGAACATGATTCATGCTGGATAATTCGACCCCCTGAACTAGTGTTACGGAGTTGTAGTCATGATTGATTCAATATCTACGGCAAATTCATCAAGATCATTCCTTGTGAATCAACTGGAGCCATTAATATCTCCCCGTTTTGTTTTTGATTCTGAAAGCGATTCAGAGCAGAAAATAAGTCGAAAATAGCCGGTAAATAAAGAACTGGATTCGGGAGAACATGAATGCAGCGATATATGTGCCAAAAGTTATAATTACTCTGTTTACTATGAGAAAGGGGCCAACAGCCAAACGTCACAGGATGAATCGCAAGTGCAAAAACCTCCAAGTTATTTTTAGTTCCAGAAGAGAAACTTTTGGTTTTGAATCAGCGGAGTGGTGTTTTATGGAGAACACTTGCAACAAGGTTACGAAACGGAAGCCCTGTAATGTTCAAAAAACACCGCGTGAATCAAGGGACAGGAGATAAGAATTACCATTCACTTTGAATTTTTGAAGTTTGTAAGCCCCAGGAAAAACCTCTTTCGGCTAGTAGTTCGAAAGCTCAGCTGTTCTATTGAAAGAAGATCCCTGAGCAAGAGAGGTTCGACATGTCTCCAATGACCTTTTTGTCCCTTTCTGAATAGAATCGAGGAGCCCCAATGAATGTTTTGGTGCCGAACTCCACACATGAGAACTATATTCCAAGACAGGTCGTATCTGAGCCTTGTACATCATTAGAAGCTGACGAGAAGTGCAGTATTTCTTCGCACGAAATAAAAATCCAAGTTGAGGCAGAATCTTACTCATTATTCGTGAGGGCTCATGAAACTATATTCATTTCTGTTACTTACAAAATTATTGTATTATGCAGCGATCGTGCATTTTTAACCATTACTCGAGAGTTGCCTGAGCTATTTTTTTCTACACTCGATAAGAAATGAAGAATTATAAATAGTCTGTATCGTTATGAAATGGATGTATCGTGATGATCTCATTATGAAACGGATTATAGGCATATTATAGTGAGGGTGTAGAAAATAGTATACAGGGTGTCCCGTAAATAATGGATAACCTCTCAACTGCGAATTGAAGACAGTTGGGCCGTTCAAAAAATATATTATAGTGTTATAGAAAATCCTACGATTCTCGAGTTATTTGGACTTTTATGAACTAAAAAAAAATTGTTACTTTGCGCGCCACTGAACAAATAACTGAATATTCTCAGTTTTTTTTTGAAAAATATTCTTTACTAGATGTACCACCAGACTCGTATTGAAGTCAAAAAAATACCGTGGCACTATGAGAAAAATATTATTTTATTTCGATTACGTGTTTTACTAGAGTTTTTTTTTCAAAGTTTGAGCTTGTGTGGATTGAAAAATATAGGATGAAGTGAATGACCAACTCCCCTAAAAATTCCCAAAAACATTTTCTCTTTCAATTAATAAAAGTCCTCCACCATTATTTATATGATACCCTGTATAAGTATCACGAACGGTATTCACATTCAACCAATCGATAGTTTTTCGTACACTCCTTGCTAAACTACGAAGTAAAAATATTTTTTTTTAATTAAAAATGGTGTGAATAAAAAAAATTCATTGCAATCGGAAAAATCGTGGGGTGCATGGTGTCAATAGATCAAAAACCATCCCAGGCATTTTTGCATTCCAATAATTTTTTTTTAGAATATTGTACCTCTACGTCTTGTGAGGAAATGCAAAGTTACAAGCGATAAGTGATATAAGAGATAGGTAGTGATATTTTGTCACGTACAGTCCATTTTTGAAACAGGAAATAATTGAAGTTAGAAAAAATTGTAATCTGCAAAAAAACGCGCTACCTGCTACTTCATGTAATAGTTAGAATTCTCGTTTGTTGAATGAAACAAACTCTACTTCCAAACAGGATACCTCCGTTTCGTCAATCTCACTAGAAAAAAGTTGTAATGTGCAAACTGTTTAGTCTTCATTTTCATTTCATCTTTTCCTAATACATTCGGGCGAGTTGTGAGACACCCTGTACCATGTAAAAGAAACCTAATTATTTCCTTAATTTGAGCAATTTTCAATGGGTAATAAATAAATGCAAGGCAGCCTGTGAAAAAGATTTTATCGAAACTATTGTTGAACTTATCAAAGATTTTACGATTTATTTTACCTTTTTTTGAAGGCAGACTGTCAAAAAATGTTTTGAGAAATCTGTTATTGCTGCCTATTTTATTATGCTGTGTGCTGTGTGGGCGGTGCTCATGGCATGTTAGTGTGCATTTTGTCACGTGTTTATATATCAGTAACATTTGAAAGACAACTCAAAGGTTAACTTGCTTTGTTTTGAATTCAGTTATACTATAAAAATATTATGGTTATACCTATCTCATTCATTATACGATATTTAGACAGTTTATAATATATGATAATAAGTCAGCATTGATGCTGATTCCTGAAATCAAGCATGGAACTTGAACAATATTGTATCGTCCACATTGTTTTTGATATACGGTGCAGCCCAAAAAGTTCCCTGCCCCTAACTTATGCACGGGACAAAATATCGAAGTCCAATAAAGTTTTTCGTGAAAGGGCGTTAATATTAGTGATTTTTGGTGGAGAAATCAATGTCACTCGCGATCAAGATCCACTTTTTTCCAAAAAGAAAGGTCACACGATCCTTGGATATCACGTTTCATAGGTCTTTCGATTCTCTATGGAAAACACGTTTGTTTTGAGAGTTTTTGGGTTATTTTCAGTTTCATTTTGAATAATCCTCAAACAAACGAAAAATCATAATGTCAATGGAAAAATTCAAAAATAGCTTCAATTCATTTCAATAACCAATAAAATAATAACTACGTCAAAGGTTTCTAAACACTTCACTCGAAAATAAATTTCAAAGCTTTGCCGTTCTGTGGAAAAACGACCTTGCAAGAGAGAAGTTCGACAGGAATCTTGGCTCACGATAAAAGGGTGGGAGGACTGTACTCGTCAGGTCAACCGCGATGGAACCGCCAAAGACGGAACGATCGATGATATGCCGGCACACGATATTCCGACGCCATCACATTGACCGTACTAATCCGAAATCGACCGTACTATTCCACTAATTGGCTCCGTCGCTCCTAATCCGAAATAATACGGCGTTTAATTAAGTTAGCGCACCAACAAGTCTTGCAGTCGTCGTTTGATAAACCGGAGATATCGACAGATTTGACGTCGACCGATCGACCTTTCGGCGACTCTTCATACGTAACGATTGTAGTGACCGTGCGGATTCGTCGAGAAGCACTAGTGCCATGTTTTTCAACAGTCCTGTGCCCTCTGAAGACAGTGCCCTAGGTAGGACGAGGTGCGACAGCGACGGGAACTTTCCGCAGGGTATTGTGTTTATTATTTTTTTTCGAGTACTTCCTTCCATCGATTCGACAAGAATGATGATGTGGAACGTTCTTTAGACCAGTCGTCAGAAGAACGAGTCCGGAAACCCTAGTTTATCTAACAAGTGCGGAAAGTCATAGCCAGCAATCACGTGCGGAAAAAGTATGTTACACACCGAGGTGGGAAGTGATTCATTTTTGTCGTGAGATCAGTTTAGTTTACCGAAACGCAAAGCGTCGAGGTTAGCCATGATCTCGAGACAGGAATGAAACTTCCTACCGAGGTTTGTATACTTTTTTAATTACAACCATCATATTTAGATTGAAATTAATAAATCTCTTTTCCGTTCTGAACATATCAAAAATATTACAATTAACAACAAATTACCAAGAACGCGGTTTACTCAGAATTATCAAGTGGATATATTGTAAACGTGACTACGGGGTATACAATTGTCACCAATTTGAATAAATATCAGATAAAGTCAATAAATGACAGATAAAGTCTAGGGTAATGTTAAGTTTATCGGGCACCAAGCGATAAAAAAAAATTTGCGTGAACTTACGTATTTCGACCTCCTGAACAAAAAACTTGGATAAAAATTTTGTCGCTCTCCAATAGTTTTTAAGATACAGGGCATTTTTTGGGTCAAAAATGGGATTTTTGAATACACGTTCCTGCATCAAAATTACACTTGAAATTTATCCTTCTTTTTCATCAGCACAATGTACACATCCCTAATTATCCGTTCCACACTTTTTTTCATTCGGAAACACTAGTTTTATAACAAAAAAATGCACTTTCCTCAACAACAACAAAAACATTGAAAATTCGGCATGTCACTGCTAAATGTTTAGCGTATTTTTTTATGAGGGGTTGGTACCTTGGAAAACCAGAGCACACTATTCAAATTTAAAATATCGCGAATTAATTTTGGTTCGAAAACATCCACACTTACTTGGTTTGTATGCAGGTTCGTATGCTTTTTTTAATTTATTTTTGAGATCCATTTCAATTTCAACAATCAAGAATAATAAAACAATTGCTAATTGTCGATGGTGAAATGAAGGAAAATTAATTCGCGATATTTTAAATTCGAATAGTGTGCTCTGGTTTACCAAGGTACCAACCCCTCATAAAAAAAATACACTAAAAATTTAGCAGTGACATGCCGAATTTTCAATGTTTTTGTTGTTGTTGAGGAAAGTGCATTTTTTTGTTATAAAACTAGTGTTTCCGAATGAGAAAAAGTGTGGAACGGATAATTAGGGATGTGTACATTGTGCTGATGAAAAAGAAGGATGAATTTCAAGTGTTATTTTGATGCAGGAACGTGTATTCAAAAATCCCATTTTTGACCCAAAAAATGCCCTGTATCTTGAAAACTATTGGAGAGCGCCAAAATTTTTATCTAAGTTTTTTGTTCAGGAGGTCGAAATACGTAAGTTCAAGCAAAATTTTTTTTTTATCGCTTGGTGCCCGATTAACTTAACATTACCAAAGTCTAGATTAGATGAAATGAGGGCGGGAAGTAGAGGTGTGTGATGAGATACTTCAAACTTCAATGACGTTAGTAATGACAGCATTACATATATGGTTGTGAATAACCACCTATTTTATCGAACAATACGTAAATATCAGATCGTGCGTATGTGTTACACGCTAGAATATGAATTCACCCTAACAGATGACTGTCTCTAGAGGGGTACCTGCCATTGACCATTGATGAATATAGATTTCATTGCGTCGACCAGAATATTTGCTTCAATGTTATGATTTTTGCGATAAATATAATTTATAATATAACTGTTGAATGGATATTATTGTTGTTTGAACTGTGAATACACAATTAGTATATTGAGTTGCCTGACTTATCTCAAGTTGTTTTTGTGTCAGCCTGTTTGAATATTATTTCTATAAAAAGTGCACATGAATTTGCAATAACTTTCATAGTGAAATGAAGAAATAACGATAATTAACGTCTATTTGAAAATGTGACAATATGTAAGTACTTATAATAAAACACTTCTTTTTCTTTCATTTATTTATTAAGAATAATTATTAACTTATCAGTCCAGTTTTATATAAAGAATTACAATATCGAGGAGCAAATAATAATTACATCGGTAAATGGTTACAGGATTCGCGAGTTTGACGGCTTATTGACAGTCGTGCGGACAGCACTTTTTGACATTACTTATTCAATTTGTATCGTTCAATATTGAATCCAATAGTTTTTTCCTTTGAGTTTTCCATAAATATCGAAAGAATACACTATATCTAAAATTGATTTTCAATATTATACTTAAAAAAAGTGAAGAAATATTTGAAAAGCCACTTTCGCACTTATTAGGTACACTATTTTTTTCTACTAGCATGCGGAAAAAAACAGAAGTTAGCATACACAAACAGTTATTATTGAATACATATCAACAAATTAATCATTAATAATAATAATAATATTGAACATGCAATCTGCTGCATTCTGCAAATCAATTGCAGAGGCTAAAATGTTTTCCAATGAAGTCAGATTTCTGTTTTCCACTGCTTTTTCAGTGACTCTTTCAAAAGTTTTCTACACTTTTCGTGTAACCAGACGCACAACCAGCAATTTGAAGCCGAAAAATAATGTTTTGTAGTCTCAGCAGAGGCCGAAAAATAATATTTTACGGCCGTTGCCCCAGGTGACGGTCAGCAAAATGTTTTACGGCAGCGTTTGCCAGAGTAACTAAAACTGAACGTTTGTATTGCTGAATATTTGATTTCCATAAAAAAAGTGATATTCAGGACATCAGTTTACTTTTCTCTATTCAGGTTGAAAGGCTGTCTTTTTGACGTTTATTGGAATTATATAATTTCATTGCAGTCTCTTCAGTGGTTTTCCAACTATATCTGGTATTTGTTCTCGGTGAAATTTTATATACATATTTTTTCTTTTTCTCCCAATCACTTTTTTTGTTCTCACTCTTCAATATTTCATTGAAGTTTATTTCATTTTGCATTTTAATCCAGGCCATAGATAATACATGAACAGCTGAACTAAAAAAAATGTATGAATATACTGGGTGTTACATTCGAAACTTCAAAAGTTGGTGTGATATTTTGTAAAACTGGAAGCGCTTAAAAACAATTTTGAGCCAATCAAATCAATCGTACCAGGAGACAAAACAGTTATAAGGGTAAGCTCGCCTTGAACATGGTATACGTTTCGATATGAAAATAAACCCCCCGGTCTCAATGTTGATTATTCAGTATGCATACAACTATTTATTATTCCTCTGTTATCTTTGTCTCCGCGCCAAGATCCATTTCCGATGTTACCATGTACAGGGCAAATGCTAATTAGGAATGTTGATGCTATTAACTCTTGATAGGTTCTTTATTTCAGATAATTAAACTGAGATCAAACAAAGCGGAATTATTCGTTCATTTTTATTCCATTATGGTCTACCAGCTACGAAACTGGATTAGTAAATAATGCTATAATTTGATGGGAATCAAGTAAATGCGATTACTGATCAAGGGCCATTCTCATTCCAACAACACTTGCAGAAACTTTGTATCTTCTTGCGCTTTTGAGTAAGAGACATATTCCTCGTTGAAATGGGCCGATATATGATATTTTTTTTGAACAAACGTATATTCTTTGTACTTTTTATGTGAAGTCAGAATTCCGTTTCAATTACTATTTTTGCTGTCAATATCAAGGAAGTCCTGCCACACCTGAGGGAAAAAATGAATATTGAGAAATATGATTATTTTCGTTTGTGGAGAGGAAGTTTTAACAAAAATAATTTTCAACTTCTTCTCCAGTTTTATCGTAAATCATAGAAAAAAAAAGAATACAAGACTATTAGAATATTTGAAAAAATCAAAAATTGTATAGATCAACAATATGGTTTTCGTGAATCCAGTGACACAGAGTCTGCAGCTGTAGATCTGATAACTGAAATACAATTTGAATTGGATAATGATCAGAAGTGCGGATTTTTCTCACTGGATTTATGTAAAGCATTTGATACAGTGAATCATTCAATACTATTAAAAATCATGTATCACATTGGCATCAGAGGAACTGTATATAACTGGTTCCAAAATAATTCGTTCGATAGAAAACAGTTCGTATATATGGGAGATAGTAAGAGTTCAGTAAAAGGCATAACCTGTGGTTTACCACAAGGTTCAGTAATCGGACCTGTTCTCTTCCTTATATACATAAACTCAATATCTTATTTAAAATTAGAAGGTAGAATCAAATTATTTGCAGACGACACTACACTTGTATATTTCTCAAAAAGAATTGATGACATCAAAATTAGGGTTGAAAATGATCTTCAAAAAATTAATTCCTGGCTAATAGCTCACAAAATAAGTTTGAATATCCCAAAATGTTCTTTCATGGTAATTTCTAAAAGATCAGTAATGACAAAATCATTGAAAGAAATAAAGCTTAAGGAAGATGTAATGAAATATACTGATTCAATCAAGTTTTTGGGAATATATATCGATCCTACTCTTTCGTGGTCGATTCATACCCAAATACTGAGAAAAGTACCTATATCTCCAGTAATCGGTATTCTATATAAAATAAGAAATTATATTCCACGAAAATACTTTTATTATTATTTTATTATTATATTATTTCAGTTTAATATATTCAAAATTACAGTACTCGATCACAGTTTGGGGAACAGCATCTAGTTCTTTATTGCAACCTTTTAAAACACAACAGAATAAAGCAATTAACCCAAATAGCACACGACGTCCTGAAGACGAACCATTTATGTCCTAGTTACGTCGATACGTCCCGGGACGTATAGGAGACATTCGAAGAACGTACATACTTGGTCCCGTTCCAATCGGAATATATAATAAAAACGTACATGCTTGGAAGTACTATGTACGTACTTTATTAAGTATCCCTTATACGTTTACATTAACTCCTCTTCAGGTACGTACTTTTCGGAATGAATTAGGGACATACCAATGACGTGTTTTTTTCTGAATCCCATGTACGTACTGCTCAGACGTAACATTTACGTACATGTTTGGAAGAACTATGTTCGTACTATTTGGACCTTTCAGGTGCGTACATATTGAGTCCCTTTCAGATACGTATATTTCGAAACGTTTGCGGGACATAATAGTAATGACGCACATTTTTGGAAATCGTATGTACATACTATCTGGACGTCTCGTTGACGTACTTTTTTGTACATACTGTTTGGACCTCCCAAGTACGTACGGATTGGGTTCCTTTCATTTTCTACATTTCTGTTAGTATGTACATACTGTTTGGACCTCCCGAGAACGTACGTATTGGGTCCCTTTCGGTTCAAGGGGTATTGGGATTTTGAGAGTGATCACTTAGTGTATTCAAACATATATCAATATTGGTAATGCAATATTCATAACGAAATATTCCTAAAAAAATTTGGAAAAATTGAAACATTGACATGTGGTGAATTTAAATACCAGAAAATTACATACAGAATTTTTTGCACAGCAAGTTTGATATTCCAAAAGCCATCACATGAGACAGTGATCCTTTAGTGTTTTTTCGAATATATTTTCATCGTTACTGAACTTTCTAAAATTTTAATATTATCTCGAACAAAACTAACTTGAAGTCATCACATCTATAGCACTCAACTCCTTCTTAAAAACAAGTATCTCCGTGCCGTAGAGCGTAACAGTGGTCGACAATGATATCTCCATAGAAAAGGTCGAGAGTTCAAGCCCCGCAGCAGCCAGGTCTTTTTCCAGGTAAGTATTCGGTTAGATGGTTAGTACACGTGAATGAGTAAAATTTCCAACTTGGCTATTTGGTAAAAAAGAAATGAATAATCCCGAATATGAAAACTTACATTCATTCAGTGATATCAAATGATATATCAATACGTTGTTTTCGAATATTGATCAAATATCCCCGAATGTTCACATTTTTTTGTGGCCACTATTGATATCATCTACAATATGAGGTTAATATTCCCGTAATATTGAACCAATATTGGTCAAATATGTTTGTTCTACTTGGGATAGCGCATATAGAATGGAAAATGTACGTTTTCGGAATGTCCCAAACAGTTCCCCGTTCTGTACATTTCAGGTCCTGTGTGGACTAGAAAAGTACGTACCTGGGATTACCGACTATGCGGAAACGGTAAGTCGCAGGAAGGTCTTATGTACGTCTGTCGGAGACAAAAGTACGTCCTAAATACGTACAATGCATCCTCACCGTACATATGCAGTACGTCCACTGGACGTACTTGTGCTATTTGGGAAGTGTATTTACAACTTGCATTATCGTGAACCCACTGTGAATTTGTATACAAAAAAAAATTTACTCAATTTAGAGAAGCTATATAAATTGAAGAACTGTTTATTTATTCATTTGATATCATCCAACAATAAACATTTCACCCTAAAATTTACTCCTAATTCGAGTATTCATAACTATAATACGAGACAGTTAAATGATTTCGATTGGATTAAAATCAGAAGCATTTTTGGTAGAAAATCTCTGCTTCACTCAGGAGTTCTTACTTACAATATCTTGCCAAAAAACTTGAAAGAAATAAAAAATATAAGTAAATGAATTCAAATCAAAATCAAAAAAATATTTCTTGAGACAATAGAATAGAAGTATATAAAAATTCCTTTTTCGTCATTTTTATGTTATGATCTAACGGTTTAATTTATTCTGTGTTTGTATCTTGTTAATGTTTTTCTATATGTATATCCCTGTATAAGCATTAGCTTCTTGGGATCAGTTACTCAATAAACAATAAACAACTTCAAAAATTGAAAGTTTATGTTTATTCATATCCCCTGTCCCAAACAGTCAAAAATTTAATGAAACAGATAGCTTACATAGAAGATATCTTCAAAAATTGAGTGTAGTTTGCAAAAAAAATCATTATTTGGGATACCATTTCATTCCCAAACCCAGACAGGCTTGTCTCCTCAGGGAAATATATTCCTTGAAGTCATCTGTATCGATAAATTATAGAATTTTTCCACTAGATACATAGAAATGATCGAAAAATTCGAATTTGAGCTACTTTGCTCTGAATAAATTGATATTTCAATGACGCAAACATTCTCATGACTTTAAAAAGAGCCTTCGACAATGATCTAAGGAAGCATGATTATTTTTATGGAGAGAAGGAAGATTTGGGAATGTGATTTCAGTTTTTTTTCCTCTGAATCAATACAAAAAGATTACAAAACTTTTATATAAGAATTAACATTGAAAGGTACTGTTTGCTGAACATCTAATGGTACTTCTGTCCTTTCATAGAAGTTTTGTATTTTTTTTTTGGTTGATTTGGAAAAAAAGGCAAAAATCACTTGCCCCTTACAGTCGAAAAAACTATAGCTGGGTCAACTGTGTCTTTTCATGTCATGATATATGTAGTACAATGGTTTTTCTGTTATAGGCAATGAGAGCCCATCATTCGTGGCCACTGCCCCCTTTTCTGGGGGAGAACCAGAACTGCCAAATGAGATATCTGCTCCATACGAAGTTCCACAGTTTCCTATTGAACAGATAGAAAAGAAGTTGGCCATACAAAGGCAACTGAATAATAAGTAAGTTTAACCTGATAATACCTTTGTTTTCCAAGAGATTTTCAGACTTTTGAATCTGCTGGTGAACCTAAAAGCGACATTTCGACATTCTTCACCAACGATACCTTTTATTCTTCTGACAGTGGAACTTCTATTGAATAAAATATGAAAAACTTCGTCAGTTCAGTTTATTTAACTAGCGACCAGCCAGCTCATGGTGGGTTATTCCTAAGAAATAGACTTATACCACCTGGACTTTTTTGTAGACCTTTTTAAGGTGTACAATACTGAACAACATTATTTTGATCTATCTGGTAGGATTCAGACAGCTCAAAAAGAATATTCACGACACCACATTAAAAACCTCTAAAATTATCAGTGCTTCCCTACTATTTTGTGCATGTTTCATACAGATAAACCTCCCTCTTGAATCACTCTATTGAAGAAAACCGCATCAGAGTCCGCTCTAAGCATACATAGGGACAGACAGACAGAAAAAGCGACTTTGTATTATACTGTGTAGTGATTGTACACACACCCCACCAGTTCAATTCATTCCATCAGTTTCATCGTTCTTTAATTCTTCCATAGAGTCAATGAAGACAAAAGAAGTCATTACGAACCGTCAGTAGCAGGACCCATTGAAGTAGAAGATCTGGACGACCATGATCTGTATGTGCCACATTTCCAGAGAGTATCCATATCTGGAGAGGATACAAGTGGGGTAAGTCTCAACTAGGTTTAATTCTAGACCCTATCTTCACGTGAGTGATATGGTAACTTTGATATGAAATAATTGTACATTTTTTCTAGGTACCACTTGAAGATTTGGAAAGAGCATCCAAGCTCATCGTCCAGGCTCTGCAAATCCGGAAACGTTACATGAAAATGTCACATCAGAGCTTTTCTTCAACAGTTGCCAGGTTCCTAGACCCAGACAAAGAACAGCAACATCACGACGAGAAGCAATCAATAGAAGGTTGGTAACTCCTGATTATTTATCTTTCGTAACTGAGTTGGCTATGTGGGAAGATGAGCAGACGTCCAACAAGTTAACTTGCTGGGAGCCTTATATGTGAAGACTTATTTTCACTTGCCCGCTCAGTTGTAGAGAAGGATCCTTATCTTTATTACATGCATGAAGTTAGCACCTAAATCGCTTTTTTTGATACCCCGCTAGTAGTATTATTTTCAGTAGTTTCTACAGTACTTCACCAATCCACACATCTTTTATAATTCGACTGATTATGAAAGAAGAAAGGACAGATGCCTGCATCAGAGAGATGGCCATCAAAGAAGAACTTAAATACCTAAAGAACACAAGCCTATAGTTTAGCTGTTCCTTCAAACGGCATACAGTGCCCAACATTACTCAGTACATACAAAATCATGAAATGAATGCTGGTCAGCAATTTGGACACTATAAAGAACGTTAAATACGAAATTCACCAGGAAACCTTCCGGCCACGAACAACCGTATACTGCAACAGTCACGAAATTATTTCTTTTTTGCCTAGCTCTGCATGATTTTTCCCCATCTCACATTCCATTGTTGTCAGATCGCGAGTACGCCGAGTTGCTGATGAGAACGGCGAGAACATCGTTTGACGATTTCATGTTGGGGACGCTCAACAAAGATAATCTCGATCGGATTCTCACTGAAGAAGGCTTGGAAGGTAAATAACAGTTTGTGCACGACAGGCCGACGAAATCTAAAACAAGCGAACATACACATCAGCGTCCACATACCACCTCACTCGACAGGTTGTGTTGATTAATAATGCAGTGTTTGGTAAAACTATGGAAAAACTGAACCGAAATAGTCGACAGATGCAAGCTTTGGGTTGCACTGGGTTTTGGTGCAGTGGTTCCATAGGTCGTTTGACTCACTCGATGTCGTATTTTGTTATTATCATATGCCAAGTCTGCTTTCACCTCAAATCTGTTAGAAGCAAGATTGACACATATCAACAATTAACCTGCACTTTGAACCAAAGATTCCGGTAATACTACATTCATTATGTTTTGGATCAACATAAACAATGTATGCAACAGCTCCATATTATTTACCTGACCCACATTCTCATCACTGACTAAATATAGAAAAAATTCACTAGCTTGATTCACTGTTCTCCGAAATAAACAAGGTTGTAATGAATATGTAATGGTTTTCCCAAGATATTCTTAAACAATTGTAAAGGGGCATGAATTCGATATGTAAAACAAAGAGACGATACACTGACATTATACTACAGGATCATAACATTACTCGTCATTATCATAAAATCGTCTTCATCATAAAATCGTTCTAACAACTTATAACCTCAAACGATCATGAATTTTGTAATGCATCATAATCGAAGGGGATAATGAACTCGTTTTATCCAAATTGGAGATTGTTACGTATATTTCAATAGTTCTGTAGATGAACGATTGTACTGCATTATGATTCTACCGTTTGATGTTTCGACGAACATGTTTGTGATTCTCTGCATGATCTTCAGTTGAATATCATTATAGTTTTCAACAGCTCATTTATCAATTTCAAAGGACAAAGATATTGAGCCGATTGTATATCAGATAATTTGTAAACAAGTCTTAGGGAGTAGTTAATTCTCAAACTATCTCTTTCTTAGTTCGTTTTCAATCACTATTCGTTCTCAAACCGTACTCTGGAGAATTTTCATATTACTGAGTACATTGACATGTTATCGCGACTCAATCAAAATCAACGTATCGTACGATTTCTTTCTAGATCATGGGATTCATCCTCCGAATCATACAGCCTGGGAAGCACCAGATACTCCAGACACGGAGCATGTCTTCAAGAAAAATCAGGGTGTCTACAATATCTACCAGAACGAGAGCGACATGAAGAACGAGAAGCCCTGCCCCTACGATTATCCCGATGTTATCACGTTCACAACGGACTTCTATAACATGTGCAACATGATTGCCGATGGACCACTGTACGTATAAATTTTCAAAATATATCGCGTCACAGTTGCTCATTTTTCGATATCGAAGTATGTTGGTCAGACATGATATGATTTCAAAACCAGTTTCAAAGAACACTAGAGGAGCAAAAACACCCAAAGCTCCAGTTTCGAGTATTTACCACAAAACTTTACATTTTAAATCTGCTATTCACAGAAAATCTTTTTGCTATCGGCGACTAACTTACCTTTCGTCGAAGTTCCAACTGCACGTCCTACTGAACGAACTGCGTGAGCTGGCATCACAGAAAGCCGTGCCTCACCGAGACTTCTACAACATCCGTAAAGTAGATACCCACATACACGCCGCATCCTGCATGAACCAGAAGCATCTGTTGCGTTTTATCAAGAAGACCCTCAAAAATTGTGCCGACGAAGTTGTGTCGATCACCAAGGGAGTTCCTATGACGTTGAAAGAGGTATTCCAGGTGGGTGTGTTGATTGTTTCAATCGGATTGAAATCTGGTGATTTATTAGGCTGAATATAAATAATCATTATCTTATTTTAGTCCATGAGCTTGACCACTTACGACTTGACCGTCGATATGCTCGACGTCCACGCTGACAGAAACACCTTCCATCGTTTCGACAAGTTCAACGCCAAATACAACCCCATCGGTGAAAGCAGACTCAGAGAGGTATTCATGAAGACGGACAACTATCTTAACGGCAAGTACTTCGCCAACATCATCAAAGAGGTCGCCAGCGACTTGGAGGAGTCCAAATACCAGAACGCCGAGTTGAGGCTCAGCATTTACGGGAAAAGCACCGATGAGTGGGATAAGCTGGCCAAGTGGGCGTTGGAGAACAACGTGTACTCGGATAATGTCCGCTGGTTGATCCAAGTACCTCGACTGTTGTGAGTATACTATACTTTTTCTGAGGGTCAAACTTAGGACTTCGCGAAACCAAGACTGATCAATCTTGGTCTTGAAAAATGAATGTAGCCTTTGTGTTGATGTTTCAAGACCAAGACTACTGCAATAGACCTTTCCAGAATAAGTAGGACAGAGATGGAAAATGTGAACTGAGTTAGTCTGAGAGAGAAACAGGTATATTTCATGCGTCACTTGTGGGCAGCTTTAAAAGATGCGCAAACGTGAGTGCGAGAGAGAAACTACTTCTTTTATCGCATCGTGACCGGCACCTGGAAACACAACATAGTTGAGGCATTTTAATTTTCAAGAACGTAGACCAGAGTTCTATACTGATAAATAACAAATGGCCGACTGAACATGGACTGACTAAACACTAAACTCTTCTCTTTCAGTGAACAATAATGAAAAACCTACCATAAAGTAATTGAAATAAATTGCCATAACATTTTCCATCAGATTTTTCTTAATATGGGGTACATTTAAGTTAATCATTTTTCTTTCGAGACCATGACTTTTGATTTTGTGCTAAGAGAGTTCCGCTTCTGAAAGCTCTCCAATTATGACGAACTGGCAAAATTCTTCCAACAACAATTATGATGATAATCAATGATATTTCCATTCTAGTGACATCTTCAAGCTCAACAAAGTCCTCACCAACTTCCAGCAGGTCATCGACAATATCTTCCTACCGCTCTTCGAGGTGACAGCCAAACCCAGCTCCCACCCCGAGCTCCACACTTTCCTGCAGTACGTCATCGGCTTCGACTCCGTGGACGACGAGAGCAAGCCAGAAAAGAACCCCCTCTTCGACAAGGACACCCCCACCCCCGACCAATGGAACGACGTCGAGAACCCGAACTACGCCTACTACCTGTACTACATGTACGCCAACTTGACGGTGCTAAACAACTTCAGGGCGGAGAAAGGGCTGCACCCCTTCGCTCTGAGGCCTCACTGTGGGGAGGCGGGCCCCGTCCAGCATCTAGTGTGCGGGTACATGCTTTCTGAAAACATCTCCCACGGGTTGCTCTTGAGGAAAGTACCCGTGCTGCAGTACTTGTACTACTTGGCACAGATCGGTATCGCTATGAGTCCTCTGTCGAACAACAGTCTCTTCTTGAACTACCACAGAAATCCTCTGCCGGAATATTTGGCCAGAGGACTCATCGTGTCTCTCTCCACGGACGATCCCCTGCAGTTCCATTTCACCAAGGAGCCTTTGATGGAGGAGTACAGCATTGCTGCGCAGGTTTGTGTTTTTTCTTTGTTTGCTCAATGAACACCGGATGGACATTTATAAAAAACCTGTTCTTGGTCCATGCTGACGAAGACATTGAAATGACATTAAATAAATATTTATGAAAGGTCCATTACTGGTTTGTATTGTTGCGATATTCCTAGGTTCGTTTATCTTAATAATACTCCGGAAAACACTGAACTATTTTAATTAACTTCACTATAAAATACAACCACTGCACTGACTCATAATTCACTTACAAAACACTTATACTTCTCAAATGACTAAAACATTCAACGCTACTGAAAACTGCTATCTGTAAATGAAACGCATTCTTATATACCACATCGGAAGAGGGGAGATTTCTCCAAGAGAACCGTCCAACTCGAAAATTCTATCACCACATATGCCTGGTCGTAAATGAGCGGTGTTTTTATGACCGCGGCTCAGGCAATTGCCTTTTTATGATGCTCAGTGGCGGCGTTTTATTTCGATTTCGTAACAGTATGTTTATGATCATGAAATATACTAGCCTTATCCTCGACTAAATTATGGATGTCCCTCTAAGGAAATGAATAGGACGATACATATACTATTATTTTTCACTGAATTTTTCGTTCAATCATAGAATATAGCCTATATCACTCCTGAATGGTGTAGCTTTCTGTTCGTGAAGTAATTTTCATGATCGGATCAGTATTTCCGACGATTACCTCCTACAAATAAGGTTAAAAACTTCACGTCTTTATGATAGTAGTATAGATTGTGGTACATAAACAATTTCTCTCTGCAGGTGTGGAAACTGTCGAGCTGCGACATGTGTGAACTGGCCAGAAACAGCGTGCTTATGTCTGGATTCTCCCACAAAACCAAGCAGTACTGGCTGGGGCCGAATTACACGAAAGAGGGGGTAGCAGGGAACGATATAGCCAGAACCAACGTTCCCGACATTAGAGTGGCTTTCAGGTACGAAACCCTCATTGACGAACTCTCGAACATCTTCAAGAGTCACGCCAAAGAAGAATAACGCGAGTAGATGCTTCTTTGGAAACGTCCTTGTGAAAAACGACGAAATGGAGAAGCCCTCCTACATTTGACGTACAGGGATGTTTTCAAAGGAAACTAGCTCTTTTTATGAGTGATTCTATGATAATTTTGAATCACATCTCATTTAGTTCGAACACTCGAATACGGCTAAAATCAACGAAAAAAGTAGAGCGGGTCGAGAGCGGATCCTTGCGGCACTCCTCAATTTCGATTTGACCATTTGCACTGCGTGTGTGAATCAGAAACATTCATAGAATAATTCAACCTAATTTGTTCTTTGTGTCATAAGCCATCATTGGCTATATATCCAAACAAGATACACGAATTTGAAATAATTACTTTACAAACTGTGTTAACTTATAACTGAACGATTTTTCGCTCAGATAATATTACTATGGGTTGAGTAGCTTTTTTTAGGAATAATTATTGATTTGATTGTGATGAAAGTGAGCCTTAACTATATAAATTATCATTATTATCATTTTCAAAGAACCTGCCAGTTCTTCCACGTCATATATAGATATTTTTATAGTGATTTTTATACCTTTTTGAATTCTGTTCCACCCTAGATTGTTTATTGTATTGTTGAACGATAAGGAGAATATATGTGATATAGATATCATAGAAACTATCTACCTACCCTTTTTTTTAAAGTTGAATTATATTTTATTTCTGATGATCGCTCACATCGTGGAGAGATAGTTTCCGTGGCGACTTTATTCGAATACAGGAATTATAGAATTTATGAAAATAAAGTATATATCAAAAGTGTATTTTATTACTAAATTGTTCCAGAAGGGGCGTGAGGATCTTTATTCACTACTAATACATACAACGTGACTTACGGTCGTTGGTAGGTTAAACGTTTCTGGAAAACGCAACGAATAATTTTTCGTATACGGGATGTTCCATTTAAAAAAATAAAGTTGCTAGGACTTTTTGATGGAATTGGCAACGCCGCAATGCTGAAAATATTACAGATCGACAGAACATGTAAGGAAATGTGAGAGGTGAAATTTTCGGGAGTAATTTCACAAGTGCTTCAAAATTACCGATAATTTTCCATGAAAGCATGTTGTCTAAAAACTAAAAACTGCATGAGTTTATTTTCATATTTTGTCGAAAGAGCCTGACTCCGAAGGAGGAGGGCTCTTTTAGCAAAATATGAAAATAACCGAATGCAGTTTTTTACTGACAACATGCTTGAATGGAAAATTATCAGGTTTATTTTGATGCACGAGTGTAATTCGGAGCTGAAACAACGACGTTTAAAATTCAGTATTTATGCCTGTCAAGATGACAAATGTACATTTTAACAATCGTTGCTATAGATACACGGACCGAGCGGCTATTTTTCGATAACTACCGGGTATTTACCAGCCCGAAAATGTCCCGCCGGGAATTTATCGGGAGTAATTACACAAGTGCTTCAAAATTACCGATAATTTTCCATGAAAGCATGTTGTCTAAAAACTGCATGAGTTTATTTTCATATTTTGTCGAAAGAGCCCTACTCCGAGGAAGGCCCTATGGCTCTTTTAGCAAAATATGAAAATAACCGAATGCAGTTTTTTTACTAACATGCTTGAATGGAAAATTATCAGGTTTATTTTGATGCACGAGTGTAATTCGGTAGAATATTTCCGGAGTTAAAACAACGACGTTTAAAATTCAGAATTCATGCCTGTCAAGATGACAAATGTACATCTCAACAATCGTTACTATAGATACACGGACCGAGCGGGTATTTTTCGATACTTACCGGGTATTTACCAGCCCGAAAATGTCCCGCCGGGAATTTATCGCTGTAATTGATCGAAAATGTCCCGCTTCATATGGGATTTTCAACATACGATGGAAATGATCATGAATAACTAGCTTTGTCATGCTTCAGGTGATGAAAAACTTCAACGGTGTCCATGGTTGCTTGCTTATTCTTGAATTTTTGATTTGGATATTTCGTAATCCACCAAAAAACTTTATCGAATGAATTAATATTGGTGTAATTTGTGTGAATCATTGTCATTCTCTGCTAGATGATTAACATTCATTAAAAACGAACCAAAAAAGTATAATTGCACTTTATTAAAATAATAAATAATATACTTACAACTAATAGCTTTTTCCATTAATGAAACTCGTGCACATTTCCTGTATACCTGCCATTCATTGGATTCACAAGAGATAGAAACTCATCAATAACAAATCAAAGACTATTTTCCTCATAACTGAAAATATCAATTATTATAAAGAGGCAATACCCACATTCAAAATCTTTCAAACAGCTGTTCAGACTAATAGATTGTCAATGAAATCATCCTTTAAGTCAATTCATATTCAACAGCTCCAAAGCAAATATGGCGATTATTGGTGACTCAAGGTTCAACGTTAGGGCCCATATTCTTCATAATGTATGTAACTGATCTCAAACCTCATTTTGTCATCTACGCTGATGAAAGTAAAAATCATATGAATGGTCATGATTATACTGAATGTGCACCAGTTTCACCATCAGAAATATAATCAAATCTCAACGCCATCTGCCTCTTCAAAAAACTCTTTAAAAAAAACGAATAACGTCACGCTCAACCTCAAAGCTTGAGCCGGAGAATGTTCTCGTGATCTTTGATCTCGTCGACGTTCCTCAAGTTATCCCACCAGAACCTCAGCCTGTGCTTCAGGATCATCTGGAACCACGGCGTCAAAGGGCCCGTAAGCGTGGGAATGTACTCGTCGAGTTGGTCTCTTGGCACGAAACTGATCTCGGAGATTTCGCTCGGATTCGGCTTGACCTTGACGTCGGCCTGCAGGAACAAAACGTAGTCGATCTCGTGCTCGCCCCACTTGCCGTTGCCCTCGTCCTTGTAATGTATTCTAGTGACGTAGTCGAGCTTCTCTAGGGGGATGGCGTCCGTCGGGATGCCCAGCTCGTAGTTCAGGCGTCTCTGGGCGGCTCTCTTGATCCCCAGGGCGTCTTTGTCTTCGTCTTCGCCGGGAAAGTCGGCGATGGGGTGGCTGCAGCAAGAGTTGGTGTAGCAGTCCGGGTAGGTTATCTGGGGAACGTCAAATTTTCGTCGGGATTCGTTACAAACTCAAAATTTGTCGGAAGGAGTGGATATTGAGCGTGCGATTTATTCCGCTAGATTGTGCTGTAGTCCACGGAGACCTGTCAGCTGATCATTCTGACGCCTGACAACGAGGCAACGTGAAATATTGAGGTTAGGTTAGAAATTCACCTTACAGAAGTTGGAATCTCAGCAAATAGGTACTTTGAGACGTCAGAAAAATTGAAGGGAAATGAATCACAAGTTTCTTCATTTTCCAACATTTTACATGAAAATGATATAACAGTATGTCTTTTGTGTCAATTTGATAGTACTATGTCAAATATTCTGAAGTTAATTTCATTATACAGGGTGTTAGTGAATAAGTGCGTAAAACTTCAGGAGGTGATTCTGCATGAAAAACAGGGTTGGGCTGATTAAAATCAAGTGATTAAAATCACGATTAAAATCATGATTTAAATCAATTTTTGTTTTTTATTAATTCAGAACCAGATAACAACATGATATAAAAGTTTTCTTGAAGATTAAAAAGAGTATCTGCTTTTAGCAACAACAACAAAGAAGAAGAACATAATTCCTAATTCTCAAACTAAACGTTACACCTAAATTTTATTACTGTATATTTTCAGTCTATTCATTTTCGTTATACAATTTAAACAAAAACACGAGTTTTCCTCCTTTGTCTACGTCTAACATGTTTCTAATATCCGAGTGTACAACTAGCGAAATGCGTGAAATTGTTGGGCAACGTCAATTTATAGGTTGAGAAGGAAAACAAGCCTTGACAGGAATATTCTTGCAAAAAGCACAACAAACGCGTTCGTGTTCGTGCCTCACTCGGCATTGTATAGCGAGTGCATAGGACAGAAGGAAAACAAATCGCGACAAGAATTTTCTTGCAAGAAGCGCGACAAATGCGTTGTCACAAGTTTTTGAGCCGCAAATTGTATTGAAATTTTTAGACTTATACATTAAAATAATCAACAATAATTTTCAAAGAATCAAAATGTTCAAATTTTATCAATCTAAAAAAATCAATGATTTTTGATTTTTTTAATAAAAATCGGATTTTGCCCCACCCTGATGAAAAATAATAACAGGTTTTTATATTAACTGTTTTCCACGAATTTTTTTGTTTTCCGAGATACGGGCGGGGTGTTGAAAAAAAATTGACTATGTATTGCCCTTCAACCGGTCGGGTAATGCAGATGAAAAAATTTGGTGCGTCAAGAGGTAGGCTTTGGGCATTTGTCGACATGCAACAAAGAATTTAAGTATCATCAGGGTCGCGCATACGGGTAATGATCTCAATGTTTCTGAAGAAAAAATTGTACGCCACTGAGTTATTTACAATAAAAAAAACTTCTTGATGGATATTAATTTATCTACCCTGCTTGAGGAAGCATTGTATACTATTGTATAGCGAAACACGTGTCGTGATTCCATAAACCCCTTTTTCGTGAGAATTTGTGATATTTATAAATACGGATATTAATTTCGAGTACAGGCCACTAAATATTCGTATTCAACAAAATGTCGACACTAGTATTCTATCGTTGTTGATGTAGGACTGAAGAAATAGAAACTACGCCTTGAGATGTTTTATTTTTTTGCATGAAAACGGCAGGAAAACGACAAAAAGTTAGGATAGATAGTTCATCACAAATTGAAAGTGCAATTCAAAAATGTCGCAAACTACCTCTTAACAGCCACCAAATTCAATTTACATTACCAGACCAGTTTCAGAGCAATGAATAAATAGTCAGTTCTTTTTATTAAACTTTAACAACCCTCATATTATTCATCAACACCCTGGGAAGCTAAGTAATTTTTATGTCAGATTCAAAAAATCAATATACTTATTTCAACAAGAATATCACCAGATTGGGCGTCCATCGGTATTATAAGGACATTAATGGATGTTTAATGGAATCCTGAATGTCAGAATGACATACAGAGGACATCAATGTGCTGTTAAGGTACGTAATTCCGTTTTCTTTGAAAAAATGTTCATGTGCCATTTTGAGTCCATCATATTGGATTTATAAATTTTGACTTCAGATTTTCATAAACAAACAGTTTTGTTAGTGAAAGAAACTCTGGCAAACTCAAGTCATAAGGCATACACAGACAAATCGGTTTTCAGATATAAAGAAATGAAGGATATGCTTTCGCACAAAAGCAAAATTTCAAAAATGATAGATAAGATGAATTTTCAGGGTGGGGCAAAATCTGATTTTCATTAAAAAAATCAAAAATCATTGATTTTAAAAAAAAAACACGATTTATTTGATTTTTGAAATTTGAATATAAAATTTGAACATTTTGATTCTTTGAAATTATTGTTGAATATTTTAATGTATAAGTCTAAAAATTTTAATACAATTTGAGGCTCAAAAACTTGTGAGAACGCATTTTTTTTGCAAGAAAATTCTTGTCGCGATTTTTTTTTTCTTCTGTCCTATACACTCGCTATACAGTGCCGAGTGAGGCACGAACACGAACTTTGTTGTGCTTTTTGCAAGAATATTCATGTCGAGGCTTGTTTTTCTTCTCAACCTATAAATTGACGTTGCCCAACAATTTCATGCATTTCGCTAGTTGTACACTCGGATATTAGAAACAGATTAGGCATAGAAAAAGGAGGAAATCTCGTGTTTTTGTTTATATTGTATAACGAAAATGAATAGACTGAAAATATACAGTAATAAAATTTAGTTGTTTTCGTTTTGTTTAAGAATTTGGAATTATGTACTTTTTTTTCTCTTGTTATTGCTAAAAGCAGATACTCCTTTTGATCCTAGAGAAAACTTTTATATTAAGTTGTTATCTGGTTCTGAATAAAAAAAACAAAAATTGATTTAAATCATGATTTTAATTTTAAAAATCAAGCGATTCAAATCATGATTTTAATCGTGATTTTAATCATTTGATTTTAATCAGCCCAACCCTGTGAATTTTGTATACACAATCACAAATGATTGTTGAAGCACATTGGCAAATAAAATTTCCTTGTATAGTCTTCAAGTCGTTTTCTTTTAATAGATATTGAACTGATCCTGTTTTTAAATCTATGAATTTTAATTTATTATAATTTTATAAATTCGATCTACATGCATTAATGTTCCCTCAACAATATACTGTTACACTAGAATTATACAAGTTCCAAGTGATAATCTGTAAAATGGTCAAGCTTTCCCCTGGGTTGATACAGCAAATAAGATAAAATAAGAAATAAGTAAGATAAAGAAGTTAAACATGTAATTCAATGGGAACGTTTGTACACCTTCTGAAATAACATAGGAAATAAGATAAGAATTAACCAACTTTCAACTCTCATCATATTTTATTTTGAAAATGGAAGTGCACATTTGCAGAAACATAGTTGAACGTCATTGTCAAAAAATGTGTGATTTCATTGGTTGATTCTTATTCCTTATTTCATCTGGTCTAATTTTATCTAATTCCTTATCTTATTTCATATTTTATCTTATTTGCTGTAGAAACCCAGGGTTACTTTCACTAACTTTTTCCCACTTGTAAGAAAAATGATTTCTTGTAGCCCAATTTTTATTATTGTTATGTTAGGCACATATTGAGAAGACTATGAAATTCATGTCATCATATAACTCACTCTGCTACTGACATACCTTTGCTGACGATCTCTTCTGTAACAATAAATCCCCTTTGGTATTGAATAGGAAAACACTAAATGCTCTGTGCAATGGAATGTCCCCATTCTTCTGAACCAGGTGGCAATCCCTCTTGCTAGCTTGTCCTATGATTTTATCGTTTTCATCTACCAAGAAACACTTTTCGTTCAGGGATGTTTCTTGCAGTGGATCCAAGTGCTCTTTGGATTTCGCTAGGGAGCTTGCGAAACCTCTTCCTACTGTGCGCTTGATTACATTCCTCAGTGAAAGCGTTAGCATTCTGAGCAGAGAGCCTGAAATTTCGGGAAAATTAGGTATGAAATTTGAATAACTAGGTGTGGTGCATAAATTCAAAAGAAATTATAGTATAGCACTTTACCTAGACGTATATTATACTGAACTACCTTCAGAAGCGTTTCATCAGTTGAAGGGGTCACAAAAACTTTAATTGGAATATGCAAATTAACTGACTATTTTTAAATATTCAATTCATTTTGTCAACAAACATTAAAAAAAAATATTTGGCTGAATTTGGCAGACGCAAGCACTGTCAAGTGTCAAAGCGCTGTTGACGTTCGTATTCGTTCGGTTAACTCTTTGAGAGACCTCTTGCAGAAGTCGAACTTGTATTTTGTATTCTTTTATATGTTTTGAAAAAAGACAGATATACACGGACCTTGCACGATTTCTCCCCGAGGTTCTTATGTACGTTGATTCTGTTAAAAAAATCTGTATATGATTTCTTGCTTTGAATTTGAACTCAGTGAAATACTAACGAGGGTCGACAAACTTGAAATGCAATTTTATCGTAATCCGAAAATTAATTGACTAATTATATTTGAGATCAGGTCCTAGTGTCTAAGGATCACAGTAATTTTGAAAATTGGGTCTAGGTTCCCTACTGAGTTAACTTTTGATTTGCTGATCCACTGAGGTCTTTGTGCTTTTCTCCAATCGAGTTGAACGCTCGTAGTTCATTATTTATTTTATTTCCCAAAACCTTGTTTGGTTATGTTTGTGTAAAGCAGACTGATTTTTTTTCATCGGGTTTTGGGGTATACTTCGGAAATAATTATGAAAAGTACCTACTCCACCAAAAAAAGCATTTATTTATCAGTCAAATGAAGCCTGGAAGGTCCCGTCGCTGGCTCACAGAACGACGAAACACAAAACATTATTATCTCTACTGTTATTATGTTCTGTGCACGTGCTGAGTTTCCTACATATTTATATTTCAAAATTTGAATCCCCTAAACATTGCAATACTATAAGTGAAAAAAAACAAGTGATACTTGTATAGAATGCTCTGATTAATAGAATGGAAAACGAAAACAAAATTAAGCCGTGTCTGTCCTGCAAAGTTGTATCAGTTTGTACACTTTGTGGAATCGGAGTTTACTTGATACACACTGCAAAAATGTACAAGAGAAATTCTAAAATACCGCTTCAGCTCCTAGGACTTGGTAAAACATTAAGATGGAGATGTCTTTCAAACGTTTAATTAACAATGTTTCAGGAAGCATTGGTTTAGGGATAGCAGAGATATTCGATATATCACCATTTAGAACTCGACAAGAATAAAAGGTATGGAAAGTTTTTATGAACAATAATTGTTTTTTGATATATTTTCATGTACTACAAACAATGAAACACAGTTTACTATTCAAGATTTGTATTCTTCACAAAACCTAGCTCAATCCACACATAATATTCACTTATCCAAATTATTTCCTAAAATCCAACTTTCCCTAGTTTTGTGTCAGTTTTCGGATTTGCTGTTATGCCTTGCACAGCAACAATCAGTTCATTAGCCCTCGTTTGGAGTTCCCTCAGGTCCTGTATGTAGAGCATCCGCAGGATCTTAGCTGCCTGGTTCAAAATTGGATCTCCCAGATCAAAACCGAGATCTGCATCTTGAATTGGAAAAGGCGTTCCCTAAAACATACATTTTTTTCACTGGGGGGCTCCTCAGCGTCCCCTTTGGAGACACGAAATTATATCTTGGTATGTTTGTTCTGAATGTACTTACAGTTACGATATATTTTTGAGGATTCGCAACACAGTCTGGGGCCATTCTTTTCGTTATCACCTTCCTCACAGCTTTTAGAGTCACAAATGGATTGTTGTGAGGAACTATTTTCAAAATCTTGGCCAAGCCATTTATACCATCCGTGAATTCTTTGCTACTGACTGAAAAACCAAAACTTTACTCTAATGTTACTGATTCAATGATACACATACAATCCAATTTGTCCAAGGAATTTTCCGCAACAATACTAGGAACATTAGTCTTCTGTAGATTCTCTACTGCATGTTTCAAATATTTGCTTTCTGAAATAAATCATATTCAATCTCATTTGAATCCAGTTAGGTACTGTACTTACTGTTGTTTCTTGCTTCTAGTTGAACTGCATAACCTAGAAACCACTGGAGCTCCTCAAGTTTAGATTCGAACACTGGACAACCTATTCCATCCTTATATTCGTTATAAACTTTATCCCAATCTCTCGAGTTAATATTCTTCATATAATTTACAACGTTGGGAGGAGCATTTCTGATTCTGTTGATTTCTAACCATACTACCACAGTCCTGAACGTTCTTTCATCTGAAAATATTTAAACCATGTCCTATTCTGTAGGCTGGGTGTATTATTCTCACCATTCAAATTCACGTTGTCTGCCTCGGGGTAGTCCAATGCATTCAGAAGTCTTTTCGACATTCTGCAATACTATATGTGTACTAGCCGTATGAGCAAATTGAGTAGGAGATTTTTGATTGTTTATGATTTTTATTCAAATCGCCCTAAACATTTGTTTGCTATTGTCACTATCAATTGTCATACGTCACAACAACATTGTATTGCCAATCCCAACTCCTTGGTCACCAAACATTTCCTAAAAGTCCCTAACACCGATTTCCTCAAGAAATACAAGATTACTCAAGAATCATGGCGGAAAAAGTAAGGCTCACGCTTCAAGACCTACAACAAAACGTGTCTCAACTGTAAACTATCACTCATGTATTATTATAGTATCGGTGGTCCCAAACTTACGAAATTTTCTCCTAGATGGCTGTGGTGTGCCGATATTGTAGTTATCTTTTCCAATTCGATGTCCTTTTTCTTTTTATCACCTGTGTCTGTGTAATCAAATCACGTTTTGTTAAAGTCTCATCACATCAGTTTTCAGTAGTGAAGTTAATATTGTCTCCATCATAAGTGCGTGCATGTGGCTAAATGTTGAAGAAATCAATGAACTGGAAGAAGCTGAAAATTTCCCCGTTGTTTTCGATTGAAATGAACCAGCTAGTGAGATAGTGGCCTGCTTTCATCTGTCACTTGTTTTCTTGGGTAGGATATTTTGATTTTCCTTAATTAATATCGAAATTCTCCTACTGATGAGAAAACCTTGAGTCAATGTTAGCGGACATATTAACAATAAAAATAACGCATCAAACGTCAACAATTCAGAATACCAAACCCATTAATTGTTGCTAATTGCAGGTTGTGTTTTGATGTGGCGATTTTTATTTTCGGATGTTTGCTCAAGACAGGAGGCACATCAGTAGTTGTTGTTAGCTTTATTCCCAAGACCTCTAACAATTGACTCTTTAAATTGGGGTTAAGTGATTTGTTCAAGGATATAATGATACTGTGTATTCATTCAATCAAGGAGCGAAAAAGGAGATCTGCGAATGCTAAATAATGATGAATTCAATGCAGTGTCTATTATTCCGGTACCGGAATCATATAGGTGTCGTCACAAAGCAAGACTGACAAAAACATGAATTTAACTCCTTTGTTTTTCTCTACTTCACTATTCGTATTATTACTGTTGTAATACAAGATTGTGTTAGGTACCGCCAAAATCAAGCAAAATACAAGCTTTTAGCAGCAGAAGAAGAATAATACAAAATGAGGATGCAGGATTCAAAAAGGTTGAAGCTGGATACCAGTGACCATATTGTAGACGACGGCACTAAAAATAAAGAATGCTTTTATCCAGTTCTGCCAGATGACGTGATCGTAGACACACCTTTGGTCGAGGTCTATGTAGACTCAATATCGAATCCAAAGAACACTTCCAAAGTAATACTGGACTTGAATTCAGTCTTACCATTGCCAGAACTATTGCATCTCAAACGCGTTAAAGGAAGAGATATTCTTCTTTTTCCAGTAGAAAACATCGATAGAAACGCTGTTCAGTCTGTACTTGAACAAAAGAACTTCGATACTACCTTACTGGAGAACAATATTAGAACAATCATGGTGGCTGAGGTCCCGCCAAAAACCCGGCACCAATACGAAAAAGCTCACAAACTGTGGCCCTGCAACTTTCACTCGAACAAATACCTCGAAAAACTGGCCACAAATACTTTATTCACCCCTGACGATATGAAAAATCACGTAGCGTACATGCGTGTTGCAATAGACGTGGCCAAATACGCCAAACAGCACTTAGTCGATGGGCACCAGATCGGGGCTGTAGTGGTGAATCCCAATATCAACTCAGTAGTTGCTGTTGGTTACCAGAGAATAAAAGAAGCACCTTACTACCACGCCGCAATGGTGGCCATTGACAACGTCTCTAGGACCCAAAATGGAGGAGCATTGCCAAACGAAAGCGTCTTAGAGAGCTCAGAGGAGCTGGATCTGCGTGGAGTCCCTCAAGGCCTACTTGGATTTCTTCGCGAAACACACCCTGCCGTTCGATTTGGCGCCAGCAGGTTCAAAAGCAAGGAGGAGTTACTCCAGCCAGCTGACGGTCCATACCTGTGTACCGGTTACTACGTGTATCTGACTCGCGAGCCTTGCGTTATGTGCGCGATGGGACTGATTCATAGTAGAGTGAAACGGGTGTTTTACGGCGCTAGATCTTCTAATGGTGCTCTAGGGACTCTTTGCAAAATTCATACCGTAAAAGACTTGAACCACCACTACGAAGTATGGGGGGGATTGTTGGAAGAGAATTGTGTTGATTTGTGAAGTGAAGATGTGGTTCCTTTCTGTTGTGGAATGTACGACTGTTACAATTCTTTTAGTTTGACATAATTTTTTGGATAATAGGTTTCCACATGTTTGATTCTTCAATATCATGTAAAACATAAACATGAGAAGCAAAACGAATCTTTTTATATCATTATGATGCGATCCAGCTGACTTATTACCACCATATTAATGACGTCAACAGAAATTCGAAGGAGTTGGAGAGGTTTGAGACATGCGTCCAATAGAACGCGAGATTATTTCAAAAGTGATGAATACAAATTTCACCTTGAACGACCTTTCTCAATGTTTACTTGGGTAGAAGTTATATTTGTGTAATTTGCTGGTTGCTATTCAGAATTTCCCAGGTGAAAAACCCACTTGAAAGCCGCATTTTAAAATACTCTCCTGAAAGAATTTTTATCTCATGCTTTTGAATTAATGTTTTTGCATCATTTAACTAGCAACTTACCTATGTCACTAATGCTGAAGCTTGAAAAAGAAAATGTGTTGAACTGAGAAATATTGAAAAACAATCGGCAAATCACACGAATATAACTTCTACCCAAGTAAACATTGATAAAGGTCATTCAAAGTGCAGTTTGGTTTCATCAGCGTCAGAATCACAACACAGAAACCATTTTGAAAATGTACTTTTCCACGACTAAACTATGAAAATCTCTCAGAACTAAATTTCCAACCCAGATTTTTTGAGCAAAAGGTACTTTTTTGGATTTTAGAATCCCACGTAATGAAAGAGAGTTTAAAAAACGTAATAATAGAATGGGGTAACATCAACTTGGTGGAATTCAATACTGGGCAAACCCAGGCATGTCTATTCTGAAAGAAATATGCTCCATCTTCATATGATAATAAAATGTAAGGAGTAATTATTCCTAAAAGTCAAGTATCTCGATGCTAGGATTTACGATCAGTAATGATCTCTCATGTGAGATCAATCGCAAGAGGTGCTTCATAGAAGCTTGAATTTCTATGTCGTCCAAAGAAATACTTCCGATGACCTTCAAGGCACACATACGGCCTCTTGGAATATAGTTCTCATGTATGGAGTTCGGCACCAAAACATTCATTAAAACTTCTTGATTCTATTCGAGGAAATCAATCCGTTCTCCCGGTGATTCATCGATCACGGATCTTACTCCGTTGGAGCATCGTAGAAAGATCAGATACTTGTCTTGTATCAACATAGATGCAGAATTCCCACCCCTTCGTTGTGAGATTGGAGACCTGTCGAACCTCTCTTGCTCAGTAATTTTTTTTCAATAGAACAGCTGAGCTTCGGAAGTTTTTTTTTCTGCGGTTTCTAGTTAACTAGCTAGATGATAAATTGCCCAAAGAGTTCTTTGTTTAGTTTTCAAATGATCGAAATTCATAGTTTCGAAAACTCCACTCGATTTGTGGAAGTATAAATTTTCATCATGAACAACCTTGGGAGAAGGCAGTGTGTACCAGATTTGAGATAAAATGTACCTAATTGACGAAAATGTACCCGCAAGCTAGATCGTGGCATCTCACGCACCTTAATTCAAATAAATCAGTTCCAATCAGAAATTAGACAGAATTCCTGTCAGAGTTGTCAAATTCCAGTCAAAATTTTTGAAAATGTAATATCAGGATGCGAGAAGATACGCCTGTATGCTGATCTGTCATAACATTGTTCGGTAACATCATTTGAAAGGATGGATACTACGTGTAGATGACACTAATGAAATGATTTTCTTACGGGCGTAACCTAAATCACACATTTTATTGATTACTTATACATAATACCAAAAGATAGCAATCAATTGTTGAAATTTTTCGTCAGTGTCGTAGATCATTCGTGTATTGAAGATTATTTCAATGCCTAAACTTTCATTTCATTTATTAACTTCTATCGTCAACTATATTTTGAAGCCTCATTATGTTTTTCTCAGTAAAACTAACAGACAGAACAATGCACCTTTTTCCCCTCCAGAGTAGGAAACTTTATCATACATTGTCAAGTGAACGGAACTATCGACATTATACTGTAGATGGCGTAACAAAAAACGCTTCAAATCCTTTTTCCATAGGCATCGACTTACTATATTTCAATAACCAATGGTGATAGTGATAAGCCCATAACACTTACGATGGGCACTCTTATAAAATACTAATGGAAATATAAAATTTTCAATTTTCTTTCTGGATCTTTTCATTTCATCCTGTTACTTTCTCGAAGAGCATGTAAGTATATCTTCAAAATGTGAAAACGTACCCAAACTCATCAATATATACTTGTACAAAATCCATCCGAAATGCAAGCGAAAAGTACAAATTTACCAAAAACGACATATGGGAGGCAGAATCCACAGAGTATCAACAGTTCTAATCAATTCATCGACCTATAATATTCTTTAATTAGCTATACCTATACTAATACGAAAGTAGCAGAAATGACATGCCATTCGCAGGGCCACTGTTTTGTATTATTCTTGTTACAATTTTTATGATAACAAGATTTCAGCTTGCTCTGTTAATCTCTGATATTCAGAATTTGTTATTTATTTTTCAAGCACTTGTGGCATCCGATTGATCCGAACTTTAGAGATCCCTTTGGTGGTTGACTTTTGGTGGAGGCGTAAATTTGAAATTTTGGCGTATGCGCAGCGGCAAATTCTGGTGGGTGTTAGTTTTTTATGTACCAAGAGTATAAAATAGATGTTTATGCCCTGGGGGTTGACTACCTTACAAACCTGTTACGTAATTGAAACATTTTCACTTGATATCAGAGGGTTAGCACCCTGAAGGTAAGAACTATGTCTCATTAATGTAGGATTTTTTTTGCATTTTATAAAACCTTATATATTTGGAAAATACTCTTCATGGGAAAAAATGTTTTTGAGTCATGTTTCACCTACTATAAATAAAAAGGTATCGGCCCAACAGCGCAAAAGATGCATTCTTAATGCTTTATCATAACAAAATTGACTAACTGTTGAAAAAAGGGATTATTGAATAGTTTTGCGTTGATCCATCATCATTCTTCACATGACTATTAAATGATTTAGTAAATTTTTGCCTCCCTATTTTTTCAAGTACGTTTCAGAAGGAATCTGAATATGGAAAGCAATATATGCTGTTCCATCTGAAAAAATATTACTTGGACATTTCACTCTGTTTCTGGACTCCTCAGTTATTTATAACGTAAATAGTTCATATGAGCTTGGGTCCGCAAGGTCGTCATTTTTGAGATACAAGGTGTTAAAATAGTTATTTATCATACAAGGGAAAAAAGTATTAGATTTCAGCTCGAGGTTGTGTTGAGACAAAAAACCGAGAGCTAAAATCTAATATTTTTCCCGTATATAATACACAATTTGATTAAATTTTAATAATTTAATATTGAAAAAAACACAAGAAAATTCGACTGTTGTACCGAATAGTTCAAGGAACATATCATTCATGCAATGCACATTTGATAATTGTACTTTTGATATAAAGGAAATGTATTTTTTGTATAAGAAAATATTCTATAAAAAATTAGATATATATATATATATATATATATATATATATATATATATATATATATATATATATATGGGAACTAATCCGTTCGAACCTCCCATCGACCGTCCGATACCTGATCCTGCCATAATTACTAATGAACCCTTAAATCCCACCAACCTTCTATCCTCGATCTCCAGTGATGATAGCCAGCTAGTGAGACAACTCAGACCTAGACGCAAGGTCACTCAGTCTTGAAAATGGCTCCGAAATGGGAGTCGAAACGTAGACAAGTAAATCTTTCCAGACGCGGATCAACCGGAAGTTCCAGCCAGCATATATATATATATATATATATATATATATATATATATATATATATATATATATATATAATTTTTCCCGTCACAGAGAAAATTTATTTTCAACCTGGTTTTTCGTGAATAAGTCGAAATAATAATAATGCCGATATTTGGACGAAAATAGGTGTTAGGAGACTTTTTAATATGGGAAATTCAAATTTGGTTTCAGTTTGGGGGTGCCATCTACAGGTCTTGGTCTCCTTTGGGAACTCGCAACTTTGTCGTGCATGTATGTATCACATTTTCCACACGAAAAATCGATTCCTGTGTTATTTTTTCGTGAAAAAGTTATGCTTGTCAAAAGACCCTACAAGCAGTCGTTTTCGATATATTTTCGTTTTAAAATTGAAAATAAAAGTATCAAGTAGGCCAATATTTGTTTTTCGTGCTGTGATGTCAAAAATAATATCTCGACGCATAGTCGAATAGTTTCATTTGTCATTAGTGCGATATTTACGAAAAAACGAAATTAAATTTTCAACACCCTTATCTCAAAAATGAAGGCCTTGCGGACCCACGCTTACACGAAGTTTTCACTTCTGTAAAATATCGGACACTAATAACATAACACCCCGTAGAAACCGCCCCTTTCTGTTCCAGAATCTGAATGCATTCGAACTTCGCCGCGACCCTAGTTTCTGCCCTGAAGCCCTCCTCAGCCGACCCCTCCGAACTCCTGCGGCTGTGCGGCTTTTTCATCCAGAAGCGCGAGAGGAAGAGAGGCCTCATCTAAAAACGAAAAAAAAAACATTATAAAATCCGCCAGGCCAATTTGTACACGCGCGAGACAAATCCAAATTGCGCCAATTGAGAGCAATTGAAGCAATCAGGATCGCGGCCTAGCGGTTCGAACGGGTCTCAGTCAGTCACGGTGCTAGCGACGTTTCGGACGTTCCAGAGGTTTCGCCAAGACGGCTGGGGATCGTAGAGCTCCGCGAGAAACACCGTCGTCGAATCGCTTCAGCCCCTAGTTCGAAGGGTACTTTACGCGCGCGATAAATGGATTTTGTGTCCCCCGATACGATGCCCAAGGTCCGCACCGTCCTACAGAACCACAGGCAACGAGAGACGACCGGCATCAAGAAGTTGTACAACTCCTTCTTCGTGATGTTCTAAGGGGCGCGCGCCCTACGCACTCGAGGCTCCGAATCCGGCCCTGGGGAACACCCCAACGACTTAGATAGCCTAGAGGAAGACTCCTCCGTAGCTCGTTATGGATTACCAGTTGTACGAACACTCGGATATTCTGTTGAACGACAATTCGGAAGGTTCGAAGGGCTCTTGGGACATGGAGGGCAACGGGGACATTTTCGGTTGGAACGCGCTCAAGATCGACGAGGGGGACGGCGGTAAGAGCTCCAGGAAGCGGCGGCTCTCCTTCGGGGACGACGAGAGGAGGGCGAAGAGCGGCTTTAAGCTGGCCAAGGATCCGTTGTCGCTTGAAGGCAAGGCGGCTGTCAAAAAAGCGGCGCATAAAGGTGAGTCGCTTCATTATTATTATTATTGTTTTCTTCCGAATACATTTCAGAGCGTTTTTGTAATGTTCACTACTATTATAATCTTTATTAGGAAAGTTCCACCATTCATTCCCATATCTATTGTAATTATTATTTTTCTATGGCGCGAAAACATTTGACATTTTGCCTGTGTTGACAGGTAAGTAAATATCACCGTTTATAAAATTACTTCTCTTACGACCGCACAGGAAAGTAACACATATCACAATCTATACTCCCATGGGGAGTGACCTTGATTCTCACTCATGCAAAAAGTTTCCGCACAGCTGTCAATGAGCCGTCAAACCGGCGAATCCTCTAGGATTTACAGATGCATTATTATTTGCTTCCCCCTATTGTCATTATTTATATAAGTTACTGAATATTCATAAAAAATAAAGAAAAGAAAAACAAGTGTTGTATTATAAATTCTAACTTATCGTCACATTTTCAAATGAACGTTTATTTCACCATAAAAGTTATTGCGAATTCATGTGCACTTTTTATAGAAACAATATCAAACGTAGACTGACCTAAAAAACTTGAGATCAGTCAGGCAACTCGATATACTAATTGTGTATTCACAGTTCACACAAGAAAAATTTTCATTCAACAGTTATATTGGAAATTATAATTATTTTTTACAAAACTCATTACATTGAAGCAACGAACGGACGCTATTAAACCTATATTCATCAATAGTCAATTGCAAGTACCCCTCTAGGGACTGTCGCTGTCAGGTTGCTGTTAAGGTGAATTCACATTGGAGCGTATATTACATATACACGATCTGATATTTACGTATTGTTAAATAAAAAAGGTGATTCTAGGAAAAAAGTGTACATTTCTTGTGTGAAAGTGATTCTTAACACGAGTGGGATTGTATAATATAAAGACGGAGGAGGTGGGATCTCTCCCGACCTCTCATTTATACAATGCTGACCCTGACACGATATTGTAACCACCACACACTATCTCAGTACCAAATGTACAAAAAAGTCATAGATACAAACTTTCTTCCTCAAAACCCCAATCTTCTTCAATAACTGAAGCCTCACTCAGTTTTCGGAAATGAAACGTTATCACCTCATCAGCCATCTGTCGCGTTGTCGCTAATCAGGGCCAGTCCATTTCTATTATTCAGAACATCGCCAATATGTCACTGAGTGACCCAAACATTGCTATTTGCAGCAATCCCTCGTGACAACTGAGATTTGTTAAATATAATTGTTATGCCAAACTCATTCAATGAAATGAAACCAGAATGTTAATGAAAGTACTATGATTAGTTTACCGTACCACATTATACAGGTTCCTTGAACGTTCTTTTCTTTCTGGATCCAATTTTTCTTGTGGGTAGTGAAGAAAAATGAATAGAAATCCATGACTCCGGATTTGAATTCGGTTGTATTTCACAAAATGAAGGTTCTTTATTCTTGAAAAACCTAATTTTCCGACCTACCCTGTATACTTTTTGACTTGAAGCCATCATATAGCTACATAATATAGTTATCGAACTTCCACTAACTTTTGGCGATATCAAAATTTTATTGCACAATCAATGGGAAAATTGGCATTTGGTGCACACTGAACCAGACTGCATACTTTTTTTAGTATTTTTATTGGAAAGCAGTGCAGTCCCTTTCCGTATGTATTGTGATTATTTTCGTTTTCATTAAATGTGATATATTTTATTCTGATCACTTCCCATCTCTAACAAAAAATACTACAGTTGGGTTTATATAACCGCAACACGTGTTTCGCTATTCAGTAGTTTCCTCAAACATCATTGCATCTTCTGATCCCGATCTTCAAGCGGGTTCGAACCTCTCAATCTTGCTCCTGTACAAAGAAGTTATTGTATACGTGTCGCGGTTTTGTAAACTCATTGATTATAAGGATCGTATAGGAAACCTTGGTATTTTTTGTTAAATATGGATTTTTATCGAGTATATGCAGATCATTTCAACCTCCCCTTGTTAATTCTAATTGTTTTTTTATTTCCCCCAAATATGCACCACTGCTGCTACTAGTCTGACTTTGTTTTTGCCTGAGAAGTAACTATTTGCTCAGTTATTTAATTGATTTTATGATATTTGTACATTTTGACTCTCACAAACCAAAAGAAATAATCAACACCTTGTGTTAATGCTTTGTTAAAATTCTGAAAACTTCTTGTAAAAATCGCCAGCAAAACATCAATATGGGTAACTTTACTTCAATTATTCTTCCTACTATAGATTTCAACAAATTTCTTTAACATTTTGTTATACTCAGTTATCGCAGACAAACTCATTTTGACTCACCGACTATAACAACAAAAATCATTAACACGTCAACACGCGGTACCAAAGTCCAAAACGAATACAGTGGCGATACGGGTCACCCTGATTTACCATCATTTAATTTCCGAATCATCTGAGTAAATGGGGCAATCAGATTCATCAGTGCAGCCGTACATTGTTGCAGTTTCAAGCCATACAATCTGTCATCGTGATGAGGCTTTTCGCTTGCTTCCTCTGCTCGGAGCGAAAGATACAGAGTCGATGTGATGAATATTTTTATTTACAACCATTACTAACACGTCATTGAAGGTTGGGAAGTGTTACATTACACACCTCTACTTCCCGCCCTCACTTCCCGCCCTCATTTCATCTATTCTAGACTTTATCTGTCATTTATTGACTTTATCTGACTTTCATTTTTATTGGTGACAATTGTATACCCCGTAGTCACAGTAAAAATATATCCACTTGATTATTCTGAGAAAACCGCGTTCTTGGTTAATTGTCGTTAAATGTTATATTTTATGTTCAGAACGAAACAGAGATTCATTAATTTTTATCGAAATATGATGGTTGTAAATAAAATAGTATACAAATCTCGGTAGGAAGTTTCATTACTGTCTCGAGATCATAGCTAACTAACTGATCTCACGACAGGAATGAATCACTTCCCACCTCGGTGTGTAATATACTAGTTCGTGGGGCTGAGCTTCTGATTTTCTTTTTTGTGTTGAACTAGCTGACCCTTGCCCACTTCGTTGGGCGTTAATCGTTTTTGTAGTGCAATTGTATTGTGTAGTTCTGAGTACTGAGTTTTATCAGGTTCATCAAAGCTCTGCCTATAGGGCGTATTCGAAAGAGCGTTTGAAAGGAGTCGAAAATGTTATAAACTTTTTTTTTTCAACCCGTTAGAATGAATTCTGTTGAAGAATATTGCTGCAAAATTTGAAGTGGATTGAAGTTCGTTGTCCCAAACAAAATCGACCCCGTTTTTCACCCCCTCACAGGTGGAACTTCAGGAAACCCTTTCTCAGCGGTTGCCTACGTTTTACAAAAAATACGCTCTCCAAGTATCAGATTTCTATGATCAGCGGCTTAGGCTGTGCGTTTATTAACCCCTCGAATAACTTTTTACCACTTTTTAAGCCCGTTAGGAGATTCATTTCAATAAAATACCAAACACGTCTTTCATCCATTCTGTTAAAGGATTTTCATGGAAAATTTGAAGTAGATTGGACCAAGGCATCAGCTTGTCCCATAGAAATTTGGCGCTCGTTTTCCACACTTCTAGAGGTGGAATTTCCGAAAACACGGTAAAACTGGATATAAAGTATCCTATGTCCATCTCCTGGTTCTAAGCTACCCCCCTACCAATTTTTAGCCAAATCGGTTCAGCAGTTCTTGAGTTACAAATAGTTCAACTAAGTGGACTTTCTTTCATATATATAGAAGATAAACAAAATTGGCCCTAGTTAAGAACCTTGCGGCACCCTATGTTTGACAGATTTCACATTCGATTCAATCCCAATTCAATGATACATACCGTGATCTATCGTGGAAATAAGAGCAGAAATAAGCAGAATGTCATGCTAAACACAATCAAATAACTTCTATAGGTCGGACAACGTTATGAATGAATATTCAAAAACAGTATTGATTTTAGACAAAAAAGTGTGTTATTATTCTGCTTCTGACAATTACTTCAATAACTTTCAGTATAGATATTATCCTAATAGTTCGTAAGTTGTCTCTTTTTTTCGGAAAAGGTAAGACTACAGATTATTTCGATACTGTAAGGATCACCCAATAAGCAAAACATTTATATAAGTTGTGTTCAATAACATGTTGATAGTGAAATTTTTATAGAAAAAGTTCGTTTTAATTTCGATTGTAAAGTTTGCGAGAATTCGGTTGAAATGTTGAAGAAAACCAATATATAAATTGTCGACGTGCCGAAAGTTTATTGTTTCTACTTCAGGACTCTGACGTATAAAAAGAAGAACGTACATTTCAAATGGGCTTGTAGAATGTTGTTTTCTTGATAATAACAAAATAGATTATGTAAAATAACATACCTTGAAATTAAAACATTTACATTCATTTCGTTTTCATTAAGAATACTACATTCTACAACCCCATTCAAACATGTATATTCTTGTTTTCATGCCTCAGAGTCCTGAAGATGAAACAATGAAGTTTCGAAACGCCGACAAATTAGAAAGTGGTTGTCTTCAACATGGCGACCGAATTCCCGCCAACTTACCAATCGAAAGCATAATCAACGGTCGCCACCTTATAAAACTGTGCTATTCATTTTGATCTTTTTAGCGCAATAAAATGAAAACTTGCCTTCAGAAAAGTTCTTTTATCAATTTATTTCTATGTATCATCGTCCTAATCGTGGTATAACCGTCAATATATGACGCCTACCCTATTTCGTCGAGTTCGTACCGCGATTTCCGCCTCACCCTGTACATCGAATTCGACGAATCGTGGGCGAATAAGTCTCTAAGCAACGCGCGAGATGAAAATTGCTCCTTGACGTCAACGACGATAATTGCTGTGCGACCTTTTGAATTAGAAGGAGTACTCATCTGGAAGCCGATTGGTCGAGGCGCCAAACGAGCTTAAGCAGCTTTAATGGCGTTGTTAAGACGCATTCTTCGACCGTCAACTTTTCGCAGCGGCGTGCGGGATGGGTAGGCGGCGGGGTTCTCCGAATTGTTAAAATGAAGTGCTGTCGAAGTGTGGTCTTTATGAAAGATTCTGCGTTGACTACAGGCGCAAGCTTGCTATGATAATACAAAGAAACTAATTCTATGAAATAGGGCATACCCTTCAATTGATAGGTTCATTGCGCTTGCAATGGAAAAAGTTGAAAACTTGGAAATGCCAAAATCTAAGGGGGTGAAAAACGGGGTCAAAGTTTGTATGGACGACGTGATGGTCTTAGGACCAATCTACTTGAAATTTTGTATAAACATTTTTTAACACAATAGGTGGAAGACGTACTGTTTGAATGTCATTATTTTGTATTGGATGGATTCTTTCTTCTAGTTTCAATGGGTTCTTAACAGGGTGGGGCCAAATCTGATTTTTATCAAAAAAATCGAAAATCATTGATAAAAAAATTATTTAATAAATTTTTTTTTTATTTTTCGAATTTGAATATAAAATTTCAATATTAGGATTCTTTGAAATCATTGTTGCCCAGCAATTTCACGCATTTCGCTAGTTGTACACCCGGATTTTAGAAACAGATTAGGCACAGAAAAAGGAGGAAAACTCGTGTTTTTGTTTAAATTGTATAACGAAAATGAATAGACTGAAAATATACAGTAATAAAATTTAGGTGTTACGTTTAGTTTAAGAATTTGGAATTATGTACATCTTTTTTGTTGTTTTTGCTAAAAGCAGATACCCTTTCTGATCTTCGAGAAAACTTTTATATTCTGTTGTTATCTGGTTCTGGAAAAAAAACAAAAATTGATTTAAATCATGATTTTAATTTTAAAAATCAAGCGATTTAAATCATGATTTTAATCGTGATTTTAATCAGCCCAACCGTGGTTTTTAACCTATCACAATCTCTAAAAATAAGAAATAATATTGTAATCTATGCAAGTGTAGAAGGGCAGATTTTCAATCTACTTCGATAATTTGCTGCAATGATTCAAAAATATTTCTTTCTGAATGGAACACGTTCAACTAGTCAGCAACTTTTCGTATATCTCAAATTTGAGATTGGAGGGGTTGAGAATCCAAAAAGAAGAAGAAAAAATGGAAGACGTGTTTCGCATTTTATTGAAATTAATCGCCTAACGGGGTTGAAAAGGGGTAGAAAGTTAATTTAGGGACGTAGTGACCAGAAACTCAAAGGGTGTGTTTTATGCATGACATAGGCATCCGATAAGAAAGGGGTTTTCCGAAATTCTATCCCTAAGGAGGTGAAAAACGGGGTCAAAGTTTGTGTGGGACAACGTAGCTCATAGACCGTTGGCCCATGACACAAACATTGTCGATAATCTATGTTCGTATGCCCTTTTGGGGATATACTCAGGAGGCTTGGGAAACCGGGAAAAAGTGCCTCCGAGCGTCTGTGACCAGTCCTTGCACCTGCTGACCTCCACTTCCGGTTGAAAAAAAAGGGTTAAGTATTCGAGGAACGAGGAAGCTCGGCCATGTGGATACATTATCGTATCTTGCAAAAATAACCGGGCGCTAGCCGGTTTGCATACGTCTAGGTCGCTGCCGGAAGGAGGCATACGAACCGGAAGTGGCAATTTCCCACTGGTGATGGACGATGATCGAGGAAAGTATGCCCTTTCGTGGAACGACTCCTTTCGACCCATTAAACACTATCCGACAATGGCATACGATTTCGGAAAGGGCATCTCGATTTATGCCAGCATCAACTGACCGGACTAACCTAGAAATAGTCGATAATTTATGTTCGTATGCCAATCTCGGTGCCGATAGACTACGACATTTTAAGTAACAAAAGCTGGTTTGCATACGCCCAGGTCACTACCGGAAGGGGTCGTACTTGAATAAACTTTTTATCAGCGTCTCGGAGTTTTTCTTTGGCGTATATGTTGCCGAGAACACGGCCAATCTGGCTTGGTTTACATCAGTCTCTTTCTTCACCCCATACATGAGGCAAACAAACTTTTGGATAGTTTGGAAGGTATTCCTGTACTCCTGCTGAGATCTATCAAAAATAAACATATTAAAGGTTATACCCTGGGGGAGATGGTTTATCCCGGGCACAAAATGGCACACAATGGGCCAAAATGGACAAAATCTTGCTACAAGCTGTTTTAAGAGCAATTTATACAGGAGTGGGCTCATGGAAAGCTTGTTGAATTTGTGATAAGAAAATCGCCTCAAGGAGGGCGCAAGTCACATCCATATATATATGGAGTTTCCGCGAAATCCGGAAAAAATTCTTGCCCGTTTTGAAAATTAACGAGAACATGATATAAATTATGAGGAGAAGTTCTGAGTGCCTACAAACGTATTTTAGAGTCGCTTGGACCACTTAGAGAAAATGTACATGGGGGAATACTCGTTAGAAAAAAATTCCAAAAATCTTGATAATCACTCCAGAGTCCAGTTTCGAAGCTAATATCGGGTCATATATATGGGGGGTGTCATGAAATTTCGTTTTTCATTCTCGATTTATAACATCTGGAGTAATATCAATTAAATTTTCGACAATATGCTTCTGTCAAGATTCCTGTTTATTCCTGTTCCCTTCTGTCAAAAACGGAATACTCGTCCATGAAAAATAACTATGGCGCATTCATATATGGGGCATTCTCGCGAACAGGTGAAAGAGAATATGAGAAAATCTTGAATCTTATCTCCAAGCAAGTACAAAGTATACATATGACAATTTCCACAACAATAGCAAAAAATTCCGTTTTGAAGATGATATAGGGGGGTTTCCACCAAATTTTCTGGAAATAAAAAAACAAAAAAAAAAGAAATATATTGACGACATTTTGTGCAAGGTGAAATAATTGGTATATTTGGATTCAGCGGGACAAAAAAAATAAAATAAACATTATCTGCAGTGGGGCCCTTTTATTGAAAGTTTGGAAATTAATTAAGTAATGTTGGCACCGCGCAAATTGTATGCAAACCATTATTTGATAAATACTTTCACTTCTACTAACCGTGGTCAAAATTTCAACATTTCCTCAATTATCGACTATTTCTAGGTTAGTCCGGTTAGTTGAAGCTGGCATAAATCGAGATGCCCTTTCCGAAATCGTATGCAAATGTCGGATAGTGATTAATGGGTCGAAACGAGTCGTTCCACGAAAGGGCATACTTTCCTCGATCATCGTCCATCACCAGTGGGAAATTGCCACTTCCGGTTCGTATGCAAACCGGCTAGCGCCCGGTTATTTTTGCAAGATACGATAATGTATCCACATGGCCGAGCTTCCTCGTTCATCGAATACTTAACCCTTTTTTTCAACCGGAAGTGGAGGTCAGCAGGTGCAAGGACTGGTCACAGACGCTTGGAGGCACTTTTTCCCGGTTTCCCAAGCCTCCTGAGTATATCCCCAAAAGGGCATACGAACATAAATTATCGACAATGTTTGTGTCATGGGCCAACGGTCTATCAATCTACTTCAAATTCTGCAGAAATATTCTTCAACAGAATTAATGGAAGACGTTGTAAATAATGAGGAGTCTGACATGCATCAAGTTTGATAATGAGAATGGAACATAAGAAAAACCGTAAAGTTCGAATCTCAAGTAGAATAGTGAGATCCTCTTATCTTCATTCCATAATGTTGGGCTCGAATTAGACAGAAAATGTGTCCCAACAATTTAGAATTTAGGGTGGGATAGAAAAGTGAAATCAAAAACATTTTTCAATTGTACGGAATGTTAAAAGTAATGTATTCGATAGAAAACATGGTAATACTTCAGTCGCTATGAGCACCTTTTTTTGTGGAACCTACGTAACCACACCAGTTCCCAACAGTTTTAAGCGAAAAAAAATTATTTTTTCAAAAAATACATCTCAAACCATAACCAATTTGTTGTGATGTCACAGTGGGATGACAGTCGAAAGTGATGTATTTGCAGTGTTGCCGCTCTCATTGTTATTGTTGAAAACTGAATGTATTAATGTTGACATTTGGAGAAAGTTGGATTTTTTTAAAGAATAATGTTCTTTTCTGCTTAAAACTGTTGGGAACGGGTAAATGAGAGCGTGTGTGGTGTTTTATCAGAAGAAGGACGAATTTTATGTGTTCAAGCAAGAGAAATTTGATCTGAAGAATTGTGAAGTTTTACGATAAAATGGACCTGTATCTCCGAAAAAATACGAGACCGCTGAAAATTTCATTTGGATTTTTTGTAGGGGAAACCGAATTACATAAGTGCCACAAAAACAATTTTCAAAAAAAAGGTGCTCATAGCGACCGAAGTATTACCGAAAACATTCCGAAAAACTATATATTCATCATTCATAACTGAAAAGTGTGCTAATTTTTCCTAATTTAATTTTTTTAGTAGTTCATTTTTCGTTCATTCCATTATTCTTCTACTCCATACAAAAGTGGTAGATGCATCAACAAAAAACTTTTAGTGGTTTTGTATGAACCTTTTGCATGTAAACTTTTCAATGGTTTGGACTTGGAGAAGGGAGCTTTCCTGGTTGAATTCCGTGAACACCGTGAATTTTTCTTCACTTCATAACGTTGCATTATGACAATCATGTCCAATTGTCATAAATACGTTCGAAAATGATTGCAATTTGTTGTTAATAGTCAGAATATCTAAGAGATCATTGATCTTTCCGGTTATAATTGCACGAGTGCATAAAAATTACCGATAATTTTGCAAGAAAGCGTGATATCTAAAAATTGCAAGAATTTATTTTCATATTTTGGCGAAAGTGCCCGAATAGGAAGGACGAGGGCTCTTTCACAAAATATGAAAATAACCGAATGCAATTTGTATAAGATATCACGCTTGAATGCAAAATTATCTGGTCATTTTTATAGACGAATGTTATTCATTAGAATATTTCACGAATAAAGAAATTCTCAAGGAAATGTTATTTTTTGTTCATTTATACTTTCCTCTATCTATAGATTGTATGGAGCACTCACCAAAACGCGAAATGGTTTTCTATTTTTGAAGTCTATCTGACATTTATTTGTGTTGTTTACTGACGTCTAGCGATACGGTTTCAAATGTGTTGTTATGGTGACTTGATACAATGGCAATTACCGCTGTAAGTTTTCGATAATTGCATTGCTCTCATGGGACATTTTATATACGAGGGAAATATTCCCACAAATCTGGCCATACAAATAAATTACTCCAGTGTCGCGTCACTTATTGGTCCATGGTTTTCAGGAGCGGTGAAAATCCAACACTGGGAAGTTGAAGACTACGGAGATTTGAATACAGATATAGAAAACTCGCTGAGCCTGGGAGCAAATGATTTGGTCAGCAATTCCTACGGTGTCAAGTGAGTATTTTTTCATTTTAATAAGTTCTTCCTGCTCCCGACATCGAACATAAGAACTACGTTCAATTGAAGTGCATCGTAATGAAAAAGGTGATGCATTCTATTATGATTACGGTACCGGGGTAATAGCCACAGTGAGCGCGGCGGGTTGCCAACTTTCAGCAACGGATTGTGTAGTTTTAGTTTGCAATTCGTTCGCGCATTTTTATGAAATTACAAAAACGCGTGCGTTGAGATAAGAAGCGAAAGAACGCATCAGAAAGCAAATTTATTTTATTTGCTTGTATTTTGTACCTCTTTGTATTGTATCAGTGGTAAATATCTCGTCGTTCTTGGATTGGAGTGTGGCAAACTTGGGGTGAGTTTCAAAAATGGCTTTCTCTTTGTCCCTCCCTGGTCAAGAGCTATTTTCCTAACGTTGACGTGTGAAGTGCCTTCATTAATTAAGTTTCACGTTGTTTTCAAAACTAGAGGAATTATCTTTCGTGAATGAAAAATTCCTGGAGGTGCGTTCATTTTTTTTTTAACAAAATTTAAAATAGAAGTGATTTGTTTCAGACCAGATATTAGTCAGGATTCACTGAAAAATTGTGAATGAGGTTCAAATCCATACAGTAAAAAAATCTAGGAATTTGATTGTGTATTCATGCAGCACAAATTTACACTAAACTTCAACTAAAGAAATATTAAACTTAGATGAGTGGGGCTTTTAAGCAGACAAATCAAAACAAAGTAACCTAACCTATCTTTTTGTTTCTTAGATTTTCGTTTCTCAGATCCATAATCATCCCATCTTCGATTGGCCTTATTCATTATTTCACGTCCACCAAACCAAGTTGGTTTGTAGACAACAACAATTATTACATACAGGGTGTTCCATATTAGACAAAACGAAGTGTATATATATAGTGAAATTCCGTTAATTGGGCTCCGCCTCAAAAATTAAAAATTTTGGGTGGAAGTTCCGTATTTTGGCTCCTGAAAAAAAAAAGTTGAATGAAATTTTTGGGGCTCTCAACTCGTTTCGGAGATACGGCCCCCCAAAGACAGGAAATCGGGGTTTCACGCCTATGTTTGTTTCTCAGCAAATTCCGCTCGAAATTCCTCCTTTCTATAAGAACAATATACAGATTCTATACCACCTTCTTCATCACTTTCCAACTGAATTATAAGCATTTTTCACTACAAAACTCTAAAATGTAAATCGTCATAGGAATCGAATTCTTTTGACGATTTACATTTTAGAGTTTTTTAGTGAAAAATGGAAAAATGATTCGGAAATACGTAAGTTCCACCAATTTTTTTTTTAATTTGAGGCGGATATATATATATATATATATATATATATATATATATATATATATATATATATATATATATATATATATATATATATATATATATATATATATATATATAAACATTGCAATGTTTGGAACTTCCGGTTTAACCGCGCCTGGAATTGTTCTTCTGTCGACGTTTCGGCTCCCACTTTGGAGCCATTCTCAATACTTCTTCTTGACTTGGTGGCGAGGCCTAAGTCTCCTTAACCCCCAGCTCTCATCTTGCCAAAGTGAAGACTGTGGTTTTGTGGATAGAGAGATAGTATTTATAGCTGTATGAGAATCCGTCGTTGTTGAATCTGTCCCACCACATACAGGTCTGGTTTGAAAAGGATTAATCAATGGACTCGTTCGATGGGATAGTAATGGTTTCCAGGAATTGTTAAGTCTTTGTGAGTCGTCTGGTTTGTTGAGGCATTGAGGGCGTTTTTCAATTTTTATTGCTTCGCGAATTATTCTGAAGTGGAGTGTTTTTTCTGATGCAATGGTCTTCGTATTGTTGAAGTAAAGTTTATGTCCGGTTTCGTGGTGATGTTTGAAGAGAGTCGAGGTCATGTCCGAATTACGTACTGCTAGTTCGTGCTCGTAGGACCTGTTCGATACTCGTCGGTTTGTCTGTCCTATGTATGTTCTCGGACAGTCGTGACAAGGAATTTCATATATTCCTTGTGATTCGTTGGATATTATATCTTTAGGTGAGCGCAGGAAAGAGGATATTTGATTGTTTGCTGTGAAAACTGTCTTGATGTCGTGTTTTGTCAGAATTCGGCTCACTTCATCATTGACTCCGCGAATGAAAGGAAGGAAAGCTTTCGAGCCTTCAGCCGGGTCTTCCGGTGGTTTGAGATGCGAGAAGCGGGTTTGTTGGCGTTGATTGGATCTGGGGTAGGAATAATCGTTTTGAAGAAGGGCGGATGTGAGCTCTTTCAGCTCACTGGGTCTATTTTGGTCATCTGTGAGTTTGATGGATCTGTTGATAAGAGAATTCAGTACGGAGCTCACCTGGGCTGGATGATGGTGGGAGTTGGTATTGAGATATCTATTGGTGTGCGTGGATTTTCGGTAGTCAGTATGAGTGAAATAATCGTTGGATTTTGTGATATGGACATCTAAGAAGGGAATAGCGTTGTTCGTCTCCATTTCCATTGTGAACTTTATAACTGGGTGGATATTGTTAAGGTGATTGAGGAAGGTGTGAAGGCAAGATGAGAGCTGGGGGTTAAGCACACTTAGGCCTCGCCACCAAGTCTATAGAACCACGACTGATCGATACATTATCTTATTTTTTAGCGACAACATCTTGTCCATGAACGGCATGACCGTTTTCAAGCAAGAAGCCCCTTCCCCCACCTCGAACGACGTCACCACGCTACAGGTGGCGCACAAACACCGCCAGAGCCCCACGTCCACCCACCATGGAGGCGCCGTCGTCAACAGCACCATGGAGGACAACACCAGCCAGAACATGTTCAACAGCACCATTAACCAGCTGCTCAGCCAGAGCGGATTGGTCGGCCTTCAAAATGTCATGGACGGTGAGTGTCAAAAAGATTAGTGGTTTATAAGCAGTTTTTCATTTGTTTCTGTCGGATCCTCGTATACTCTATGTTCTTTGAAACGAATTTCCATAGCCCACCTAGTTTGTCCGATGTAAGTTTCGGCCAGAGTTCATACTGTTGGTTAGAGTACAATTTTGGTGTACTATTCACAGTATGTTTTCCGTTTCAGTCAATAACATTACCTCGCAAAACTCCCACGATAGTTACACCGTATCCTCGACCAATTACAACCTGATCGAAGACAGTCGCTTCCAATATGTCCTCGCAGCGGCCACCAGCATTGCGACCAAGCAAAACGAAGACACCTTGACGTACCTGAACCAAGGGCAGAGCTACGAGATCAAGCTGAAGAAGCTCGGAGATTTGTCCTTTTACAAGGGGAAGCTATTTAAAGTAAGTTGGGAGGAGCGTGTAGAGAGAAGCGCTTTAGTCCGGTATGACATCTATCGGAAATTATTGTGACTAAAACCTGACGGTGTGTGCCGTATCGTTTTTACCGTTGAATATTACCGTTTGTTCAGCACACTAGTGTTCAGGGTTGGGCTGATTAATAATAATAATCACTTTATTCCATAATACTTCACAGTGTGGAACGAATATGTATAAATGAATAAATAAAAAAAACAATTATAAAAATCTAAAATACAATAAAATGTTTTTTCTGATAAATACTGCTTGAATTTCAGTTTGAATTGTTTTTTTGTCAGTTTTCTGAATTCTTTGGGAACCTTGTTCAAAATTCTTAAAACTTGATTAACAAAATTTTCCTGAACTTGGGCATATCATGTTTGTTGTAATTTAAGTTTTGTATATCTGGTGTTGTAAAGATTTTCTGTTTCATATTTCTTCATGAATTCTTCATAATTTTTCATTGCAAAATATGCACATTCATATATGTATATACATGGCAGAGTGAGAATTCCCTGTTCCTTGAAGACTTCCTTGCAACTGTCTCTTCTTTTAAGGTGAAAGATACTTCTTATGCAGGATTTTTGTATTTTGAAAATTCTGGTAATTTCGACAGAATTTCCCCAAAATATAATTCCATACTTCATTCTGGAATATATATAAGCGTAATATGCTTTGATGTCAAGTGAATAAAATCACGATTAAAATCAGGATTTAAATCGCTTGATTTTTAAAATTAAAATCATAATTTGAATCAAATTTTTTTTTTTATTCAGAACCAGATAACAACATAATATCAAAGTTTTCTCGAAGATCAAAAGGAGTATTTGCTTTTAGCAAGAACAACAAAAAAGCAGTACATAATTCCAAATTCTTAAACTAAACGTAACACTTAAATTTTATAACTGTATATTTTCAGTCTATTCATTTTCGTTATACAATTTAAACAAAAACACGAGTTTTCCTCCTTTTTTCAGTGCCTAATCTGTTTCTAATATCTGAGTGTACAACTAGCGAAATGCGTGAAATTGTTGGGCAACGTCAGTTTATAGGTTGAGAAGGAAAACAAGCCTCGACAGGAAAATTCTTGCAAAAAGCACAACAAACGCGTTCGTGTTCGTGCCTCACTCGGCACTGTATAGCGAGTGTATAGGAAAGAAGGAAAACAAATCGCGACAGGAATTTTCTTGCAAGAAGCGCTACAAATGCGATGTCACAAGTTTTTGAGCCGCAAATTGTAGTAAAATTCTAAGACTTATACATTAAAATAATCAAAAATAATTTCAAAGAATCAAAATGTTCAAATTTTATATTCAAATTTAAAAAATCAGAAAAATCAAGTAAATCGTGATTTAAAAAAAATCAATGATTTTTGATTTTTTTAATGAAAATCAGATTCTGCCTCACCCTACTAGTGTCTTTCGAGGAAATAAAAAAAATTGTTTCTAAAATTGGTCGTTTCCGTTAATCAGCTGACGAACGTCAACCCTCAGAAGTCGAAACTTGTGCGAGCGAGGATCAACGAGGACTGACCTTTTAATGTGCGATTACTATTTTTACTATTTATAATATCAAAGTTCTGGGGGAGAAGTAACATCAACAATTCACAAATGCTCTCTATTGATAGAAACGTATATATAATAGTAGAAGATCCGGACCTAAATCGACCTTCACCGAGCTGATAATAGAATAAAACATATTTAATAATGATTTTAGTATATTTAAAAATATATTAAAAATGAGTTTGAAAAAAATCCTGAACAGACTATTTTTAATTAATTTTCAAAAAATGATTTTTAATAAAATTTTGCAACATGAAGATAATAATAAAATTATATCCTGACATAAAGTATAGAACGTATATATAATATATATATATATATATATATATATATATATATATATATATATATATATATATATATATATATATATATTTGATTTGATTTCCGAGCGCGTTAAAATTGAAATCTTTGAAATTCGCGAACCCCCAGTAGGACCGATTTTTTGCAGACAACCTTATATCAACGTGTTCACAATGAATCAGCGCTTATGGTGATATAAAATTTTTTCTATCATCAAATTGGGTGAAAGTAACCGTCATCGTCATACCTGTTTATACCTGACAACCCAGTAGTTCGACCAGGTAAATAATAGACAACCCAACGGCTGCACATTCTATACGTTCTATACTTTATGTCAGGATAAAATTTTATAATTATCTTGATGTTGCAAAATTTTATTAAAAATCATTTTTTGAAAAATAATTAAAAATAGTCTGTCCAGGATTTTTTTAGCAAACCCATTTTTAATATATTTTCTAATGTATTAAAATCATTATAAAATATGTTTTATTTTATGATCTGCTCGGTGAAGGTCGATTTAGGTTCGGATCTTAGACTGTAAGTCATAGATGTTTGATATATTCACATGAAGGAAGATAGAGTATCTGAAACAAATGTTCCCCTGCCAAAATTACACGACAGGCACTGAATCACGAAGGTCACTTTTTTTTAGCTCAATTTGTAAGAAACTTCAGTCAATCTGGCAGACAAGATCTTGAGTAATACAATACTTCGGTGGCTATGCCGATCTTTTTTTTATTTGTTTCGTGGAACTTACGTAATTCGGTCTCCTCTACAAAAAATACAAAGAAATTTTCGGCGGTCTCGTATATTTTCAGAAATACAGGTTCATTTTGTTGTAAAACTTCACAATTTTTCACATCAAATTTCTGTTGTTTGAACACACAAAATTCGTCCTTCTGATCAAACACCACTCACTCTCTCATTCACTCGTTTTCTACATTTTTAAGCAGAAAAATACATTATTTTTTCAAAAAATACAACTTTTTCCGAAAGTCAGTGTTAATGCATTCAGTTCTCAACAGTAACAATGATAGCGGTAACACTGCAAATATATCACTTTCGACTGTCATTGCACTATGACATCACAACAAATTGGTTATGGTTGGAAAAAGAATGCATTTTTTGAAAAACGAATGGTTTTTTTGCCTAAAAAGGTTGAAAATGGGTAAATAAGAGAGTGTGTGGTATTTGATCAGGAGAACGAATCTTGTGTGTTCAAACAACAGAAATATGAAAAATATGAAAAATTGTGAATTTTTACAACGAAATGGACCTGTTTCTCCGACAATATAGGTACGAGACCGCCGAAAATTTCTTTGGATTTGTAGAGGACACCGAATGGGTGCGCTGCGTAACACCCACATTTCGTTACACCCACAGTGCATAACACCCAAAGTGCGTAACACCCAAATGTCATAACACCCAAATTTCGTTATGCCCACACTCTCCGAACACACCCGAATGTTTCATCGACTTTCGTGTTCGACTTTCTAAGAAAACCGCCTCCTTTTCCTTTCCAGTCGGTGGTCCGCATCTGCTTCCACGAACGCCGGCTGCAGTACATGGAAAAGGAGCAGATGCTGTCGTGGCAGAAGGCGCGTCCCGGCGACAGGATCCTCGAGATCGACGTGCCGCTGTCGTACGGCGCGTACGACATCCACCAGCCTGCCAACGCCCTCAACGTCATCCAGTTCAACTGGGACCCCACCAAGGAGGTCGGCGTCTACATCAAAGTGAGTATCGGGTGTAGAAATCATGGATATATTATACAAGAGGTTCTTTGCACGATTCATTAAAATCATGATTTAAATCGCTTGATTTTTAAAATTGAAATCATGATTCAAATCAATTTTTCTTTTTTTTTATTCAGAACCAGATAACATCATAATATAGGAGAATCTGCTTTTAGCAAAAACAACAAAAAAGAAGTACCTAATTCCAAATTCTTAAACTAAACGTAACACCTAAATTTTATTGCTGTATATTTTAGTTTATTCATTTTTGTTATACAATTTGAACAAAAACACGAGTTTTCCTCCTTTTTCTATGGCTAATCTGTTTCTAATATCCGAGTGTGTACAACTAGCGAAATGCGTGAAATTGTTGGGCAACGTCAATTTATGGGTTGAGAAGGAAAACAAGCCTCGACAGGAATATTCTTGCAAAAAGCACAACAATTGCGTTATCACAAGTTTTTGAGCCGCAAATTGTATTAAAATTTCTCATACATCTCATACTCATACATGAAAATAATCAACAATAATTTCAAAGAATTAAAATGTTCAAATTTTAAATTCAAATTCAAAAAATCAAAAAAATCAAATAAATCGTGATTTTTTTGAAAAAATCAGTGTTTTTTATTTTTTTTTAATAAAAATCAGATTTTGTCCCACCCTGGATTGAATAAGCTGTACAATCCAACAATTACCGACGGCATTGTTTGTAGAGAAATGGGAAATAGGATAGTGTATCCATGGCAAAAATTACAGAAACAAGTTTCGATAGGTAACAGCATACTTGTAAAAACCAAAAAGTATTGCGCCACATTCCTGTTGTGGTTGTTAATCCCAACAATTCAGTGAAATTGGATAGATTAGAAAATGCTGTAGAAACAACAAATGCTGAATACTGTATTATCGACGATCTGATGACGGATTTCCCATACTCGGATCAATCGATTCGAATCAACAAATGATTGAAATTTATCTCTCCACCAAATTACAACACATCTCTTGTGCGAGAAACAGTTTTATTTGGAATATATGACGTCACATACCCTAAGACGACTTACAGTATATGAAGCAGTCAGAAAGAATACCTTATTTTCTGTAACTTACCTTGAATTTTGAGAGAAATTAGAGCTTTATGATGGATCACTAACTATATATCTATTAACAATGCTAAATCAGGTGGAAATTAATTCACTTGAATCAATGGAAAGATTGCTAGGATCGTGCAGAAAATCAGATTATTTTTTGTTATAACAGACAAGTATATTTGCCCCTAACTGCAATATAGTAAATAAATGATATTAACTCACTGTTTTGTCAGTATGTACCGCACTTTTTCAATTGATAAATTGGAAATATATGATAAAACTCATATAACTTACTCTGGGTGACGCCGACGTTTCAACAGTTTTTTCGCTCCCTTCCTTGCGTCTGGAATAAATTATCAATAAGATTCTATATTCTATTGAAAATAGACCAAAAATAACTTTAGAAGACGGTAAATAGAAAAGTCAAAATGTGCCTAACATGCTGCACAGTATTGATAGGGATAATATATAAATTTACTTATGACTGAATAAATGAAAAAAATAGCTTAGTGAGGCTACTCGTGTTTTTTTTTAAGAAGATAATCGCTTGCTATTCCATCTCACTTCATTCATTCATTCATCCTTGCTCAATTTGTATATCAAGCACCCGAAACACATCAAATGGATAACTTTTTTTTATATTTTTAATGAAAATAAAAATACAGAGTGTTTGCAGCAATCTAATTCTTCTCACCAAGAAAACATTTTATTTTCAAGCCCATACAAGCTTGTTTCTCTCAACAAAAAACCTTTTTATGAGATTTATGTTAAGCTTAGAAACCATCCTGCGAATTTTCGTTATCCCGGCTGCATTATAAATGTTGGCGCCCCACGTGGGGCCATATTTTGCGCCATCTTATTTCCCTCGTTCCTCGCAGGTGAACTGCATCAGTACGGAGTTCACGCCGAAGAAGCATGGCGGCGAAAAAGGCGTGCCCTTCCGCATCCAAGTCGAGACGTACCAACACCCGGAGGCGGGAGCGAACGGAAACAAAAGACTGCACGCTGCTGCGTGTCAGATCAAGGTGTTCAAGCTGAAGGGGGCCGATCGCAAGCACAAGCAGGACAGGGAGAAGATCATGAAGCGGCCGATGTCCGAACAGGAAAAGTATCAGCCGAGCTACGATTGTACCGTGCTCAACGACGTGAGTTTTTTTATCGTTATTTAATCTCGATCGTCTGATAATGGTCCAACTTTTATAACGAAACGTTTGTAGAGAAGTAGTTTGTGTGAACAAAAAGTATAGATTTGTGCGGTTACGGTGTGTTCATCTAGTCAATTGCACCCGTGCCAAGTGCCATAAATTTGTTTTTGATCAGCAAATATATTTTATATTAAAAAAACTTCGAGATCTTCTTCCCAAATTTCGACAATTGAAAGGATTTTTAACAATACCACAACTTGAAATTCTATATTTTGCCTTAATACAATCCCAAATAAGTTATGGAATATTAGGCTGGGGCGGGGTGACTAAAATATATAAACATAAACTGGAAATAATACAAAAAAGATTTCTAAAAATAATTTACAATAAGGACTGGAAATATTCAACTGAATTATTATTCTAAGAAAGTGAAAAAATGGATATAAATCAATTATATATTTATAGAATGATGATTTACATTCATAAAAATAAAAAAAATAAAAATTATAATGAACATAAATATGAAACTCGAAATAAAACTGTAATTACATCTGAAAAAAAAATTGAAAAGAAAATTGCACAAAGAAACTACAAGTTTATGATACCATATCTTTATGACAAATTACCACATGAAATAAAAAAAAAATAAAATAATTATCATCATTTAAACAGGAAAGTAAAATATGGATTATCAAGGCCTCTCGAATTTATTTTGACACATTTTTGAATAGTTTATGATTTTTTTTTAATTGATGATTATCTAGGTATGTAACTTCAAATGTATTGATTGTAAATTGTTATTACCTTCAGTTAACCTAACAAAAAGTTCTCTTCGTGAGGTTTGTTTTTCAGTTTATTCATAAAAATGTATATTCATAAGATTTTCGAATTGTAATTATTATTATCTATTCATGAATAAACTTATATTATTATTATATTAATTGTGCTATAGAGAACGTAAATTCCATTTTGATGTTTTTCACTGATGACAGTTGTCTGAATTATGAATCTTTGCCTGATCGTGAAAAAGTTGTTATCTTTTTTCAACTGAGGCAGTTGTTTTCATGTTTTCAGTTGCCGAGTGACGCGGTTTTATCAACACCCCCTTTAACACCTGATGATGCAGATAGCAACAGTGACAGGTGAGTTTTCTAGTTAATTGTTTTTGGAAATGTCGATTTCATGTAATACATACATACTCTGAGGTTTTCGAAATATTACTGAATGATCCTCAAAAATTTGCTGAGGTGTCCAATTTTTTTTTACCTGCGCTGGTAACATTGGATTGGAATCTTTGGTGTACGAGTTTGAACTTTTTCTATAGATCAACTACCCTAACTCCAAAATAATATTAGTTGCAGTCGACGCGCGTTTTGCTAGAAGGTTAGCATTTTCAGAAGAAAATTGGCACCAAATCTAAAGACTAGGGTTTAGGTGTTTATATACCTGAAGTTTTTCGTCACTGCTAATTATTCTTATTGATTTCTCGATAATAAACTAGTGCAGCCACTACCTCCAAAGTTTTTTGGTCCGATATGGACTTTGTCAGTTATTACTGATTAATCTGATTATTTTTTTCACTTGTCAAAATGTGACGTTTTTGACATTTCAACGAATAGTAGCGGGTTATTCCATGGTTATTCTGGCCAATCATTGGGTATTATACTGATAAAACTGCTTGGTCCTTTCGATAAAACGTTGTTTACCTTTGAACTGTCAAAACTATAAGGTTTACCGCGTCGATTCTACTGAACTGGCTCATATTTATATAAATTAACATGAATGAAGAGTTACCTTATTATTAATAGTCATTCACTTTTCACTTTTTCAGCATAATAATAACATAACACATTTCAATGAATACTCGAACACGTAAATAGCTCATAACCCCAACTTTATGACAGATATAGCGAACGACCGATTCAAATATTTAAGGTTTCCTTAACTCAAATGAAGATGGCGTACAATTAGTTTTCATTAAATACAATTCGTTTTTCGTTGTATGAGAAGAAACCGTTGTATGAAGATTTTGATACAACGACATAACGAATGATTTTATGTTCCTTCTGGCGCGACTTTCATTTCATAAGAAATTTTTAATTATCAACCTTGTACAATGAGAGGTGTGACGCCATCTCTTGGTATCGTCGGCAAGCATTATCATATTCACTGCGTAAGCATCATATCTCTTCTGGATCATAGAGGGCATACATCGTTGTTCGACATTTCAAATTTGTAAAATTTTCACCTAGGTATTCTCCTTTCCTTCTTATGTAAATGAAATACTGATCAATTAAATTGTTCTTCCTTCTATTTGTTCAAAAAATAATCTCTCCAAATACAACTTGTTCTTCAAATTTAATAAGATAAATTTTCATTTTCGAAACACTCAAACTTTTTTATTTTGAGGCAAAAGCATTCAAACAAACCGAATTAGATAAAATCCCTCGTCCTACGGACTCGTGATTTTATCCATCGTTTTGTTTTCATTCTTTTGCCAAATAAAAAAGTTTTTGTGGAAAAGTGTGAGAGTTTATCAGAGTGGTTATTACAGAGCCGTGAAAAGTTAGCGGAGCAGCTTAAGTGATTGTATTGTATTGTGTTGTGATAGAAAGTTGTAATAAAAGAAGTTTAGTGTTGTTTGGTGTTTTAATCATCGAACCTAAGGATATATCGTAACAATATAATTAAGCTTCAGAATAGAGTTGACGATAGAAGTCTACAAAGGAAATAAAAGAGCATTGAAATAACCTTCAAAACATGAATGATCTACGACATCCGACAAAGAATTCCACTTCTGCTTCTGAATTGAATGCCATTTTTGATATTATGTATGAGTTCAAGAAACTGTGTGATTGAGGCTACGACGTCCTTAAGAAAAGCGAAAGTGAAGACATTACGACTTGGAAACGAACTCACTAGTGGCATCTACCCGTAGTATCCATCCCTTCAAATGATATCAAAATCGATACTGTATCAATTTTCTTCTGAAGATACTAAGCTTGTTAGCGAAACGCGCGTCGAGTGCAATAATGTAAGTTTGGTGTTAGGGTAATTGATCTCTAGAAAAATTTTCAACATTGGCAGATGACTGCATATGAGAGAGCCTTTCAGATCGTATTGATGACGTATTATAAACTACGTAAGGAATGTGAAATGAGAATTCAACTAGGTTTTTTTAACAAACAAATCGATTGGGTATCTATGTGAAACTTTATATAACAATAAGTGAATCAATTGCATGTGAAATGGGGGTGGAATAGGTGATTTTGAATCGATCGTTATTCAAGATTCAAATCTGGTATTTTTGGACGCCTCTGATAAGTGACGTCTTTTATCTTTGTGAGAGACTGAATCCATCGAAGGGAGTTTTCTGATTACTGTTTTTTTTGTGTCCTACCGGGTGAACTCTTCTGGCAAAACAGGCCAATAAAAAAGATTTAATTGAATCGTCAAAACTGTAATGACTGCTCGTGACCTACATTCAACATGGAAGTTGACGTTTTTTATGCACGAATGTAATTCATTGGAATATTTCACGATTAAAGAAATTCTCAAGGAAATGTTATTTTTTGTTCATTTATACTTTCCTCTATAGATTGTATGGAGCACTCACCTAAACGCGAAATGTTTTTCTATTTTCGAAGTCTATCTGACATTTATTTGTGTTGTTTACTGACGTCTAGCGATACGGTTTCAAATGTGTTGTTATGGTGACTTGATACAATGCAATTAACGCTGTAAAGTTTTCGATAATTGCATTGCTCTTATCGGACATTTTATATATATGAGGGAAATATTCAACTTAAGATCTGATGAAAATGAGGTGGAAAGTTCGGAAAAGGCGATAAAAGAGTTCTACTGTGATATGAAACCTATTGATCAACTCGATAAGAAGTTTCAATGGTGATGTCACAATTTTTGGGAAAAATGTGCTCTTTAGAGCTTGCAGTTCTTCATTTGATTTCACCCTCGGACTTGAAATATGTTGAAATCACCTATTTTGGCAGTTTGAAACAGTTTTGCAGTTCCCGACTAGAACGATCCATTAGTTTTTGTCAAAAATCGAATACCTACCTTTCCAAAAAAAAATTGTATTCAAAACTGAATGAAATATATACCAGATATAGTGAGAGAAATTGTTGATGAAATTGGTTTTCAATTTAACGTATCTCTTCATCATTGATATTAATATTTCTATTAATAACTACATGCAGTTGAGTTGAAGGTGAGTGAAATTCAAAATACCCTAAGCACGCCTATGATTTGAATTAAAAGGTGGATCGATATACACTATTGGAGAATACCAACCGAAACCGGTAGAAACAAACTGGCCTAGACATTATCTCAATTGCTTGCTTCATTAGTGAATGTTTTTCATTTACAATTTAATTATTTCCGAAAATAACTTAATATACAGAAAGTACATGTTTGTCGGAAAAAACGATAATATTAACTGAATTCGCATATTCTTTTTTCGCATATTCTTCTTCGAGTTCGCTCTAGGGAGTAATCAGATTGAGACCTTATAGAGAACTCGTGACGAGACTAGAGGAGTAGGCAGATTGTGGCCCCGGCGTCAAGTCACGAACCCTTCTCCTCCTGCGACAACCCTTGAGGAGTAGGCAGGTTGAGACCTCAGCGTGGAGTCACATCATTTTTTCCTGAAGAAGGTCTCAAACTCAGAGCCGAAACGTCGAACACAAAACTTTACAAATATTGACCATACGCCATGAGAGACAATGTTAGTGAAATGAAACACAATTTTGTCTTGAGAGCGCTGATCGAGGGTACATGCGCAAGATTCCAATTCCCTTGACCTTCAATTTCACAGGTTGTGTTTATATAGTCTCACAGGGATTTTCAATGTGAATTTTGTGATTTAAAATTATAATCCAGTTCAACTCATAAATTATATCCAGATTGGATAGAATATTCTTCCACTGAAGGAAAGTTTCTCGACGTTGAAGAGAATAAAGTCAAGATTTGAAAAATGGTAGAGATATAGGGAATTCTTTTGTATACAGAATCATGCGGAAGAGAAGCCCTATAATGTTCAAAGAACACCGCATGAATCACGGGACAGGAGATACGAATTAACATTCTCCTTAAATTTTTGAAGTCTGTAAGCCTCAGGAGAAACCTCTCTTGATAAGGAGTTCTGAAGTTCAGCTGATCTATTGAAAAAAGGTCTCTGAGCAAGAGAGGTTCGATAGATCTCCCAGCTCACAACAAAGGGGTCGGAATTCTGCACTTTTCGAGTTATCCGTGTTGATACTACCAAGAGTGGAACGATTGACGACAATTTAGAAGAGAACTGACCGTGGAAATATCCATAGAAGAGAGACAAGTCTCCGACCCTTCTAAGATGTTCTGATGAAGTGAACGAGTCTGTGAGCGACGAATCACCAACCAGACGGATTGTTTTCTCTGACTAAAACCAAGAAGTTTTAATTAATGTTTTGGTCCCGACTCCCACCCATGAGAACTATATTTCAAGACAGGTTGTATCTGTGCCTTGTGGATCATTAGAAGCTGACGAGAACCCAGACGGCACAATCATATTGCATGAATATCCTATGCACATCCCAGTGGAATTTTGGAATATGCCAGGAATATCCCATATCCCCCAAAACATATGATATGCATATTCCATGGATATTCAAAGTCACCATGAAACATATTCCAGGAATATGTTTTGATATCCCAAGATATGTTCATGGCATATGCAACAGATATGTTTTCTTGCCCTTAAAATATATGCCAGGAATATATTTTTTGTACTGCATAGCATATATGCTCTCTTCTACCGGAATAGCAGAAAGAAAACACACATCAAGAATGAAAAACTATAGGTGAACAGAAAAATGTTTATTGAAAAAAACTTAAAAAACAGTAAATAGGAACTCTAGATATATCAACAAGAACTTTGGACTCATCTTCTGAGACACAAGTATTCCCAACCATATTACTTGCTGAGTGATGATCATGCATCAATGCAGTAATGATTCTTTGGTTTGCTGGTAGAGTCAAAGACTGCATTATCACAGCATCAAAACTATTTACTGTTTCTTCAGCGCTCTGGTCATTTTTTGACGATTCAGAAATTTTCTGCTCTTCAGCAAAATTGTCTCGAGAAATCAACAATGTTTAGTCAATCTCTTCACTTTTCTCAAAAAACATTTCTTCATTGTGTTAAAGGGCAAAACACAGACTGTAGGTGAATGAGTCCCTTTTTGATTTTTTGATTTTTTGATCGGACAATATTTGTTGTCAATCACTGTGAGGGGGTTGAAAGTGCTACGACACTGAGCACACACACCTTTTCACCCAAACAATTTCACTTACCCAAAAATAACTATTAATACAACTATTCTATAATGGTCAGTCCTCTTGATTACTTCTCTTCGATAATATGAAAAACTTTATTAATTTTCTCACTGTGAAACTGAACTGATAACTGATAGCGGGAAAGCCGATTTAGTTTTAGACTACAACGCTCCGAATGCTCCAGGCTCCAGGGCTCCCAATTCTAATTTCACTATTGCATGGTGGAATTTGACAATTGTCTTTTTTCAACCAATGGTAAAGCTGAAATGGGAAGCCCCGGAGCAAGACACAAAATTAATGCTGCAGATTTTTGATCAAAAACACTTACAGTTGACAAGATCACATGTCAATGTCATTTGTCAAAAAAAAACATGAATCTTCGGAACGACCAATCAGCTTTCGATTTCTCAAGCTGCGGCGTTCGGCGTAGATAATTGAAGATCTCAATTGGTTGAAATCACACATCAAATTTCGTACTTGGAAAATGTAATCATGCTTCAACTTTATTATTTTGTCTACGAACCTTGAAATTCGTACTACAAGATTCTCTTGCTGATAGTTATGTCTCTGTAGAATAGAATTATGTGGTACATGAAATACCACCCTGGTTGCCAGTTGAACTGGGAACAAGGATAAATGCGTGTATGATAACAAAAGAAAAACTTTCGGTGTTACATTTTTAATTAACTAGTTTTTTATATTAGTGGAATATGCTACACAAATGCATTTTGAATATTCCCAGAATATTCGAATATCTACCTTTCTGCTCGATATGACATTTGAATATACCAGTAATATTCAATAAGAATATCTGATGGATATTCGTAAAAATATATTCCAGGAATATTTTTCATGGATATTGGATAAAACACATATTCATGGAATATTCCAGAAATATTGCAATATCTACTGGAAAATGGGATGTAGTAGGGATATTCCAGGAATATTGGGTGCCGTCTGGGAAGTGACGTATTTTTGTACACGACATAGATATCGCAGCTTCTAGGAAGCACCTTTAGCGATCGATCTCACATGGTTTCCCCATGAGAGATTATTACTTATCGTAATTACTTGCATCGAGATACTTGAATTTGCAGGAATGCTAACTCCTGCCATCTGAATATTGGATGAAGATAGATCGGCTTTCTTTGAGACGAGACATGCCCGAGTTTTCCCAGCATTGAATTCCACCAAGTTCATGTTACTCCCAATCTATTGTTCTCGCCAAGTCATCGTTAATACTATTGACGCTAGTGCTTCTCTGTATTTTTGTTTCTTGTGCTGATATGGGAACTCCGGAAAAGAAACTAAATCGTATTATTCCTATTCCTATCCTATTGTATCCTGATTTCTCGAATCTTTTTTGTTTCGGCCTCAGACGTCTGCCCTCATCATCAATATTCGTAGTTGAGGAGAGAGTTCCATCACTAGCATCATCACACCAATCCACTATTGGTATCGTTTAGTGATTATTTGACTATCGAATTTTATTCATTATACTTCTTAAGCATTGTATAATATTCATCTAATAGTTAATAGCTGAACTATCAGCCAAAACATGTTGTGGACGTGCCTAAACGCTTATCAACTATGTCATTATCCTAGATGAAACCTCCAAAGTAATTTTCTTTGTCTAGGTACATTCTGATTTGAATTTGAAATTGTTATTAGTTTATAAATCTCAAGTCCCCCTTGAATTTATTCCATTTCAAAACTGTATAATGAGGTCTATTTTGGTGCATTTTGGAAAACTTTCATTATTGAATATTGTTTATTGAGAATATTCGACAACTGTTTCATGATGCACCATCGAGATTTCTGAAATATCTTGTGGGTACTGGTTTTTCCATATGATATAATATTCGATTCCCGAGAAAGTTTCGAAAAATATTGATTATTGAAAACCATAATTGCATTTGGTCTCTTTTTTTATGATTTTTCCTTGGTTTTGTTTATTAAAACTCCAAACAGAACTTCACTACTTGTATTACAACTCTTTATGCAATACAATACAATAAAATCACTCAAATTGCTCCCCTAACTATCCAACGCTCTGTACTAAAACTCTTCGTTATAGAAATTCTCTACTTCGACTTTTGCACTTAGCAATACCAAAGCTCTCTCCAAAGAGAACTCTCTGCCTCTCCACTGACCTAGAAACTCTGATAACTAACTCCTCTTCGATGAAGTGTCTCCTTTTATAGTTGCGTACGCCTATGGAGAATCTTCGAGAGAGTCCTCGATGATGTGTATCGAATTCTCCACGCGAATCAAGAGTTCCTGTCAAAATGACGTTCTTTATTTGACCCCTCATATAATTCTGCGTTTACGAGCGACAGGGCCGGCTTTAAGAGATTTCGTAATTATTGAATATTTCCCAATAATTACTGTTTGAACGTCATTATTCTATGGTGGATCGATATTTGTTCCGTAGTTTTCTGGGTTTTGTAACCTACCACAATCTGAAAAAAAAAGAATTGATATTTGAATCTGAACAAGTGTAGAAGGGCAGATTTTCAATCTACCCCGAAAAGTTGCTGCGTCTATTGAAAAACAATTCTTTCTGGATAGAACAGGTCCAATTAGTCAGCAACTTCTCGTATAACTCAAAATTTAGCATATCAAAAAAATAATAAGAACTAATATATATATGAAAATACTTAGGGGCCGGTCATAAAATACGTCACACTAAAATCAGCTTTTTTTTTAACCCCCTCCTCCCCCATTATCACGCTGTCACACTTTTTGTGACCTCCCTCTAGAAATATTTCGTCACAAAAACTAAGACACCCCCCCTGCTGAGTATGATAAATTCTAAATGATAGTACACGAATTCTGAAAATTTAAAATATTTATTTAGTTATTATAATAAAATTTGAATAAATTAATAAATATCTTCATCTTTCATAACGAACATATAAATAATGAATAATATTTCTATTATTCAGAAGTCCAAGGATTTTCTAAATGGGCCGAAATATCTACAATCGGTATTGCACCAATAATATACATATTTTACATAATCAGAAGATTCAATTCTGAAAAACACAATGAAACAGTAAAAAATTGCTTTATTTTGTTTCATTTGTATAGTGAAATACGGTGTACTGTAAGATTAATTCGTGAATGGTAATGGTTCGGACTTCCATTGTCTATATTTTTAACTCTATTGAAACCTGTTGCTAGGGACGGAAAGATTAATATACAAATTAAGTGAGAAAAAATCAAATCAAAATCAAATTTTTGGTCAATGATAAATTGATTTGATTTGATTTTTTCTCACTTAATTTGTATATTAATCTTTCCGTCCCTAGCAACAGGTTTCAATAGAGTTAAAAATATAGACAATGGAAATCCGAACCATTACCATTCACCAAGGAACATTGTCAACCACTTTCAAGCAAAGATTAATTCGCATTCTCGATTGAAAATTCATTCGCAAAGATGGAGTCACTATAGATTTGATTGAAAAATCTGACGAGTTTAGGAATTCGTTAGAATATGTCGCACATGTAGATTTCTACCAAAATCTACTGAAGATTTCTTTTATACCAAAATTTTTAAATTTTCGTCAGAAATCTACTAAAAAAGTAGATTTCTACCAAGAGTGGTCACGCTGGCTAGCGCTCATGTCAAAAAATAATAAACGGCGAACGTCACGTTGCCGTATGCCCCCCGTCCCCCCCTTGTCACATCTTGTCACACTCAGCCAGACCCCTCCCCTACCCTTGTATGCGAACGTATTTTATAAACGGCCCCTTATCGTTAACATTTCGGAAACTAAATCCGCTTCCGTTCTCAAAACTGATACGCAAATTCCAGTACAAATCCCAATATCTCTTGTAGGCAATCTTGGTAACTGACATTTGTCAAATATTTCCAATTTGACATTAATTTTAAGTTTTTCAGATTGTGGTAGGTTACAATACCTAGAAAACTACGGAACAAATTCTAAATAATCGAGTGATATTCAACAGTAATTTGGCAACCGGAATAGACCTGATTGAGATTTATTGAATGTTCTAACGATTTTAATTGGTTTAATGTCATAAATAAACTATATGTAGTTTTCGAAACTTTTCAAATCGTTCACCGAATCGAGATTTGGGAATTCAACATAAGGAGTACTCCCTCTGGTGTCAAATTTTGAAACTATCTATAAGTACATTGAAATCGTTGTTTACGTTTAAATTCCTATGATTCTGTGCATTCTGGTCGTTGTTTTTGTATATTTTTGTGATTATTATTATATGATACGTAATAAAAATCTTGTACATGTATATGGTGGATATTCAGGATATTCTGTTTCTGTTGACTGTTACTAGTTTTCAGATGTAAAATGAGTGCTTCAAGTTCAAACCATTATTGTTGTGTACCTCAATGTGACTCTTGGGCAAAACGGCAAACTAGTACTGGAATAAGTTTTCATCTTTTTCCGCGGGAAAATGAAAGAAACGTTATAGTGCAGATTAGTCTAGGATTAAGAGGGTCTATAGACAGACGGCGGGCCTGGATATATCTCCTGAAAATAGGAAAACCGGTGTCTGACTTCATGAAAGTTTGTTCTCGTCATTTTACCGAGGAAGACTATTTGCCATTCACGTAATCCATGTATTCTAGCATACTCAACCATATTCCAGGCATCTCACAAAGAAATAATCTGAAACATATATTATCAATTAAGGCATTTTTCATCACTTTTGACTCACATCAAATCCAATATGAAAAAGTAGTAGGTTATTAGCTAGTGATCCAAGAGAATGGCAAATTTAGTGTTCCTGGAAATGAAAGAAAAGAATTGTGATTATTGTGAATCATTCCAGCCCACAAAATAAATGTTTTTTGCAAGGTGATTAATACATACAAGATTCCTTCAAAATGAGTATTAACAAATGATGCTGTTGTACGACCTGGAGAAATCACTTCACTTGAGTCTTGAAATGAAAAATAGTGCATGAAAAAACTGAATACTAAAACAGAATGAAAATATTCAAAGATAAACGTAACAACAATGATAACAATGTACTCGAGAGTGGTTCGAATTTTTGCCACTTTGGCGCTGGCATCTAATCTTGAATTGCCAATAATATGACAAAAGAAGACCTTAACACGTATATCTCGGAAGTACGTAAATTACCTAAAAGCGCGACCATCGCCCGCGAGCCGGCAACCACGCACCGCCAACGCGCGACCCACCGGAATCCGGCAACGCCGCCTCGGCTACGTGCAGCGCGTCCATGCATAAATTTAATAATCGCGCCAGAGTTGCGATCCACTCTCTCCGCCGGGCCGACTGCATCGAACCGCTAATTCCCGCCGCAACCGGTCGTATCCGGTTCAGACGGACGAGATCTAGCTAGCGGGCGCGATCGCAGTTTGTTTTCGAGCAGCGTTCCTGCCGCATTATTACAAAACGGTCGGTCGTCGGTCAATTATCGGGCTAAATTTAGTGCAGAGGCGGTTGTTCGACGGTTTAAACAGTGTCTCGCCAGGAATTATGATTTTTCGCTAAAGTGAATAAGGAATCTTGTTGCGGTATTGTAGTAAGAGTTGTGTTTTTTTTGGGTGGATACCCCGGTTGTCTGTGTTGTTATTTTTGTCGGAATAGCTCGGAAATATCACAGCGAATGTTGTACTTACACAGGGTCGTAGGATTTTTCCCGATAGTTGCGAAATAGAAGAAAAAAAAATACGGAAAGTGTATTTTTTTACTATGATTATCTTTATTTTACTCGCGCAGAATTACGGTTAGAATACAAAGAAATATAATTGTAGAGTACAAAATTTGCTGCTAAATGCCTAATTCGTAATTGCAAAAGTGCATTGCCAAAGCTTCAGATCTCGAAATATGACAAAAACAAAAATAAAAATCATATTTCACGAAGCAAGTGGCAAAAACACGATGTCGCTATCTCTTTACGTCGCTTTTTTGAAGTAGTTTTTATAGGTAGGTATGAAAATATCTGGGGCTGAAAAAACCTTTTCATATTTTATCTTCTGTATCTCGGTCTGTATGCAATGATTTGAATATTAATTTCACAATTTCATACAATCCAATTGATTTCATCGAAATAATAATATTTTTTTCACTCGCTTGTCAACTCTTGAAAAAATTATTGCATGAGTATCGATATGTCATCGAGTTGAAAAGTGAAGAAGAAATTGTAAATGATCGAAAGATTATTCATCAATAGTGATATGATTACACGAGTTTTTCAATAATTCGTAGTTTTCTCTGCGAACATCTAATGGCAGAATGTTCCAAGTTGTTCTGGAACCTTGGAGCCCTACCGTCCATGTAATTTTGTCATATTTGTTTGTTATGGATTCATTAATTTGTTCTGAAAGTTCATATATTTTGGTTACGATATATTGCTGGCCACTAGGGCCAACATTTGAACAACATATTTTATATGTTTCTCACTTTTCTTTTTCCTGTAGGGTGGGAGTTCCAATGAATGATTTCATTGCAGACTTACGGTCTTCTCTTGTCATATTGTTCTCGTTTTGTGATTGGGTGAATTATTTGAAATTTTGTATGTGAAATATTCATTTTTACCATCACTTATACCAATTAAAATGTTCAGTATATATCTCAATATACTCATAGTTTTGGAAGGGAACAAATTTAAGCGGGACCTGAGAGCCCTGAGAATTATAAACGATTGGCAATGTCAAATTTCAAAATATCAAATGGAATAGATAATGTACCTGAACAAAGAAAATTACCATAAAGGGTATGGCTTTATCTAAGACTATGACAAAGCTTTAGCACGTCTGTGCCATTTTTTGACTGATAATTCAACTATTAACTACTAGATGAATACTTATTATACTTCTCTTGTCTAGTAGTATGAATGCAAATGAGACTAGTGATGGAACACACAACTTATTATACTAGTTATATATATATTTTTGGTTTTGGACAAGGTAGCTGACACACTATCTCATTTCCTCAGTTTCCCCAGCAATCTATATTCTGGACCAGACAGTAACCTTGTATATATCAAATGACCCTTATAATCACCAAATTCTTTTGTTAACATAAAACTTGGGAGGATTATTCACAATTAATTGTGATAGTTTAATAAAAAACTTTTATGAAAGATAAGAAAATAATCTCGACCCTAATTTAGCTTGAGATTGTTGAAATATGATTTTTCTGATTACTATTATAAACTTGTCAAACTCACGTTATTCCAAATAATCAGTTCACTTTAAAAGATTATAGGTATAAGAAAAATTCCTTAAAATTGAATGATTTTGTTGGTATCCACAAAATGTCAAACATCTAGAATGTGCACGCTTTTCACAGCGTAACCCGGGCTCCTATTCTCCACAAGTGGTATTTTGTTGTATATTTTTTCGGATCACATTGTTGAAGCCTCGGTTAAAGCCACTGTCCTTTAGTGATAGTCATGGCTTTACATAAGAATGTGTTATATAAAGTTCTGATGTCTGCATCAGAACCCTTCTGAGGACTTTCAAAAAGTCACATGAAGGAGGAATTTCGGCAATGGAAACCTGTGAATGGAGACGTCACTGAAACAAAACCCCAAGATAAAGACAAGCGAAAAGGTTTATCAGCCCTTCGTCAAAGAAAGCCTAACGACTTTTGAGGTTGAATGAAAAATTGATCAATGACTGGGCCTCTCACAGGGCACTGTCCATTCAGATAATACCTCAAGAAAATGGATAAAGCTGACAGTGATGAGTGCCGATACTGCGGCATTGCAACTGAATCTTCAGAACATTTGCTTTGTGAGTGCCGAGCACTCCTCTGCAAAAGGCTCAAGTTCCAGGAAGGGGTAAACATTATTACCCTCCGACACAACGGAACATGCCCAAAGGAATTGATCAGTAGATCGCAATAGGTCGCAGTACTGGGAGGCTAATTATAATGGGTGGGAGTAGTTCCAGTAGACCATTTTCGCAAACCCCGGCATCTTCACTCACCCCATGACGGATATCTGTCCAAACCTCTTCGACCTTATTATAAAGACCGAAACATCCTCGGAAACATCCTTCTATTTCAAGGAGTGTAATGCTTCTTCCGATGCCTCTTCCTTGATAGAGGCGGCTCCGATGACGTTTTGTCGGCAGTTGAAGAGATATGTTAACCAAGATACACTGAAAAGTACCTACTTTGCGCTGTTTCATGCGCATTTGAGTTACGGAATCATAGTCTGGGGTAACTCCTCAAAGTCACTTCAAATATTTCGTCAAAAAAATAATGCCCTGAGAATACTTTCAGATTGCAGTAACAGAGACCATTGTCGTCCTCTATTTGTTCGCTACAGGATTTTGTCACTTCCTTCCTTGCACGTATATGAGACTCTTATCGAAATACATAAACAAAAAACGAATTTGGTTACCCAATCCCAAGTGCATTCCTACGGCACAAGACAGGCAAGTTATATCAGAACTCCCCGATTTAGGCTTACAGTCTCTCAAAGAAATTCACCGGACAATCATGCTTATAATATTTTATCATCAGATATCAAGTCACTCAATTTGGCTTCTTTCAAAAAAAAGCTAAAATATTTTCTCTCACAGCACTGTTTCTACTCAGTGGCAGAGTTCAAGGAACATATGCAATGTTCTTCAATATCTTTCTGAAAAAGCCATTCGGACCTCTTTCTCTCGACTCTGTTTGCTTCTGAGTATTTTGGTAGACACCATTCATCATTACATTTTTATATAACCACAACATACTCACCGTGTCAATCTCAATTTTAAATATATTTTCAATGTGTATCCAGTAAACTGACCTGCTATAAATATACTATTGTATATAACATAGTCAAATAAATGTTCTATTCTATTCTATTCTGAGCCTGCCATATATTCCACATTCGCAAAGGAAGTGGAAGGAGTCCTCCTCTCCTCATTGACTGCCTGCAGCCGTCTATCCCTTACCACTCTTTTACTGGAAGGCTGAATGCTGAATGTTACTTGTTGAGAATAGAAACCTTGGACCGGATAAATGATAGGAACATTTCGCAACTATCAGGAGAAAAGCCTCACTCTGTGTTGCTACGCGTCTACAAATTGTGTTTTATAGGTTATATTCGTAATTAAGTTATATTTCTGATAATTATCGAATCCTGTTACGTAAATCCTCAATTTTGCGCCAGCTTGATCCTTATTAATTCGTATATTTTCACACTACGAGTTCAGAACACTCATGAACAATGGGAAGGAAAACTCATCATTTATAGACGTCAATTTTGGTTCTGGGGTTTTTCAAATAATGCAAATATGCTTCACCATAAAATTAGGTAGAGGTAAAAAATACACTTAGCAATAGCAGCAGTAACAATTGAAACGTGGTTAGGATCGTAGAAATGAACAATGAGAAATTGAACAAGAACATAACTTAACGGAATTGAATTGAACTGGCCGATACTTGATGAAAATCCATATTAACAAAAATATATTACAGTTTCCTGTATGATTTTCACTCACAATGGGTTTACAAAACCGCGACACGTGTTTCGCTATTACAATAGCTTCTTCAAGCAAGATAAATTTAGATAGATTTATCTTGCTTGAAGAAGCTATTGTAATAGCGAAACACGTGTCGCGGTTTTGTAAACCCATTGTGAGTGAAAATCATACAGGAAACTGTAATATATTTTTGTTTTGATAACTTAACGGAATACTTAGTTGCGTTTATTGGAACAAACGTCAATATTTCAAATACATCAAAACTAACTCTCAAACTTGACTAGCTTCCTACAAAGAGGCCTTGTATACTCAGAGTTCGTGTGCTAATAATTCTATTAGTGAAAAAAATCCCGCCAGAGTTCAGCCAGAACACCGCTCGTGTAGAAATTCACTCTTAAGCTACCGCCTGATTTGAATTGCAGCTTTGAGAAATCACAGATGAGAATTGGAACAAGAACATAACTTAATGGAATATTGAGTTTCGTTTATCGGAACACTTGTCCATATTTTAAATAGATCAAAACTAACTCTCATACTCCACTAGCTTTCTAAGAAGCGGCTTCGTATACGCAGATTTCGTGTAACAATGATTCTATTGGTGAAAAGAAAGATCCCGACAGAGTTTAGCCAGAACACCGCTCGTGTAGCAATTAACTCATAAGCTACCGCCTGATTTGAATTTCAGCTTTGAGGAATCAGATTCGTATTACCACCTACCGTAAAAATGTAAGCTCTCACTTTGATTCCTGAATTCGAATTCAGGATTCGGCCAAAGAAAAGCATATAGGTTGTCGCGCGTTTTTATCGTCTTCAGTACAATTTTTCGCCTTGATATTTCTGAGCAATTCCGACAAAAATCATCGTAGACGACCGAAGTATCCGTGCTCGACCAGTCTTTGAGCTAATCCACTATTCTAGCGATCGCGAATGGCATTCCATCTTGGCGGCATTTAGAAATAAAAGCGTCTCTAGACGACAAACGGACTCGGCGACTTATATGAAACCTTTGCCGATGGTACAGGAATGGTCGTACCGTTGGAGAAGAAACTCTTTGATGCGGAAACAGTCCTCGTTCTCATGGTGGTATTGCGAGCGTCCTTCGTCAGATGACATCAAGTTCCGCCTGGAGAAGGCAGGCGCGAAAAGAAGACTCTCCCACCTACTGAGGAACGTCCACTTTTGCCATGGCAGGACCTCCGTTGCCCTCATCTGAGAGCGGCGCCCCCGGGTTTTTCCTGTTGATACACACGGTGACGGTCGCCGAGAGTGACTTCGTGGTGGAGGCGCAGTTTTTTCACGCTTTTTCGCGCGACGTGGCGGACGCGAGGCTCGTCGCCAAGAGGCTGAGGATGAGGGTGCGTCCGAGGGGGAACAAGGGGCGTCTGCAGAGGATGGACGCGCCCGGGTTGAGGGCTTTGATGAAGAGGAACGCCGCCAACGTGAAGCATCATCTGAGGGCCGTGCACGTGTAGGTATTCTTGGGGAAATTCCGAGGGAAATTCTGAATCTGATGTGGACGGTGTAAGCTTCTGAAGCGAATCGCCATCTATTGATGGAGGCGCAAAACTCCTGGTACTGGAGATCTATAACCATCGTTCATAGAGTTATAGTTAGTCAGTGCCTGTGTGAAAAGGATTTGAAGCCTTTTAGTTTCGCCGTCTACATTATAATGCCTATATTTCCGTTCACTTGACAATGCACGACAAAGTTTCCGACTCTGAAGGGAAAAATAGGTGCAGAGTTTTGTATGTCAGTTTGACTGGAATGTAATGAAGCTTTAAGGTAGAGTTGATGGAATCGAAAGAAATGAAAGTTCAGGCATTAAAATCATCTTCAAAACATGAATGATCTACAACATTGACAAATAATTTCACTTCTTTTTCTGAATTGATTGAAATCTTTTGGTATTAACCATAAGTAATGAAGAAAATATGTGAATGTAGTATCAATCCCTCCAAATGATATTTCCATAAGGTTGACTAACTATATCTCTATCAACAATGTTATAACGACGGGCACATCGTACGGCAAAGCCGTTACAAATGACCCACTGCCAACGAAAGTCATCTTCGGTCTACTTGCAGGAGAGAGAAAATATCTAGAATGTCCTCGAGACATCTAAGAATAATATCCATAGGACGTCATAATGTGACGGATAATTTTCTTAGAAGATACTGCTTGTACTTAGATGTTTCTCGAACTCCAAGGAATGTTTGGAATGTAATGTTTTGATCATTGATAAAGAAAAATTCATATATTACTAATAGATTCTAAGAATACTCTGCATCGGATATTCAAACAATTCATTAACAGAATATTTGCTAGAAGATGAGAGTATTCTGAAATCAAATCTGAACTCATATTGGAAGACAAAAGTTACAACGAAGTTTCATTGAGATAATAATAATCCCAACAATTGTCCTTGAATTGTGTGTCTCCGAATTGACATCAGTACTTTGCGAATTATTCAACCTTTCGTATAACTTGTTTTTTTTTTCTGATTTTTGGAAAACAGCAAGAATCCAGCCAGTGCCCCAAAAAGGGAAGAAAACTTTACCTTTCTGCTTCATAGATATCAATGAATTGATATTAACGATTAATTCGTGAAAGAAATAGAATAGGGTAATATCAACTTGGTGGAATTTGTCTCTTCCCAAAAAAAGCCGCTTTCTCTTTATCTTATGTTAGATGTCAGGAGTAACATTTTCTACAAAGTCAAGTATCTCGATGGTAGTAATTACGATTAGTAATAATATCTCATGGGAAAACCATGTGAGATCGATCGCTGAAGGCGCTTCCCAGAAGCTTGGATTTCTATTTATTCTGAAGAAATACTTAACTACTTGCCAGCTTCTGATGATTTAAAAGGAACAGATACGGCCTTGTCTTGGAATATATATGTGTGAGGCTCGGCACCAAAACATTCATTCAAGATTCTTGATTCTATTCAGAGGAAGGCAATCCTCACAGACTCGCTCACTTCATTGTAACATCGTAGAAGGGTCGGAGACTTGTCTCTCTTTTATAGATACTTTCACGGTCGATGCTCTTCTGAATTGTTATCAATCGTTCCACCTTTGGCAATATCTACACGGATGACCCAACGAGTGCAGTATTCCCACCCTTTTGTTGTGAGATTGAAAACATGTCGAACCTCTCTTGCTCAGGGATCTTTTTCCAATAGAACAGCTGAACTTTGGAAGTCCTTGCCGAGGGAGGTTTTACCCGATGCTCACAAAGTTCAAGAATTTAAAGTTGATATTAATGAATTATGTTTGTCATTCGTCCCTCGATTCGACGCGTTGTTCTTTGAACATTGCAGGACTTCCCTTTCCTGTCCAGACGGTACGTCCTAGGGACAACCCAAAAATATCTATGAAGGACATCTAAGGAAAGTCATTTAAAATTCAATGACTTTCCATTACTGAAGCCGATTTCCAGCCATCAAAATTAATTGATGGGATCTTATTGAGCAATCCGCTACTCGAACACAACTACATGCATTGGACGTCCAAAACGTACGTCAATAATATTAACTGGAAATCCTTTGATGGACTGTATGTATCAATTGTACACCATCTTGGACGTCAAGGAGACATCCATCTATCGGGCCTTTGAGGAACGTGTTGAGGAAACAAACTGGAATTCAGACAGAGATAGAAAGGGAGAGTAATACATTTTGAGTACAAGAGCGCCAGAAAAAGCCTTCATTAATTATTCATTGTCCCTCTCAGGCCACTGATTTCGAGGACCAATTAAATCTTACATCATCAACAAAACAAAGCACCAAAGTATAGTTGATTAATCCAATTCCACAATGTATGGTCATGTGGTTCATATTGCCAGTGTTAATTTGCATTGCAAACCAATCATTGTTTCGTATGACGTCAGATAACAATAGCAATTATACTCGATAATCAAGATGTACTCAATTTGAATTAAAATGTTCAGGAATCAGAAATACGGACGGCCTTGCGATTATTGCCCTGATCGTTTCTCCAGATCATGAAACTATTTTGTCGAAAAAAGTTCTCAAACTGGGTTATGAAGGAGACAGATAAAAATTGAACTTTTAAAAAATGACTATTGATCAATACAGAAAGATTCAGGGAGGCAGACTTAAAATACACAATCTTATCTACGTGAACTAGATCTCTCCTGACAATCATCATTAACCCAAACACCCAGCAAAACACCAGAACAAAACTACTTGAAATCTGGGCGTGATTTTTTTTATAAAATTCGACTTTATCTCGATAGTTATAATCCACCTGAAACTGGTGGATTTTATCAGGAATTATAATTATTAACCTTACACAAATTGATATCACTTGTATTCGACGACTTCTTGACTTTATTGATCTCCAAGGAATCCAGAAAATTGAGTGAAAGTCCTTTCTTCTCCAAATGCGATACTTCATAGTCGTGATTGAACTCATGTCTTTCTGGGAAAGATAATTCACAAGTGTTGAATTAATCTTTTCATTTGAAAAACTACAGTACTCCTTCATTCTTCCGGTAAACGATATGCCCCGTTTGACCAATGTAATTTCGCTCACCAATGGTTACAATTAAACGATGAGATCAAGTTTGGTTACAAATTGTGTACCTACTTTTAGGCTACGATGTGAATATCGGTTGAAAAGATCATAGAACGAAACCACGAATCATGTATCCAGTAATGCCAAATGCTAGTAAATGCCATAAAATATCCACCTACGTGGGCCAACTCAACCAACTTGTTTCTCCAAGATTAAATAATAATAATACATAGCCTACGCATACAGCAATTTGAGAAAATTCGGTTGAAACACTAGGGATACTACTTCAGTGTCGGAAAGATCAGGAGTTTACGAATAAACGTGTGGTTCTTGCGCCAAACTTGACATTGGTCAAACGGGAATATCTTTCAACGAAAGAGTAAAGGAACATAGTAGTTTTCTGAATGACGTGTAGTGGTTTGGTAAATGGTCTGGTAAAATTCACACACGTGTTTTTCACTTATTTCAACTATTACTCCAGAATCCAGGGCATATGTTGACTGAATCTTCAATGGGGGCCATTCGTTTTGATAGGGATGCAACGTGTAATCGATGTACCTACCTTTAACTTCATAAACAACAATCTTGGCTTACTCATAACAGGTCTTTCTTCGAATAGAATCTTCGCAGCACATCTCCATCTCTCTATATATATCCTTGATTCAATCTCTGTCGAGAGCTCCCATTGAATTCGAAGAATTGAATAAATGGCCGGTCAATTCTTCAATTGACGATAATTCCCTTCTAGGAGCGCTGGTAATAGCAGTCCCGACAAACAATTGAACGTACCTTCCGCGGTTATTTTTAGAGACTGTTTATTAAGCCGGGAACACATTGTTCTGATGCTACACCACGCCACGCCATCCGACGCAACGTCAGAAGGATCTGACACCGTGAATTTTAATGCATATTTATATTTGTGTGTACACTGCTCTGATGCCATCCCATCCCACGCGATTCGACGCCATCCGACATGGTGCGAATCCCCACTTGCCTGATTTTCATCATATGAAATCACGTCGCGTGGCACCGCATTGTAAGGTGTAGTAACAGTGTGCACGCGAAGCTGGCATCATATGTATACAATGGCGGCAAAACTCGATGAAGTTTTCTTTTCTTATATAGTATTATAGTTTGTATGTAAGAAATAAAAATCTTTATCCACGACTGTTCTATAATGTACCCATTATACGTCTGTTTCCTCGACTTTAACGATACCCATTATTCACTAGAGTGAATAATGAGTCATTATTCACTGCTGTCAAATACTTCCCCGATTTAGCTATAATATTATATTGTTTTGCAGTTCTGCTACAAACAATAGATTCCTAAAATATTATCGTGTGAACCACTAACCATTTTCAATTCAATTCTTCACCTACTAATGAAAGAAGGAAGGCAATGAGCATCTACTCTGACATATTGTTAGAATAAAATGATAGTGTTTCTGAAAATATGTATGTGATGTAAAAAAAAATCCACCAATAAACTTCTACTCTCGTATAATGGCTATTATTCTCTCGGTGATTAAGGCCACTCGCCTGGGGCTCTTGGTAGTAAACTTCATCTCGTGAATAATAGCCATCAGTATACGCTCGTTGAATAATATACTATTTGAAATACAGATATAAATTCAAGAACAAATAAACGTTTTTCTTATCGTAGACAAATTGCTAGTCGTTCTTTGGTTCTTCCTAAAAGTTGTATTAATTTTTTTGATATTCATTTCCACTAGTGAATGAAAATTCTCAAACTGCTCCTTGTTCATGCGAAAATACATGTGGAACCGGTCACTATTGTCACCCATTTCGAGAAGGTCAATTAGCGTGTGCTATTCTCCATGAAAGTGACGTTCTAAATTTATTGGATGTACCCAACATTTTCTTCTTTGTTTCCGTTCTAATAACAAAGCTGATGCTGCACATTCTAGTTCTTCTTCCCATTCATCTGAGGAACTACTACTCGCCATAGTGTCTGAACTCAAACTGGTCTCATTTTCTATCATTATGTAACGTAGGGTCGCGTCGTCTCGGATGACGTGGGAACAGTGTGCACAAGGTACATCCCTGACGCATGATGTCGGATGGCGTGGTGTGGTGTAGCATCAGAACAATGTGTTCCCGGCTTTATCGTCGTAGTTGATGAAAACAGGTGAAGATAAAATCATAGCACACTGCGACGCTATTTTTGAACTGTGATCGGGACCGTGCGTTATTGCCGGCTTAAATTCCAACCGGTTCGTGCTTGATTGATATTGATTATTCTAACGTTTTTTAGCTTGCCCTGTTTGTTCGTTCGTTCATTTATTTATTCGGGTCTGATTAAGTAATTGAAATTCGACTCCCTTCCTGTTGACAGATCGATCTGATATTTGGTACACTCAAGTCCTGATTCGCACAGCATTATGCACACATTAAATACGAAAGGGCAGAAAAGTCCAGTGTCGCCCAACACGCTCTGGACAAGTATCACAGAATTGGTGAAAGTAATCTGAAATCGATTGAGCATGTGCATGACACAAGGCTAGTTGATGCATTCTAGAGTCTAGAAATAGCATGAATAGTGACAAAGTGCCCATCTCTTCCGTACATATTTCTGCTTCATATCAATGATTTGCTCGAGAAAACATATTGTTCAATACATAAAAATTCAAAGAAACATTCACGGCAATGAAATTAACGACGTCTTGGTAAAAATAATAGAATGGGGTAACACGAGCTTGGTGGAATTCAATTCAATTTATTTATTAACCATAGATCACAAAAGTGATATAGGAATCGTCAATTGAAAGTTGTAAAATTAAACATACATAATATGGATACAAATAGAGTTAATACATACAATGTTATATTAAAATATACTTCATAAAATATACATTTTCAATATACACTCATATTCACATCACAATTACACTTATACTCGTACACAATATCTAAACGAATTAATAAATATAACACCTACCACTCCTTCTCTAAATATTCTGAGACTGAATAAAAACTATTTTGAAGTTAAAATGATCTCAGTTCTTTCTTAAATTTGTTAAAGTTTGTCTGTGTTTTGACAGAAGGAGGTAGACAATTGAAAAACTTTGATCCAGCATATGAAGGAGTTTTTTCATACAAACTTGTTTTATGTTGTTTGAGCCTTATTGATTCACCTTTTCTTGTGGGATAACTGTACCATCGCGAAGTCGTTTCGAAGCTATTTTCATTTTTCTTCACGTATATCAGACAATTGTATATGTAGAGAGCTGGAACTGTTAATATACAGCTTTTTATGAAGGTTGGCCTGCAGGATTCATTCCACTTTAAGTCAAAAATCATTCGTATCACTCTTTTTTGTGAGACAAAAACTCGATTGATATCACTACTACTTCCCCATAAGGTTATATTGTACGATAAGATAGAGTTGATCAAAGCATAATATATGTCAATGAGATACTTTCTATCTAGAATTCCTTCAAGTTGTAGCATGGCATAGAAATTTGTTTTTATCTTTTTACACATATACCCGATATGTTTTTTCCAGTTGAGATTATGATCAACCCAAGTTCCCAAAAATTTTGTTGAATCTGATGGTCTGATGGACTCATTATTAACATAAACATTTAAAGGAAAGTTTTGTGACTTTTTTCCAAAAAACTGTATTAATACTGTTTTGCTCGCATTAACAATAATTTTTTTAGAATTACACCAAGCTATGAAATGATCTGCAACAATATTTAGTTTCATTTGGAGCTCTTCTGGTGTTCGAGCTTCTTCAGCTATAGATGTGTCATCTGCGTATAAAATCATTTTAGTTCTAACATGTACAGGAAGGTCATTAATGAATTGGAATGAATTGAATGCTGTGAAAACCCAAGCATGTCTCTTCTCAAGAAAAGCCGATCTATCATCATCAAATATTCAGATGACAGGAGTAACTATTCCTACGAAATCAAGTATCTCGATGCTACGAATTACGATCGGTGATAATCTCTCAAGGAAAAACCATGTGAGATCGATCGCTGAAAGTGCTTCCCAGAAACTTGGATTTCTATTTCGTGCTAAGAAATACTTCACTTCTCGTCAGCTTCTAAGGATCTACAAGGCTCAGATACGACCTGTCATGGAATACAGTTCTCATGTGTGGAGTTCGGCACTAAAACATTCATTGATGCTTCTCGATTCTATTCAGAAAAAGGCAATTCGTTTTGGTGATTCTTCGCTCACAGATTCGCTCACTTCATTGGAACATCGTAGAAGTATCGGAGACTTGTCTCTCTCCTATAGATACTTTCACGGTCGATGCTCTTCCGAATTGTTATCAATCGTTCCCCTCTCGGCAATAACTACACGGATGACTCGACGAGTACAGAATTCCCACCCCTTTGTTGTGAATTTGGAAACCTATTCTCTTGCTCAGGGATCTCTTTTCAATAGAACAGCTGAGCTTTGGAACTCTTTGCCAAAAGATGTTTTTCCTGAAGCTTACTTCAGAAATTCGAAGTCAATGTTAATTCGTATCTCCTGTCCCTTGATTCATGCGGTGTTCTTTGAACATTACAGGGCTTCCGCTTCCTGTGAATCTGCATATAAACAAAAAGCCAACTTTTTGTTCATTATAACATAGGAAGTCCATATCACACCAAATTACTCTAGTTGTTTTTTTCTCTACTGAAGTATATAAATACATGATCCTTGTCTTTGGATTCAGTCTTATTTTCGTTCTGAAGGGCCTATATCCATTCTAGCCGACTATCAATTTGTTGTTGAGAGATTAATAAGAATAATCAGTAATGACAGACGAAGTCCACATCGGACCAGTTTTCGGTAGTTTTTGTACTACCTTAGATTGTAAAGTATTTAAATAGCTATCCTTAATTGATTAATATAAAATTCGGTACCTACCAGGAAATCACAATCTTCAGAAAGCAGGAAATATTATATCTCTCTATAGACCATCGTCTATCGCGCATCCTGAACTGATGGTATATTTTGAATTGTTTTTATATTACAGCCTTCTTATTAAATCTTCAATAAACGGTTTCACAAGTGTCATTCATTATCATTATTTGCATTCCTTCCAAAAATTGAAATAAAAGAAAGAAAAGTTTGAATTTTTTGTTTTAAACAAGACGACAGATATTTCCATACAAAGTACGACCTCAATTAGTACGTAGTTGTTATTCAGTCAGATGAATCAGACAGGGTAACTTTGATAACCAACTTACAGCATTTCTCGCTTATAATATATAACAAGGGCTTAGATTATATTTCCGGGAATTTTTGGATGGCACGAATATTTTGAAATTTTTAAAATAATATTTTGAATTTTTTTTTTAAATTCGTGGCCGAAAAAAAATTCAGGTATAATATAAACTTGCGTGGTATTCAACAAAAAAATCACACCATAATTTGGGAAAAAATCATTAATCTAACCTGACATTTCAAATTTATTTCTCTGATTGTCAAGTTGGTCAGGGTATTGCTGTTTTTTGAAATATGTTGATTTGTCATTTTTGTTCAACTGGTTCTGTCAGAAAGCTTGATAATTACTAGTATAAACCACCATAATTCGTTAAATAAAAAATAATAAATAATGCTAAAACTCAGATGGGTACCAGCCCAGTCTATCGCCCTTTGGTGACTTCAGTTAACTAAATATATTTTTACAAGTAACATGACGCAATTTGAAAAAAGTTCTTATGTAGGTATATCTGCCATATTTCGTTAAATGAAAGATAATACCAACTTTAGTTAGACCAAATGCTAAAACTCAGATGGATACTAACTAGTTCAGTTTATCGTCCTTTCATAATTTTAGATCACTGAAGTTGATACAAAAGTATATTGCATCATTCACAGGTATATCTTCATTATTTAATGATTGTAGATCATATGTTTATTTTTTGAACTGTCAAAAAATTTCCACGAGAACATCGAGGAGTCTTGAACGCGTTCCTGGATTTTTTTTAGTTGCCATGGTATCCAGTTAAAATTTTTGAAGAGTATAATATTTGATAACGACCCAGACATTTTTTCTTTTATTTCCAGTAACCCGCAAATTCAAAATCTGCTTCAGTCGAGACCAGCCGATGATGGAATCAACAATAACGTTGGTAGCGTTGCAGTTCCCCAGAATTCAGTTCAGAAAGCTCCAGTGGATAAGGAGGAGAAACCGCAGCAAGTCGTTCAGACTAATGTAAGTTTAACAACTCGATGTTATCTGCCTCGCCTTTTTTTCAGTGGTATGATTTCCGACTATAGTCTATTCACGTTAAAGATAGAGTGCGCGTAAGCAATGCATCTAGCGTGATCAGCACGGGGACAGTTAGTCCTCGTGTTTCGATTGGCTGGCTGTGATATTGAAGAACACACAGTGTTGTATTAGGTTGTCACAGTCCAGTACTGTAGAGTATTAATACTTATCGTAAGCAGTGTTACTTCAGTCAATATGTCCAGTAATAATAATAATAACTTTTAGTATTTATTCATTTGATCAAAAATAACGTGAAAAATTCGAATTTGAAATTTACCATAAATACCCACGACTATTCAACAAGAAAAGCAAATGACTTTTCTCTGGCTAAATTTAGAACAAATTATTGTAAAAAATCTATTATGTATGAAGGCGTCATCTTTTATAACAACTTACCGAAAACATTGAAAAATACAAAAAATACTAATTCATTTAAGAAAAACTTGAAAAAATACTTATTATCTTGAACTTCATTCACTCTTTTATTTATCATTTTATTATGTCTCCCCCATGACTATATCATGTATAAGTTTTTTTTTTCTTCTTGTTTTTGTTAATGAAGCACTGAATTTAACTGCTTACAAATATTTAATTTCGTTAAATGTATGGATTTTTTTTCCTTAATACTTGTGAAAATTTCATTTATCGACTATGTACTTGTGTGTTTTAGTCCCTATTCATAAACATGTAATGTTACTTGGGATAATAAAATTGAATTGAAAGATACGGATGAATTTGATAACAATGTCTTATCAAATGCTAATTGTCCTAACTAAAGAGAATGAAGCTAAGGCATTTGAGTAGTATCTAGAAGAATATGATCTCAACGTATACAAAGATGAAGTGCATAAAAATGCCGAAAGTGTGGTTGATCATATTCTTACAAAAGTAAGTAGGCGCATGTAAATCCAGTGTATATTAGTATTGTTCGTGACTTCCTTCAACCCATAGAAGCAAAGAAGACGATCTAATAGTAGTTTAGTAGTTCCAAGTCCTGCCCTGCATTTGTTTTGGAGCACTCTATCTTTAACGTGAATGCATTATAGTTTAATGTCGTCTGGGTGCCACAAGGATCAGTTCTGAGCCCGGTACAATAGATACTAGTATTCTGATATTTGGATCGCATAAGTAATACAAGGGATTGGAATATGTTCGTTGATATTTCGGAAAACGCTTTTCGTGAGAGAGATCTTTGAGAAATTCGAAAATAAGAAGCCTCTTTGGCTTGTATTTCTCAATTATATCTAGGAATTTTATTGCAAAAGAATTCCATTTTATCAATAGTATTTTTCAATGTGTTATTCAGTGAACGCTGAGTAATAAGATATAACTAATATTATACTAACCAGTCGAGTATATTATTGGGTATTTATTATTGTATAAACTTCACGTTTCCAAAGCAATGGTGGGAAAAAATCGTTCTACTCAAGTATCAATAATATAAAAAAATCAACAGAATATAATCATAATGCATGTGTTTTTTCAAGAATTACGATTTCAATTAATCGCTAGTGAATAATGAAATCATTATTCACTACCATCAATATGACGGTTTATTTTATACAAGTCGTGAACAAAAAAAAAAGAATAATGCAAATATTCATAGGCATGCTTTAAATCAAATATTCTAAAAATGCACAATTGGTTCAGGCCAGCCTCAACTCACCTACACTATAGGTTGACGGACTAACACCTGTTAGAAAACAACTACTCCACTGGCTAATACCACGAAGGGCATTGGATTACATCCAACAGGTGTTAGTGCGGGATTCTTCACAGAAGAAATTCCACATATGCTCTTGCCGATACAACTACCAGAATTGATTTTCAATTATTGGGACGGGACACACTTGCAGACCGGTTTCGGGCTATTTGGACTCTCGTCAGTGCAAGGCAGTGCCATTATCAACATAAGTCGATGACTTCCCATAATTAAAAATCATATTCGAGTAGAGTATCTTCCCTAGACCTAGGCTGATACAAACAACTAGCAAAGTAGCCGTTGCCTGAACAAATTGTTCATTTTTAGAATATTTGATTTAAAGCCAGTCTTCAAGCATGCCCATGAATATTTGCATTGTTCGTATTTTCCTTGTACTAGGAATTGGGTCCATGCGGATATGCTCTTGGTCAGTACCTACCTAGTCTACGGGCAGATGGCGCAGCAACGGCTAGTTTGCTAGTTGTTTGTATCAGCCTAGGTCTAGGGAAGATACTCTACTCGAATATGATTTTTAATTATGGGAAGTCATCGACTTATGTTGATGATGGCACTGCCTTGCATTTACGAGAGGCCAAATAGCCCGAAACCAGTCTGCAAGTGTGTCCGTCCCTATAATTGAAAATCAATTCTGGTCTGGTAGTTGTATCGCCAAGAGCATATGTGGAATTTCTTCTGTGAAGAATCCCGCACTGACACCTGTTGGATGTAATCCAATGCCCTTCGTGGTATTAGCCAGGGGAGTAGTTGTTTTCTAATAGGTGTTAGTCCGTCAACCTGCAGTGTAGGTGAGTTGAGGCCGGCCTGAACAAATTGTGCATTTTTAGAATATTTGAAAAAAAAAAGGAATATTTATTGTAGATTTTGTCTAAATTTTCCTCAAGGTTTTATGAAGGCTAGCTAACGTCCAAAGGTGAAAGTTTATAATTGATTGAAAAACTATTCAAATAATTTCTTAATGGGTTCGTTATCAAACAAAGGGTACTAAAAAATACTTTTACGTTATAAAATAACTGAAGGTTACGAAACAAGAACTTGTCTCGTAATTATAACACCGACTTGTGAATATTGAAACGAAGATATCTCCAAAACGCTTCATAGTTTAGTATATTATTAAAATTTGTGCCTAAGAATAATTTGTTTTGGAAAATACCCATTAATATGTACTTTACCAATTTTGGATGTTTATAAATTTGTGTTATTTTGCTAATGTAAATATTTTGTCAAGATCAAATTATTGAGAATAGTTATGTACAAATAAAAAGTTGAAGTGGAAGGTAACACACTATTTGAATCAACTGATTTCATTCACTTCGTCGTTGTAAGATGAAATTCGTTTCCAATACGTCTAGTGTGCTCTGGTTTCAATTGTCACATCTACGTGCATTGTTTTCGGCGATTCAGCATTACACAAATCGAAAACAAACAGCTGATTCACAACGAAGACTGGCTGAATGTGTGGATGATAACAGAAAATGATCCACACTGCATTTCTTTACATGGAAAAAATATTTTAGATATGTCTTACAGGCAAGCAGTGAGTGGAGAGACTTCACAATCGAACAGCCGACTATAATGCTTTTGTGGACGTTTTTAGGATTTTTTTGTTACGAGAACGTAGCATTCGGAATACCAGCAAACACTATTTTGTGGTTCTGATATTGATACACAGATAATAGAAAATGGTCTTGTAATATGGGAACCCGAGCGGGGATTTCGGTATTTACTAAAGCGCGGCAGATTAATATACAGGGGGATAACGTGTACTCGGTTAAGTACTACCACCATATATGAGCCCTATATATATATATATATATATATATATATATATATATATATATGGCCGCCCTTCAAGGATGAAGGATCAGATTGGTAAAAACAAATTGATCATCTGAAATTCTCGTGCGCGTCAGATTAAGGTAGGGTGAGTTAGTTACATCCTGAAACGTGTATATTCCACTAATCTGACAATTGGAGAGTGACCTGAAGAAGGAGGAGGGCTACAAAGTAAAAAAAAAAACGTCATCTCGACATTCTCGAGCGTGGTAATTTTTTTTTATTTTGAAGGAAATAATTCCAGAATTACAAAAAATATTTAATGTGACGATTTCAACAATCCGAAACAATAAAAATTCATCGATAAAGTTTAATGCGTGCAGCTACGTGATGACTATATTCCCCTCTCTGCGTTTTTATTTCTCTCTCACTCTTTCTCTATCTATTGCTCACTCACTCCGTCCCCACTCTGGTTTCTGTTGCCATGACAGTTGATCACACAGACTGGTTCGTGGCATGATATTGTTTACAACGAATATCCAACGTTTCAAAATTTTAAAAATGTAATTGCTTCTAATTATTCTCTTATAAATACAAGTATTCTACTGAAAAAACATACACTTTTTTTGCATGCTTTTTTCTGAAGCTTTCCAATTAATTAAGTTTAATGATTCAAAAAAATTTAAAAAAATTAAAATTGACAGAACAGGCGAATCCCTCCAGATAATCGTCAGATTATGAGACTGTGCAACTTTTAGGGTGTAAAGATGAACCATATATATCTTTATCTGACGCGCTTGTGTATTTCGAAGTGACAATTTTTTTTTTCACATTCTAATAACGGCCGCGAGTCTGCGTCACTTCCAAACCGTCAGATTATTATATAAGAGCTTTTTTTTAGGTTCACATAACATCCCCCCAGAAAATCTGACGCGCTCGAGAATTCTTATTTATTTTTCAATTATCAACCCTTACGTACGACCACCCCCATCATGGAAATAATCAGATTAACATACGTACATTTTTAAAAATATGTAGGACATAGAGGATATCAATATCTGACGCGCTCGAGTATGTCCATGCAACAGTTTTTTTCACATTTTTGAAAATTTATAGCCGCTTCCCCCACCGATGAAAAGGTATACATCATATAACATTTTTTTCCTTTTATCATCTAAACTTCGCAACCCAATTGGTCTCTATGACGCTCGAGTGAATCCCGATTTAGCATCGTGGGCTCCTCTACTCTAATATTTTTCCGCAAATCGTTCAGAATTCGATTGTTATTAATTAATTTCGGAAAAATCGCGGATAATTCTATTCACAAATGAACGGTGCTTTCACTACTTCCACTAGAGTCTTCAGACATTTCCGAAATATTCAACTAGAGACAAGTCTGTTATCAGTTTCAATTGACATTCCGGTGACATTAATTCATTTGATAACCAAAACCAGCCATCGTTATTATTTTGCTATATCTAGACTCTCGAATGCATCGATCAGCCTTGTATTATGCAGATTCTTGGTCACTATTAGATTGCTTTCACTTATTATATGATCAATTGCCAGAGCATGTTGGGCGACACTGGAATCTATAGTAGAAGGGTAGAAAGCTTCTACCCTCCCGTATCTTATTTGTGAATGATGTTCCTTGAAGCGTGTTTGCCTAGTCCGTCAAATCTGCCCAATGTATACCCTATCGTATCTTATTTGTGAATAATGTTCCTTGAAGCGTGTTTGCATGGCTCGTCGACTCTGCCCAATGTATATCTTGTTACAATCTCGACAACGAGTTTTCTCATTAATTCCTGACAGAAAAGTCGAGTTGGTATATTCTTTTCCTCGTTTATAGACGCTGAACAACAATTTGAGTTTGACGCAAGAGTCGTCCCCAGAAGAAACCGCCAGATGGCTCAGAGCGAACAGATTCGAACGGTACATGGAGACGTTCGGCAGATTTTCCGGCGACGATATGCTCAGGATGTCCCGGGACGATCTCATCCAGATTTGCGGAGACGCTGACGGAATCAGATTGCACAATTCGATTCATCTGAAGTAAGTACAGTTATATACAATCTCTCAATATAACCAAAGGTGTACCCCAGGGATCAATACTGGGCCCCCTATTATTCCTTTTATATACAGCAGATATTTTTTCAGGCATGGATGACTGTAAATACCACTTATATGCTGATGACACACAAATTTTCAAACAAATTTCACCGCAAATTCTCAATTTGGAAACAACTATTATTAATGAAAATATTAAAAATATTATTTCTCTCACAAAAAAACATAATCTACATAATAATCCAAATAAAACTCAACTTATTTTATTTGGTAATGACCATTATGTCTCTCATATCAGTGAGAAAATTGAAATTAAGGTAGGTGATTTCACGGTACCAGTGGGGCATTGTGTCAAGAACCTGGGGGTGCTTATTGACAAGCCATTGAAGTTCACCGAACATATTAGCAAATGCATTCAAAAGGCATATGCCTCACTTAAATTATTATATGCTAATAGAAAAGTGCTTGATAAATCTATGAAGCGATATCTCTGTGAATCACTCGTTTTGTCACATTTCAACTATTTCGATGTAGTATATGGTCCATGTATTGACTCTTTTGATTCTCATAGAATCCAAAAAATTCAGAACAATTGTGTACGACTGATTTATGGGTTGAGGAAGTTTGATCACGTGTCGGCAAAATTTTCATCTTTGAATTGGCTAAGCATGGATAAACGAAGAAAACTTCACTTGGCATGCCTTGTTCACAAAACTATTCATTTCAAGCAACCTCCCTATCTGAGTAGAAAACTTGTAAAACGAACTAGTTCTCATCAAGTGAATATTAGAGATACCGGCCAATTACAAATTCATAAGCACGCAACTAAAAAATATGAAGGTTCTTTTTCTTATGCGGCTCCCGATTTATACAATACAATTGATGTCAATATCAAGTCTTCAGATTCTGTTCTTGCCTTCAAATATATGCTGAAAAAATCTTGGATGGGTTTTTGATCGGTTTGTAGTTTCAACACTCGTAGTATATCGTAGTATATCTCAGGACTCTGTCTGCTTAAATTATAGTTTAGTTTGAGCTTTTGGAAAAGGACTGCCATTGTATCTCCTATATTATTAACGTTCATTTCTATAATTTATGTTAATCAAATCATCTCATTATGTTGTGTTAACCTTTAGGATGATATGTAACGGGTTTAAGAATAGTTTTTATAACTAAACTTCGCCCAATAAAAGTCCATTTATTATTATTATTATTATTATATCAGCTGAATTGCTGTATTGATGGACATATATTTCAACAACCAGCACACTGATCAATACCTGAAAAGACAATTTTCAATACTTTGACTTTTTTTGAAACGTTTCACCAGAAGGCGTATCGCTTATATTGAACTCACAATATCAGTGCAATGGTTATTCAACTATAACTCTAGCATAAGAAGGTAGATCCGGCTCGAAGGACCAAAATACGATAATCTTACTCATTTCGATAAACTCAATCATGATTCTCCTCCCATTTCAGAAGCATCGCTCCCAAACTGAAAATCTACGTGTGTCGCGACAACTCTTCGCTGTACAACGCCATCTTCTTGTCGGCTCACAGCAAATCGGAACTCGCGCAGAAGCTCTCGTCGATGCTGGGGTTGCCGCGCGACCAGATACGCGACATCTACGTCGAGGGACCGCATTCCATACACGTCCAGTTGAACGCGGACGTGTTGAAGCACATCAAAGAGGAGACGATGTTCGCTCTGGAGGTCATCCGGCACGACAACAACGGGTACATCTTGTTGCTGAAGAGATCGGCCAAATGATCGAGATAGGTTTTTTTAATATGCCGAATCGCCCTGTATACGAGAGTCGGGACGAGACATTTTCGGAAGCAGCTGCGTGTTGACATCAAGTTCCGTTTTGCATCTTGATGTTTCCATTCCCAAGGGTCGCCATAGTCTTGTTTGGTTCAATGTCATTGCAGAAAACATTGTTTGATTTTCTCGTCGAATCACCCTGTATACGAGAGTATGTATGAGACATTTCGGGATGCAGCTCAGTGTTGACATAAAGTTCCGTTTTGTCTTTCAATATTTCCTTTCCCAATGATCACTATAGTCTTGTTTGGTTCGGTGTGTTTGCAGGAAACATTGATTCCATGTCCGCGTTACTCTCGTCATTTGTTGACTTGAACTTGGCGTTGACAGTTGCGTTTCACATTTAATAAGCGTTGCTCGATGTAACTGTCGCCGGCTGTATGGATTATTTGAACGTTTCACACTTCCTTTGTCCTTTGTCTGTTCGGTTGTCTTCGTCATTGATTTCATGTAGTGTGTTTGCGCTTGTCATTGAATCCATTTCACCGATTCATTTGGTATATTTTATGAAATCAAGATAATTTTCCGTTTGCTGCTGATGTAAATGCAGGAGTCGTTGCTTTGATATCCTTTTGTGTGGGTTTCAATTCATCTTCCGTACAGTGTTTCTGTGTTTTGTGTTTTAAATTGGTTTTCTAGAGAATATTGACTACAAATCTGGCCTCTTGTTTCGTTTGTTAATTATTTTTATGAAATGTTGTTCGCTTCCTCATCAAATATATTCTACGTTTCATTGTGAGAAAATCCTGTGTGATTGTAGTCTTTCAAGGATTGTTTCAGAAATTTTGAACGTTATTCTTCTCATTGATTTCATAGTGTGTTTGCACTCGTCATTGATTTCTTTGTTAATGAATTCGGCAAATATTCAAATTGATTGATTTTGCGTTTGTATCAAATATAGTTTGTTTATTTGTAGTCATTGATTCCATTGAATTTTCCTATGTCACATTGAATGTTTCTCAATGTTTCTGATATGACATCGATAAAATTCTTTCGATTTTTTCCAGTTAATGGAATTTGTTTGTTTAAGTTTTGTCCTGTTTTTCAACTGATGAAATTCTATGATAATCTTTTCCTTGATTCCTTTTTGTCATTCGTACGTTTTGTTGGAATCATTTATACCTCGTGGAAGACGAAGATGATTTCGAGCAAACAAATGACAAAAATTATATCTTCGTGCACTTATTTGTACATTGATGTGTCTTATTAATTGAAGCCTTTTGCGGACTCGGAATAAACTGACGCTAATTCAAAGAGTATTCGAAAGTGAGGTTAGGTTATTCCGAGTTCTGCTCGAATAAAAGCTTTGGGAAAGCTTTCTAGATCCTAGTATATATAAATAGTATCAAAATATTTTTATAAATGTTTTATCGGTACCAAAAAGCTTAGTCATTAAAGTAGAATAGCTGTAGGTCTTGCTTACCTCAAACATAATTATACATATTCGTGGTGCTTTCAACTTAGTTTAGAGAATGCCAATATCATATTCAGATGTGGTCTGTAGGTGGGTTATACCGATATACCACAAGGTATATGTTTGGGCCCACTATGTTTTTCAGTTATAAAAAACTATCTGTGTAAGATCGAGGGTGAAAATCAAAAAACTAGACATAAGTAATTTTATTGATATTATATGGGTGTATATCATCAAAGAATCTTATTTTAATCGAAATATTTTCTGATTTCAGAGATATTTACTTTGCAGCTCATGTTTACATCTATAGTGTTGATAATCTAAATCGAAACTAGAGGGCTGAGAATTTTTGGGGTATTATTGGATTGTTTGTATTATTTATATTGTTATTTAGTTAGTATATTATTGTTAATATTTTTTATATATAGAATTCTTCATATTTGAATGCCACACAGGACTATTGTGATGGATGCATAGGTTCCACGAGGTTCTGTACTTGGGCTGGTCTGCACTATTGTAGTTACATTCCTCATCTGCCGTATAGTATTGAAACGAGCTATGTCTAGATCTGAGTTCAGTTGTGAGTTATAATAGTTTTGTGTGGAATTTTTAGGTCCGTCGACTTCAGTGTAAACCACTGGATCACGAATTATTGTTAGATCATAAACACATATCTTGAAAGTCTTAAATAAACAGATCCAGACCTCGCGCTGCTACAATGCTAAGATGTCCGTGAAGGATATCCTACGCACTGCGCCAAAACATATCCACGTGTATTTGTGGGCTTTCGTGTTTACGAATTAAGCGTAAGTAGTTGTAAGTGATAGGTAGGTTAGCAGATTGGATATATTATATATTTTTATCGTAGACAAAGGGTACAAATATATTCAAAATAGAAAATGGTGCGATATAGCTTGACATGTGCCTTCATAACGCGAGATAGTGTATTTTTGTGCCATAATAAAGGCTGGTGTAACCGGCTTTGTCTTTCTCAATGAAGTCCTCTCCGTATGTCCTAGTCCTACCTTTTCGGGTCTGTATTTAGAGGTTCCTTCGAAATTGAAGATTGATTTAGAAAAAAAAGACGCAAATGGTATGCACAGAAATATTTCTGTTGCTATAAGATCCTCTGGGAAGATATCCTACGCACTGCGCCAAAACCTATCGTTCTGAAGGGAACTTGATCTGACACGCGCTGTATTACCCTGCACCCAACTAAATGATATTAACGAAAATGAAACATGGTTAGTTTTGAGGTAGTTTCATTTATTCCATAAATTATCCACATAACATGAAAATACTGAACTATATCTAATAAGACGTACGATGCGCAGGACATAACGAGGTGGTGAAGTGTTGATTTGCTGAGATCTAGGAAAAATGAATCCATATCGACATGTGGAATAGTTGCAGAAAGTTTCGACGAAGACCTGAAACAAAAAATAGGGTGTGTTTCTGGACATTGCCTCTTTGCCGTTATTCAGATGTTGAAAGTATTCATCGAGTCGTGCAGAATCGATTCAGTTTGACGAAGCAACAGTCGACCAGGTTATAATCAGAGGATTTGATCGAGAAGGAATATCAACTATTCAATTGAACCACCGTGCCTGTCTACACTACAAGTATATTGTATCAATTAGGGATTAAGGGAATAGTTCATATCTGGTTTCAAAATTATTTATCAAAAAGAGAGCAATTTGTCTATATGGGGAAAGGAGTCAGTTCATCAAAAACTGTTATATGTGGCGTTCCTCAAGGATCTATTCTTGGACCGGTTCTTTTTCTCGTATATGTGCATTCTCTTTCTGATTTGAAATTGAAAGGAAAAATTAAAATATTTGCAGACGATACGTCTATAATATGTAGGGAAAATAATTAACAAGCAATGAAAATTAACATGATAATGGATTTTCAGACAATATTATCCTGGTTGAATAGTCACAAATAGACATTGAACTTCAAAAAGTCATTTTTTAATTATATTTGTAAAAAATCTAATTCATTCCTATCAGAAGATCCCATTCAATTTAAAAAATGGAATTATTGAATATTCCTCTGCTGTCAAATTTTTAACACTACATGTGGATGAAAATTTAACGTGGACCAAACATATAGGAATGTTGAGAAAACAAATATCTTCAAATATTGGTGTCCTTGAGAAATTTTATACCTATGAAATATCTGAAACTCATTTATTTTTCTCTAGTATATTCCAAACTCCAGTATTTAATTTCAGTTTGGGGAGCGGTAACAAAAACCCTAGTAAAACCTGTGAAAACTCTACAAAATAAATTGATTGAATGTATATATAATAATAATAATAATAATAATAATATTTATTCACTTTTGAAATACAATACAATACAATGTGTAATGCAATGCAATGGATAAAATGAAGTGAATAAAACAGGTTAGACCCACGAAGTGGAGAATTCCACTTGTTTGTGAGTGAGAGAAATCATACAAAAATGCAAATAACAACAAAATACATGCGACAATACAAAATAGTATAGTTACATATTGAAAAGAGAAATGTTATAAATTATATAAAATACAACTTTTATCAATATAAGAGATAAAACATGGAATAAAACAATAAACATTGATTGGTATTCATAAACACTTTTAAAACAAACAGGTATAGCACAGAATGGAATCATTACAGTAAACGTGAGAGTCACACAAATTAGTCCATATTCTAAAAGTTCCACAGTTCAAGATTAAGATTATGTGAATTTATGGCTTATATGTTCTCAATTAAATTTCTTATTTCTTCCCGTGGCGTATTTCTCAAAAATATTTTCAATTTTCTTCTGAAGTTTTGGAAATATGATTCATTTCGCAAGTCTTGTGACAGATATTTGAATACTTTTGGCCCTAAATAACAAGAGTTCTTCTGTCCTATTGACTTTTTCGCTTGATTATCGGGAACAAACAAAAAAAATTTATAAACCTAATAGTCTTTTGGATATATCATCATTATATACACTCAAACTTTGTACCTTCATACATTTGGTTAAAAACAAACTGAAACATTCGAATCTTATCTTCAGAATTAATAGTGATCAGCACAGTCATTCAACCAGATCTTCCAAAAATTTATCAACGATGAAATTCAAATCTACATAGGACGACAGTCAATTTATCACACAGGAATCATTTTTTATAATAGATTACCAGATGCAATGAAGAAATATGGAAAACTCCGTTTCAAAGCCAACTTGAAAAAACATTTAATGAAATACCCAGACAGCACAGTATATTCATTAGACATCCAATGGATATCCTTTTTGGATATCCAGTATATCCAATGGATATAGATGGATATCCAATAGACGTATAACAGATATCCATATGTCCGCCTATATCCAGGATTTAGGAGATATCCTGTGGATATCTATGGAGATATCTACTGGATATCTCCTGATATCCAATGGATATTGATAGGATATCTTATATTCACATTTGGTATATCCACTGGATGAATAATGGATATCCTTATAGATATTGAAAAACTTTTTTGTAGCTCTAGCTGTCGAATATTCATTTTATTGAAAACTTGATATACAAGCAGGTGGTGAACAACAAAGACTATCACTCTGGTTTTCTCCCTTGATGTCTCGCTTTGATGTGACTGTTGAATATTTTCTTCATATATCTTCAGCTTTTTGTCTCTCCATGCATTCGTTAGTCACTTCACTCAAATAATCATCTGAAGCCTCATCGTTTGAATAACAGCTCAAATTATTTTCATATTCACATGATGGTTCCGCTGATACGTTGTTTTGAATATAATTAGTATCATTTGAGATGCCTGGGTTTCTAACCACCAGGCGACGAAGGTGTCTCGTCGACATGTCCAGAAGACACTTTCGTTTTCGTGAAGACATTTCCTGTAATAAAAAATATCTAAATGTAAAACTATTATCATTGAGCACGAAAGCAGAAGCTTTGGTACTATTAATTATAATGTTACTAATTAATAACCAACCAATTCAAAGCAACCGAACCTGGCCACCACCAGTTCGCCAAAAAAGGTTAAGTGATATCTACTTAACATTCTTACACCAATATGCTACAATAATCATATCAATAAAATAATAGAGACGAAAACATATGAAGAATAATCCAACAAACTTACCTTTTCCAAATCTAGAGCACTCCAAAGTATCAAAAACAACCACATTGCAATTAATTAATTCACCTACATGTGCAATGTGCACCGTACACCACTTTCCATTCAATGCAAAACAAAATGGAGTAATGACAATGACTCAACAATGAACTTTGGTCATAGATATTCGACATATCAACTAATGGACTTAACCCTCATCTCAGCTTCTCACAAATAACGATACCTATACAAAATAAGAGAGTATATGACAGAATGATGTGATGATTTTTCACACGAAATAATTTATCCTTCACAGTCTCTCTTTATCTTATCGTTCGCGGATCGACTTCGACAAGTTCTAGCGCTGCCTACCACCTACCAGTTTTCCGTCTATCAAAGACACACGGCATGTTCTACCATCTCTCTTTCGCGTGTGTAACCAAAATCAAAGTGATCACTCCATAACGCCTAGCTAATAATTCATTGTATATATTCAAAGACGAGTTCTGAAATTCTTCAACAATAAATTCCATTAGTTCTATCACTGATGCCTCTCTCATAGTGAAAGAACTAACGGAAGTTACTGATGAACTTCAGAACTCGCCTATATTATCAATTATCATATTCCTTATGTACGCTGTCAGGGAACGAGTTTTTATGCCCTAATCTGAATATTCTCAATTCCTTGCAATACTGTATATCGATCAAGGATTCGATTTCACGTGTTGAATAAGACAAAAACACATTAAGCACAGACAAAATTCACAGCTCTTCTCCTTAGGAAAATGTAAGCCCAGGGTGTTGTAGACAGAAAGAATAATAGATATCCATGGATATCCATTGGATATATATTGGGACATTCAAATATTTTTATGCTTTGAAGATATGTATGGAAGCTTTCTTTTCAACTAGTTTCCATACGATTATTCCTTATGATACCAGATAAAAATAGAAGCTCACAATATTTTCTAAAATCCATGGAATATATCCACTGGATATCCATTAGATATCTTCCATGGACTGGATGTTCAGTGGATATTGGGCTATCCATTGGATATCTAATGGATATTGTGTGCTGTCTGGGTAGATAATTGGCAATTCTTTATTCATTTTTTTTATTGCCATATATTTTTTTTTCACTTTCTACAATGTAGTTTCTTGGGAAATAAAAAAGTTATCAGAAGTATCATTGAGAATAGAGTAGTTCAATCGCAGAATTGATATTCTGTTAGATATATTGTTAACCGAAAATACATAAACCTGAAAAATAAAAAAAATAAAAGATATTGAATCAGAAGAGGGTGAAGTCTTGCTATCATTCGATGAAGGTAAGTTTTTCATTTCCAAGCGTCCCGATACCACAAGCTCCAGAGTGTCAGAAGGAATTTCTGAAATGGAATAACTTGGTGAATGACACTGTTGAATACTTCCAACCCACCAAGCTTTGTATGGTTCAAAATTGTTTTCGATATCCATTTATAGCAAACCTGTTCATAGGTAAGTTTGAAACAAATGCTAGAAAATAACTCACCAGGGTCTGAATCAGAGATATTGATGACATCGCTTTGGCGGAAATAATGATAACCGACACTGAGAATGTCCTTTCAGTACGAAACAGTAGGTGTAAGAGAATAAGATTCTTGTATGAAGTAAAAAAAAAAAACAGCAGTTGCCATTTTTAGATGTATTGGTCACAAGGAACGAACATAATAAAATAGAACTTGACATCTATAGGAGAGACACGAACATATTCAAGTTTGACAAAATGGTTGAGGCTTTCGCGGCCGAGGTTATTAGTATAACTACTTTTCTTCGGGCTTGAAGGCCGTCGTTCTTTGGAATTTGGAAGAAATTTTAAAGAAAGACGGCCTTCAAGCCCGAAGAAAAGTAGTTATACTAATATTCAAGTTCATTCCTGAAGACTCAAATCATTGTCCACAACATAAAATGGCAGTACTGCAATTACTTGTCTATAGGTTGATAACTTCTCCCTCGAAGAAAAATAAGTACAATTAAAAGAAAGTGATCAGATACGTTACTGAAGTGAACCTTTTCAACCCAGAGAGATAGTTGCTGAGATAATTAGAAAGTGTAAATTCAGGGAAACACTTTGCGAATTTTTTTTCAAGAGTTGGGAGTTTTAAAAATTCTATTGTAATTCCATATGATCCTCACTACACTGGAGGACTTGAACAGATATTCGATAAGAGTATGAAAGTTGCATATAAAACTTTTTAATTGTATGTAGATTCAGAGGAAAGGGAAGCCCTGTAATGTTCAAAGAACACCGCGTGAATCAAGGGACAGGAGATTCTAATTACCATTTAATTTTTGCATTTTACAAGCATCAGGGAAAACCTCTTCTGGCAAGTAGTTCCAAAGCTCAGCTGTTCTATTGAAAAAAGATCCCTGAGCAAGAGAGGTTCGACAGGTCTCCAAGCTCACATCAAAGGGGTTGGAATTCTGTACTCGTCGAATTATCCGTGTAGATATTGCAAAGGGGGGAACGATTGATAAAAATTCGGAAGAGCATCGACCGTGAATGTATCTATAGAAGAGAGACAAGTCTCTGACCCTTATACGATGTTCCAATGAAGTGAGCGAGTCTGTGAGAGAAAAATCACCAACAAGATATATTGCCTTTCTCTGAATAGAGTCGAGAAGCCTCAATGAATGTTTTGAAGCCGAACTCCACACATGAGAACTGCATTCCATGACAGGTCGTATCTGAGCTTTGTAGATCATTAGAAGCTGATGAGAAGTGAAGTATTTCTTCGCACGAAATAGAAATCCAAGTTTCTGGGAAGCACTTTTAGCAATCGATCCCACAACTCCATTCCAAAATCACAACATCTGCAAGAGATTGATCAGAAAACACAGAGAAGTCAGGAATTTACGAAATCAGTTGTCAAGATTTAAATAATGAATACATTGGCCAGAGCCGATGAGCTATTAAAACCTGTTTCAAGGAGAATTTTTGCACATATGAGATACGGAAGAGTAAAAAAATCCAGTGTCGCCCATCATGCTCTGGACAATGATAAAAAAATTGGTAAAAGCAATCTCAAACTGATCAAGCATGTGCATGACACAAGACTATACTCGATGCATGTGAGAGTCTAGAAATGGCAAAATGTAAAAATAGCATGAATGGTGACAAAAAGTCTATCCCTTTTACCCATCTTTTTAGATTACTCAACTTAAACTTTCGATACCAACCTATTCGGCATTAACAAAATCCTCATCGATAGCTCCCACGCGCTGTAACGTTAGTCCTGGTAATAAACGCCCTCCTGTACACCGGACTGGGTTTCGCCCCTCTATCGAACCCCTCAGTCGACTCGGTGGATCTCTCCACGTCGCTCCATCTGGGTAGGCCCTGCACGAACTTTCCCGATCTCTTAGCGAGATGATCGTCTTTCCCTGCGTCTTCTCGCTGCAAAATAACGGTGGTGTTACTGGAAACGGCGTTCCTGGTGAAGTTCGTCGGAAGGGGGATTTTGACGAACAAGATGTCGTCCGCCTTGTTGGACTCGTTGGAGATGTGGTACTGGACGTTGTTGAGGTCGTTGCTCTTGATGACGTTGATGAGGTTTTGGATGGCGGCGTACTTGGGGTTCTCCTCTTCCATGCGCATTATCCTGGCGTCTGTCGTGTTGGGAGGCATCTCTTTGTGGAGGTAGGAGACGGGCCAGTGTCTCGGTTGTCCGAAACCGCCTGGAAAAAATGGTTTATAATCCAACTTTGAAAGGCTAAATTTTTTTAATATGACGTCGTTATTTTTAAGTAGTTTTTTTGGTTTCTTAGCCCACCACGATATGTAAAAATTAGAATTGATATTGGAATCTATACAAGTATAAAAGGGTAGACATAAAAGATGCGATGATTAAAAAACACATCCTTCTGAATCGAACACGTCCTATTACTCAGCAACTTCTCGAAACACTCAAATTTGACAATCAAAAAGATACCAGAACCAATGATAATAAAAATGCCTCTCGTTTTCAACGTTTTAGGATCAAAACTTCACAAATATTTCTCCTCCAGGTTCGTTTTCGGAAATCTGTCAAAGATTTAATATTGTACATGAACCGCACAATCTGTCTGTTCTTGATGTACATCTTGTGTTTCTTCTTTCGCACTTTCGAAGGTCTGAATGTTTCACCGATATATTTTTTACCGCTCAAGCAGTCGATATAAGTACCACCTGGCTACCCTTTTGAAAGACAAAATCACATGTCAAATCTTTGACAGATTTCCGAAAATTATTCTAAAGGAGAAATATTTGTGGAAAGGTTTTGAAAATGGGAGCTGTTTTGAAAAGGAACTGTTTTTTAATCAGCAATTTTTCTGCGTAGATTGAAAATCTGTCCCACACATAGAATCTAATATAAATTCCTAATTTTTTCAGATAATGGTAGATTAACAACTCAAGAAACTCAAAGAAAGAATTTATCCACCACAAAATAACATCGTTATTGTTATTAGCATCATTAAATTTTCTTTTTTTTTTTCGACAAAACATTGAATAAGGTGTTTTCTCAGATATACAATTGAAATATTCGTCTATGAAATGTATGTAGGGACACTATTTGAGCCTGTATTATAAAAAATTTTTTTTCGTTTACCAATAAAGATTCCATTAAAATTGCATCATGGGTTTTTGCTAGATGATATATATTTTTTTGAATTTTTATTTCAATAAATTTCATACACTGACATTTCCGATGATACGATATCACACACAGTCTCGTACTGAACGGACAAAAACAAATTGGTATTCAATTTTTTCCCTGAAGAAACAACTCTCAATAATGACTATGAGCCCGTATCAGTTTCAAAAAATTTAACATTACCGATTTATCATTAGCCATTTTGTCTGCTACTATCTATTTCTTTTCGATCTGTGCCAATGTTATATCTTTAATCAGTGTGTAACTTGAGGCAACCCAGGTTTTTTTTGAAGAGAGGCAAATCGTATTCAACTTGTGGCAACATGGCTCCAAATAAGGAGCCAAGAACCTGAGTCATTATTTTTTCGTGAACGGATTTTTTTTCGTAGTTCTTTTCAGTTTATTTTTTTCATTCATTTGAACATATGGCTTCGAGGCAGAGCTTCGTAGTTCTTTTCATTTTATTTTTTTATTCATTTGAACATATGGCTTCAAGGCAGAGCAAAGTTCTGGCAAAAGGAAATCACAATCTCAATATTATACAAAAACGTAACTTAGTAATAATTTACTATAAGATAATTCGGTGAATACCAATATACACACAGAAATTATTCATGTTTTCTCAAGAAAATAAGAAGAATGTCCTTTCAGCACGAGACCTAGACGATTTTTTCTTCTGACAATTTGTTAAATATTTTAATTGAGGTTGCGATGGGATTATTTTTTCCTTCATTGGAATGAACATTGTTCAGATGAAAATTATGAAATTTCTGGTATTATAACCGTGTATATTTTAGCTTTTCCGGAATATTTTTTGTTATTTTGTCGATTAATTTAGCTTTTTCTAATTTAATCAGGCAGTTCAAAGTCATATAATTGGTCATTTTGTATGATTCTGAAGAGTGCTCCAAGCTGTTATGAATATTACCTTTGTTACTTTATTCATTGAACGATATACAGCATTTTTTTGCTTATTATTACAAGAGTACAAATCATGATTGGATATCTGATGTGAGAAAGTATGTAAGAATTATATATCAGAATTTGAACATGTTATTTCTTAAACGCATTTCTCTAATAGCACAAAAAAACGGAATTATACATTTTTCATTTTATTTATATGTATTTCAAAATTTGGTTTATTATCAATGATAAAGTCCAAATATTTATGACTTTGAACTTCGGTGATAGGTCTATCATTTATTTTTATATTCAGTTTATTATCATTCATATTTTTTTGTTAGAAAATCATATAGACTGTTTTGTCTGAATTAATGCTTAGGTTTATATTATTTATCCATTCTTCAATAATTTTTATTCCACTGGTCACATTATTTTTCTAAAATTGTAATATTGGGGTTGTTAAACTACTACAATTTGAAAAAATGAAAATTAATATCGGAATATCTACAATTCTGCATATAATCCAATATTAATTTTTACTTTTTCAGATTGTGGAAGGTTAACAGTCAAAAAAACTACGAAAAATCAACAAGGTCTTTCACGATTTTGAAAGATTATTTCATGAACAAACTGGACCACACTGCTAGATCGTTTTCGCTATCAATCAAATCATTACTGATTTTTTTTATAAATTCTTTGAACCAGAAGAATTCAATCCCTACGAGCATCGGGAGTTCATCAGTGATCCACACTAGGGCCCTCATATCTTCAATACTCAAGAATCACTTTCATTGCCATTTGGGAATAAGTAACTAATTACCTGGTTTCGGAGGGTCCAAGAACTCTTCATCGAAAATCATCTCGTACTGATTCAAACTTGGTCTCGGAGGAGGTTCTCTTGGAGGGACAGGCGGCCTATCGGGCCTTCCCCCCGGTCTGACGGGGGGCGGGGGAGGCGCCCAAGGCTTCTGAGAACTAGGCAGATACGGCTTTACGTGGTCCAGTCTGTCTATCACGTTGTGGATGTAAGGAAAGTAACGATCGCTGCATTTCCTCCATTGGGTTTTTGCTGGACCGACATAGCACCTGAAATAATATAGACAATGGATATTGTGCCCTAGAAGACTAGCAAAACAGTTTTTCATGGTGAAGATGATTTTTGTTTGCTTATTTTCATAAAATATTCAGGTATTGCTGAATGAAATCATCAAAAACTAAATGAATGTACTGTATTATCAACTTACCATTGATAGGGATATCCGTGGGAAGCACCGCATTGGTGTTCTGGTCTGCAGCAGTAGTCCCAAGCGTCTTTCGCCCCACCTTCCAACTCGCAAAACCAGAAGCCAGTTTCTCTGTTCTCTTGGCACAGAGCGCCTCTTCTACAAGGCCAACCACTGACGCTGTACAACCTCCACGTATCCAAACCATGATGGAAGTCTGAAGATGTTGATATTTTTTATCACAAAAAAATCTTTAAATCGTTTTCATGATAAAATGGTCAAATTCAAAATGAAAACTGAAATGTGTCAAGAATTGAACTGTGGGGATTGCTTTGAAACGACTGGACTATAAAAGAGCTGATAATCACAATAATCATGAAATAGGCTCTTAAATCAGAAATTATAACGCCTAGTATTACTTATATATACATGTGATGTTATTTCATCAATCTAAGCAGTCTTAGTCTTTCAGTCTCAATGTTATTATTATATTTGAACACTCTGAATGCTTTGAAATGACTGGAATATAAAAGAGCTGATAATCACAAGAATTATGAACTGGGCTTATGATTCAGATATAATTTCGGCTAGAATTACTTATATATACATATATTCAATAACATTTCCATTATATTAAGGTTTTAGTATTTCAGTGTTTTCTCTCACCGTGTCTGTCGATGACCCCACTGCCAATATGATTATCCGTTGGCTCATTGGCAAGCGCCACGCACTCTGGATTGTAATTGTCCCAAGCGAACAGCCAAAAATCTGGGTCGTATACGTAATCCATGTTCAGCAACAAATCCCTCTGGTATATATCTGACAGGTAACAGTTCGGCAAATTTTTATCTCCGCTGGTCCTGCAATCACCATACATTCAAATTGAAGTATACATAGCACGCTTGCAGTGGCCCAAGTATTGAACCTTGAGGCACTACTCGAATTTTGTGGTTAGTAATACCTGAAACTGAAGGACATGCATTGGAACAATGTCGTCTGTCTTGCTTTGGAACATTCTTCTTTACACACCAGTTCTGAAGGAGCGTAAAGGGATTTTTTGGTAGCCTGCGGAAGCAAACGAGCTGGTGATCCAAACCCGATGTAACAGACTATAAAAAAACAACAGTTAGTGCAAGAGGAGATCTGCCAGAACACCTGAATTTCGTTTCATTAAAAAATTCTGCAGGCTAAAATTTTGTCAAGCTAAAATTTTGCTACAAGAAATTTTACACGATCAAGTTTTGTTACATTATGTAATGCTAGAATATCAACAACTCTTACGTTGATCAGCTTCGGATCTCCTGTGCTTGTCCTTAGTATGGTGACCTCTTATGCCAAAATGATCTGGTTCACAACCGTGTCCGTAGCTCCCTCTGTCGTACACCTCGAAACCTGGTTCCGGAATGAAATGTATTCTTGGATTTAGCTCGTAAAAAGGCCAATCGGTCAACTGGCAATTGTCTATCGACCCACCAATAACGGGGGAACCATATCTAAAAACATATTGAAATTATAACCGATGGTGCCACAAGGACCCGTTACGGGGCCACTTGAGGGACCATGTATAAGTTCAAAGAATCTTGGAGGTAATGACCTGTAACTGAAAGCCCGACAAGTGAACCTCGTCGATCGCAAGCACTCAATTTGACAGTCGACGATGGATTTGGCAGTCAAGGAGTCTCTTACTACTTTGTTGTCCAAACGTTGGCCGCTTCTGACGCGCCAGAAACAATCTGTGGAAAAAAGTCGATGGGAATATTGAAGAAAATAGAAATTCTGGTTGATTCCTCACCGCTGTTGTCTCTGCCTTGGACTATAGGCTCCTCGCATTTGTTTCTGTTGTTCATGGTGTAGATGTCAAAGTCTCTATCTGGCTCCAAGTCGGTGTAATAGTCCAGTTCTTTGTAGTTTCTGTTGCTCAGGTAGCAATTGTCTGTCGGGGCAGACAAGGTGACGGTGTACCTAAAAAAAAAATACGCACACAAAATAATCATTCATGTAAGTTTGTGCATTTTCAACAACGTTTCATCTTACCTGTAGGCATATGACGTGCACGGAAAATCTCTTTCTTTGAAACATAACAGCTCGCACTCGTAGATGTTAGGAACGGCATAAAACTTTTTTACAATTCCTTTGTGTAGACGAAATCCGGTTGCACTTCTTAGGGAACATTCTGCAAATTGAGGTTTCAAGAACATACTGGATGCGATATTTAATAATTCTACTAAGGTTACCCCGATTATTTTCAATTCACAAGAGGAGTATATGTGTATAGAAATCATAGGTATACTGAACGATGCAAGGTCCCAAGAAACCATGCTTTTGTGAGAGTGCTGAGAAAGTATTTTTTGTTCAGGATAGCCGTTTTTTGAATTGGAAGAAAGAGAGAAATTTTTGTTTAGTGCTGTAGCACAAAACGCTCTCTCCAAATTTACCAAAAATTTTTACAAATATTGCCTTTTCCATATAGATGAAACATTCATTACTGAAACGTACACCCTTTTTGTTATTAATCTAAATAATTTCCACTGTGAACTTAGTCGAAGATACATTAAATTTTTTTTACCATCTCTTATAAAATTGTAAGTAGGAGGTCTTCTCTCTTCTCTCCAAATTTACCAAAAATTTTTACAAATATTGCCTTTTCCATATAGATGAAACATTCATTACTGAAACGTACACCCTTTATGTTATTAATCTAAATAATTTCCACTGTGAACTTAGTCGAAGATACATTAAATTTTTTTTACCATCTCTTATAAAATTGTAAGTAGGAGGTCTTCTCGGCTCAGCTGGCAATAAAGAGTTATCCACAACCGGTAGATAACTTCCCCCTCCTAAACCTCCAGGTTCAGGTAGTCCGAGATAACTACTGGTTCCTTGAGGCTTAGGTACCACCGGCAAAAACCCTCCAGTCAATGGTGGCAAATACCCTCCTCCAATACCATTCGAAACGGAGATATCGTACTTATTCCCGTATTTGCTCAAACCCCAATTATAGCTCTGCTTGTCCCCATACAGGTGGTATTCGTTCCCATAGCTACCCCCGTACTGCCCCCAATCCTTGGTATCTCCTACTTTCGGAGGTAAGTAGGAGTTTCTTCTGTTGCCATCCACAGGCGGCCTCGGGGAAACCCCGTACCTAGGGGAATCCCAGAGCTTGTTTTTCTGGCCGTAGTACCGAGGGGGTAAGAAAGGTTCGTAAGGGTCCGGTTTTGAGACGTGAGTATTGTGGTACCTTCTGTCGTCGTGTTGGTAAAAGTGTTCTTGGGTGTGGTGGTGTGTGTGGGAGTAGTCTGAAAAAAACGATAAGTTACTTTTCGAGATCTTTAATATCAGAATTAATTTTACATGGTGCTCTAAGGCTAACAAGTGTGGGGAGATATACAAGAAGAGTGGAAAAGTTGATTTATACACAAAGGTAACCATAGGTCTCAGTTGTCAGTGAATTGTATTTAGGTCCTTTTTTCGAATCATATATGTACCGGTGTTTTGGTAGTAATCTATTTGTACTGGTAAAAATAACAAATAGTTATGTGGTTTTATACCCAGAAAGTACTCATGAAACTAAATAGCAAAACCCAGAAACATGTGATTGAGATATGTTGGATTGACTGTACTTTTTTTGGTCATGGATCAGGCATGATGTAATGAAGGATTTGACGTCTATGTTCATGAGTTTATATATATATATATATATATATATATATATATATATATATATATATCAATAGGATTTTAGAAATATAAAAAATGGATATAAAATTAACGTCTTTTAGAGTTTTTCCTTGAACGTTGCTTACACGTGTTTCATGCTCCAAGAGACATATTCTCCTGGCTCTCATTGAATGGATACTCAACGGATAACAATTCCTGTTGTGATTCGGGTCCAAACCTGATGCACTGTAGTACCTACTCGTACTAGGAAACAATGAAAACATCGCGTATCGTTATATTTTCTCTTCCAAAACAAGGTAAACATCGTAGCTTCAAAAAAGCACTCTAAACAGAAACTGATGATACAGTACAGAAGAAAGATACTTAGGTACATTGAAAACAGAAATCTGAAAGTTGCAGAAGAAAGTGTGAATGTCTACCAGAAAAGGAGTAGTCGGCATCAACCAGAGTCCATCTACGTGCTACGTGACCACTTTAATGCACAACACGTCCCAGACTATGGGATCCTGAAGATATTTACCTCCCCTCCGATTTCCACTGGGTAGGTAACCCCTGTCGTAGGGTATTTGCGGTTTTCTTGGCCCGTACTCGTAGTTGGGACGATAAGGAGGTCTCCTGTCGTACCTGTCATCGTCTGACCATCGGTCACCTGGTCTCCTCAAGCCAGAGGAGCCGTAGTCTGGAAGTGGTCTTCTTGGCCCTGAAAGCAGATAAAGGAAAAGAGTTTTGAACAACTCTTCTTGATTTATTGATGAAGAAGCCAATAAAAATATCGAAAGTATAAAGTTGGCAGTTATCATTCCTACAAACCGTCATAGTCGTATCTCCTATCGGCATAATAACCCCCTCCTCCGCCGCTGTAGCCGTGATAGTAGCTCCCTCCTGCACCATAGCCACCGTATCCTCCAAACCTGTTGCCACTCGGAATCCTGTTGCAGTTCAGTGGCGCCGCGTTGCGGTCCCTCTCGTAATAGTCGTAGTCCGGATCCGGATAGATGTCTCTGCGGATGTCGAGGCGGGAAAGAGGTTGGTTTATCAACTCGCAATCGCCTTTTCCCCTGCCAGAAGGATCCAACCTACGAAAGAAAGTAAGCGTTTGAGGTGCGCTTTACGAAAATAATGTTTGCCTTCGGATTTATGGGTATGATTCATTTGGGCGCCACGGCAAATAATAGTAGTCGTCCTTGTTTGTAAAAGAAATGACGCTATCAATAGATCTTTCGGTGTTGAAGTTGGGAGGGTCTTTCTAGGATCACCAAGGTAGTGAAAAAAAAAATGTATATGTGACGAACAAAATAATCAGTCAATTTTGATTATAATATCGGAGCTAGTATCGGGCAAATATACCAATTTGCCCTGATTAAAACAGATAGCATTTTCATCCCCAGGAGAGAAAAAACCCAAAAAATTGATCTTAGGACATTTCTACCTTCTCAAAATACATATATGTATATATATATATATATATATATATATATATATATATATATATATATATATATATATATATTGTCATTGTCAAGGCATTATATATTTCTAATATCTGCGGGAATCTTGAAGAAAATGTAGCAAGCCCATTCTAGGACGTCTGGAGCCTCTTGTGGAACATTGTAAATTTTTTCAAAAGGTATTGTATACAATATTTCCGAACATTACTAAAATGTTTTGATGAAATTCGACATTTTGAACCATTGAAATAACTCTTTCCACCATGTTTACTAACGACCGGAAACGACTTTTGCAATGAGATATCGCAAAACTGGAAAACCATACTTTTTCGGTCTTGAATCACCAATCGAATTATTCCTCTAGATAATCTTTAAAACCTCATTTCCACGATGCGATTTGTTTGGTGCGATTTCACGCGGCAACAAAAATCAATAATCTGTCATTTAATTCATTATTTATATTTTTAATTGTAGGAAATTGACCGTATCACTTTTCTTGATTTCTTCAGTTCCAAAAAAAAGTCATTGGTGCCATCACGTTTTGTTATTTGATGCAAAACAAGTCCACCACAGAAATAACTTAGTCGCTGCAACTTTTCGCACCAAAAGAGAATATATGCTCTTTCTCATGCAACTCGAAAAACTCGCATAAATACATGCAATTTCTTGACTTGCAGCGACAAATAAATTGCATCGTGGAATTTAAGAGTGAGAGTCTCTATCAGCAAGTAGGTCTATAACACATGCCAGAAAAAACGGTACCGGTATATTAGCCATATTGCCAACACCAGCATGCATCCTTTTCAGTTTCTCCCTCTTTCGTAGAGGGCAAGAAAATTATATCAACGACTTGTTTAGACTACTCACTGGTAGATAGCGCAAGCATTCACTTTTCTATCCGAAATAAAACGCGATATTTTTCGTTCCTCTCAATAATAAACAGAGGTTATTGAAAAGAGTTTTGAAACGTGAAATCAACATGGAAAGGGATTAGTTGTAGTTTCCTAGATGGAAGATACGAACAAGTTTTCTCAAAACCATTGTGTTTGAAAGCAGACTTCTAGAAAAGTTTTCGTATTGAAGAAAAGTGTTCTTTATGAATTCAAAAAGACATAACTAGTCTGCCCTTGGATAGATTTCAAATGGAATCATTATTGTTCAAAATAACGAAAAAGTCACAATAAAAAACTCATATCTACCACAAAGAAATGAATTTCAAACAATATTTCCCATTTAATTTTTTTCAAATGATTCAATGCAAAACTGTAACTCATTTTTCTTTCTGTTCATTGAATGAAACTAGAGCTAGCTCGCTATCTAATGATGATTACATGCTCAATGATTTTGCTCGTTTAATTCTTGATTTTTTCACGTGTGAATTTTGTATCGTCCTTGAGAGAAACAAAAGTGTCAACCAAGGTCGGAAAACAAGCGATTATGTTTGAGACGAAGAATAGTAAACATTTGAAAGACAATTGGTTCATTATAATAATAATGATTACAACAATAATGACTTTATTGTTCACCTATGAACTCGGAAAAACAGAAATCCTCACTCATAAATATTTCATCACTGAATTTGGTTCATCTTGCCCATTAGTTGGGGTTTCTTCTAATGAATGTTTTATGGACGCTGGTGTACAACACGGTTCCTTTTTAGCCCCAATACTTCTATCACATGACAGATGTTAGGACGCATTCACAGGTGTACAAAACAGCTTCGAAAAATTACAAAGTACAGTACAGTTTCCAAAACTCTTCGTATTCTATTCTTTACAAGATTATGCTCTGTAAACCCAAACATTAGAATGAGTAGGTCCTCGAATGATTCGTGAGAACATCTTCGGAACCAACTCACCTTGAAAAACTAATTATGAAAGGAAATTAGAACGTAATTGTTATATCACACCGAGAAGTCACTTTATCTGTGTTGGATCTGCCTCATTACTATAATTTGAGTATTCAAATTACGGTTTGTCTTGGAGTTGTTATTCGCTCTGAAGGTTCAGGATCCAGTTTTAATTTCATGACATTATGTCACAAAAACAAGAATATGAATCAGTGGGAAATATATAGAATTGAAAGTGCCTTACAGTTTCTGTAAGAAATCACGAACATACCTGTAGTTGAAACCTTCACAACTGAAACGTTTCTCGTCGGCGCACTCCCTCTGGCATTCTTCAACTGTTTCGCAAGTCAAGGCCCTCTTGACGAAAATTTGGGACACTCGTTTTCCTGCTAATACCCTCCGAAAGCACGCTGAAAATGGAAAAGATGTCGTAGAACAACTGCCTATAATATAAAATAAGCAAATAATTGTACTCCACAGTTGAAAGATCGAAATCAAAAGGGTGACGGCAGTATTCAACGAAATTGGTGTTAGAATACTACAAGGATCAATACTAGATCCATTTGTATCTACAGTGCATACCTTGAGTATCACCAAGTAATGTCAGTTTTTGATGATGACCTAGCATGATCTTTTCTAGTGCATGAGTGTTATGAAAAATCAAATGGTTCGAAATGAAATGACAGGACCAAAATAATCGAATTGAAATCGGATGCATACTCAAATGAAATATTTGACAGAAATCATCGAGATTTTGAAGGGAAAATTGATAAGATAACATCAATGACTGGAAAGGAAGATAATCAATGTAGGTCTAAAAAATTCTCGAAGAATATCCATGAAGATTATATAAAAACGAGATTGATCGAAGGAAAAAGTGACAAAATACAATAAACAATTATGCAACGATCATGTGATGATGGATATTAATACACGAGCATTAACCGGGATAAGAAACGAGCCGAAGGTGAGTTTCGTATAGTTCATGCCAGTGTATAGATTACCATTACATTAGAGTTGCATACGCCATTTTTTCAAAACCCGATAAAAAGTGAAGAACTATGAATAAGTTATTTACGTGACAAGTGAGATATAGACATTATTAACGCACGCATGTGAGGATTGCACATGAGTGCGTTAATAATGTACTATCCCACGTGTTGCGTACCAAATTTCATCTACAACTATCAACGTTTCATGACTATCTTTAGATGTATCTCATTGATATTCCACTTCGACGTGCCTACTCATGATAGTTTTCTGAATATTTCCCTCATATTTGAAATGTCACAAACACAAATAAATGTCAGACAGACTTCAAAAATAGAAAAACATTTCGCGTTTAGGTGAGTACTCCTCCATACAATCTATCGATGAAAGTATAAATGAACAAAAAATAGCATTTCCTTGAGAATTTCTTTATTCGTGAAATATTCCAATAAATAACATTCGTGCATAAAAATGACCAGATAATTTTGCATTCAAGCGTGATATCTTATACAAATTGCATTCGGTTATTTTCATATTTTGTAAAAGAGCCTTCGTCCTTCGGACTCGGGCACTTTCGCCAAAAAATGAAAATAAACTCTTGCAATTTTCAGATATCACGCTTTCTTGCAAAATTATCGGTAATTTTTATGCACTCGTGCAATTATAACCGATAATTGAGTATGATCATTTTTGTAACCGTAGCAACAAACAGTAGGTATAAACAACGCCGTTTATTGATGTCAAATTAAATTGTCAGATCGATATCCAGAACCATCATTAAGTTTCTTGAGTGAAAATGTCTTCAAGTGAGGATGATCTACCATCCGATATTGAAAAGTCGGTGACAAGTGTTAACTGCACTTTACATATATATATAATAAATGAGTTTTCGCGTTAATTGTGAGTGATAATTACCATTTTGCTGTTATTATTTATGAATCAAGTAAGTTTTCATGTAATTATTGAGAGAAAAATAAGGTTTTGTTAAATTCTTATCGTTTCCTATTTGAATTTTCTTTATATTCATTCAATAAACGATTTATTTTGATTGAAATTCATTTCCTATCCTAAAGATTTAAATAAGCACTAGTAAGGTAATAAACGTCATTATGACATTCAAAAACGTGTCAAATCATAATTATAACTTAACAGTTGTAGATAAAAACAATAATGAAACAAAAATTCAACTGCCAGAATATGAAAAAGAAATAATAATGTCTGAAAATATTGAGACATTATCAGTCACCCACAAGAATTTTACAAAATATTCAGAGTTAATCAATGATATTGAAATGAATAGGGAAACTCATGTTTTCTTAAGAATGCCGTAAAAGAAAATTATATTAACATCCATTGTAACCCGTGATGCATACACACTTTCATGCCATACTTCTACTGTCTAGCGAAACACGTGACGCGGTTTTGTAAAGACACTTTTAGTGGGAATCGTACAGAAAATGATATTTTTTAAAACTATCTATATAGAAACGAATAGGATTTCCGATTTTTTTTTTAATATAGTTTATGCAATAAGAGACTAGTATGACATAGTTTGTATGCACCACGGGTATAAATAGATATGAAATAACTATGAGATATTGAACACGAAATTTAGGCATATTATTTATATTTATATATGATGCACAAATTTAGGGCAAATATGGAACCAAAAAAGTTAACATCTCACGAATCTCTTCCGCATCTCATTCCACATTACCTTTGGCATCTTCCACAATAATGATAGAACCGGAAACTCGGTTCATACAAAATCCAACAAAAACTATCGCAGAAAAACAGGACAGTCTCATATTAACACCGATGAGAAGGTCTCTCATCAAGAACACATCCCAAACACGATTATAAAAACTCCGTGAGAATTCTAAGCCATTAAAATATGAGCAACGCGCCTCGCGAAAAACAAAAGCGATCGTCTAAGACAAAAGCATCACACGCGCCAGAGCTATCCAAAGTTGAGAGGGGCGATTCCTACCGAACGTATGTTGGCGATTGCGGAACAATGGACAATGCTGTTGGTTAAAAATGTGCAAGAACTCTCAGTTTCACACTGAGAATTCGCTCTGGGATTTCGACGATTTTATGCATTCTAATCAAGGATATGTCGGACATACAGGGTGGTGCATTTAGGAGAGGATCGAGGAACATAGACTCAAAAATATTGGTTTCTACTTTTTTAAGGTAGCTCATCTGACTGGGATATGGTAATATCTTACAGTGATGATTATAGAATCGTCAGGAAACATATATCGAAATACATGATTGAATACGTTATAACAGTGACTACAAAATTAGAAGAAAAAAACAGAACTCCGTATTTAAAAAATTAAGTTGATGAATCTGATGGACGAAACGGTGCATTGAAAATTGGTTCATATCAGATGACACGGAATGTAAAACATTATTGAAAGTTCCTCTGCCTTTTGTTAAATAAATCGAAATGGAGATGGAAGTGCTAAAGGAAGAAATTCGACAATTCTAGTTTTTGGCGAATATTTCTGAAACAAACACAGATATTCTCGATCTGAAAGGAGAATATTCTAGTTCTCCAAAGTAGAAAACTTTCGTCCAATTCAACCAATCTTGTAACTTTTACCGTTTTGGATCAGCTGAAAAAACGGCCTGGAACGGCCTGTATATTGTGTCGTAAATTTGTAGAAATAATGTTCCAAAAAACTACATAATAGTATCTGGTTGAAACCGATATTGATAATTGCTTCTATTGTAAATATGTATATTGTTGATGCAATAATGAACAAGTGTCACATAAAAGTTCGTGAGCGACACTAGGATAAAGAGACTTACTACAGTCACCCTCAGGACTTTACACCCATGGAACATAAACAACCATTATTAAACTTCTTTATCGTGTTTTTTGCTTTTTTGCCAACTACATGATTGTAGATTCTTTCTCAACAATTTATATATGCAATAACAAACCAACACGACATTGTCGGTTCCATCGTGGTTGACTCGACGAAAATAGTCAACCCAACCTTTTGTTGCGAGGTCAGAGTTCAAATTGGGGGGTAGTATCATCATTTTAAAAATCAACGAACGTAATCATCAAATGAATGCTTTTGATGCAATATGTTTTTGAGATATAGCCACCCGTTAGATGCCATTTCTGCCCCTATTTTGGCCGAAGAGGTGTGGTAAACATTCGATAACAGTTTGAGTTATAGTGGATTGTGATGGTTGTGGAATCGCTATGAATGAAAGTGAAATGAATGGGACCGTGGAACAGTGGCGTGGTCTACATCAGTTATTTAGATGTTCATGCCTCTAGTTCGACAATCTTTCAATAGCCTTGGTGCAAACTAAGTTTCATATCATACTTTTCTCCTTGCACCTAGAACAAAAGTACTGTGAAAAGTCCGAGGAATCAATTTGACTTTGACATTTCTATTTTATGGAAGTGGTTACGATCCTTGTAGAGAAAATACACTGGAAAGCTTTGTGTCTTCGTAAATGATATAGTATATGAAGTCTTGCTTTATGGATATAACTAAATACAGTACCTATCCACAAACTGTTGAACAATCCACTTCCTGAAAATATCATTTTTAATTCAATTTTACAGGTAATTTGAAATAAAAATGCGATAATTCAATTTTACAGATAATTTGAAATAAAATGCGCTAATGTTTGTTTTCAGGTCATCGAATGTCATCATGAGATCAAATTTATTAGACCAAATGTTACATATCCCATCTGAATCAGCCCTTATCTATCATCTGTCGAATACTCAATGAACGATTCAAAATAGTGGGAGTAGGAAAAATATTGAGATGCTTTTTTCAAACTGATGGATTATAACAGTATTCTGATGAATTCAAAATAGAATTTAATTTTCGATTTTTACAATAACCTCGTGAGTTTTCAAATATTGCGATATTCTTATAGTTTGTTCCGTAGTTTTGTGGGTTTGTAACTTACCACAATCTGAAAAAATGAGAATTAATATTGGAATCTATACAAGTGTAGAAGGGCAGATTCTCAATCTACCCTGAAAAGTTGCTGCGTCTATTGAAAAATAGTTCTTTCTGGATAGAACAAGTCCAATTAGTCAGCAACTTCTCGAATAACTCAAATTTTGTCTATCAAACAAATAAGAGAACTAATGTATATATGAATATTTCCCTCATATATATAATGTCTCATAAGAGCAATGCAATTATCGAAAACTTACAGCGGTAATTGCATTGTATCAAGTCACCATAACAACACATTTGAAACCGTATCGCTAGACGTCAGTAAACAACACAAATAAATGTCAGATAGACTTCAAAAATAGAGAAACATTTCGCGTTTAGGTGAGTACTCCATACAATCTATAGAGGAATGTATCATGAACAAATAATAACATTTCCTTGAGAATTTCATTATTCGTGAAATATTCCAATGAATTACATTCGCGCATAAGAATGACCAGATCATTTTGCATTCAAGCGTGATATCTTATACAAATGGCATTCGATTATTTTCATATTTTGTAATTTCGCCAAAATATGAAAATAAACTTGCAATTTTTAGATATCAGGCTGTCTTGCAAAATTATCGGTAATTTTTATGCACCCGTGCAGTTATAACCGAAAATATTTATCTTAACGTTTCGGAAACTAAATCCGCTTCTGTTCTCAAAACTCATACGCAAATTCCTGTAGAAATCCGAATATCTCTTGTAGGACATTTGTCAAATATTTCAATTTGACATAACGTTTCGTCCTTCAAGAGGGGTAGCCATCTGCGATACATTTCAAGCGAACCAATAGATATGCATTCTTCACCAGACATCATGATGAAAGCAGATTTCTTTGATTTTCGTTTCCTGCCATTGTTCTCTCTCGTCATAATTTTACTGTCATTCCACTCTAGTGTGATCTCCATCGGCAGTAAGAATGTGTTCTGATAATTTGAAACCACCTATCTGTCTGTTCCTGATGTACATCTTGTGTTCACTCTTTCGCACTTCCAATGGTCGAGAAGTTTCTCCGATATATTTTTGACCGCACGAACAAGGAATTTCATAAATATAATTTTTTGTGTTTTCCGTTGTGTTATTTGGTTCGGTATGTGTCAGTATTGAGCTTGAAGTATTTGTTGTTTTCAATGTTGTTCTAACATTATACCTGTTGCCGATCCGTTTCATCTTTCCAGACAAACGAGGGACATAAGTTATAATGTTTGATACAGGTTGTGTATTTTGTGTAGGTTGTATGTCTTCATTGTGAACTGTTTTCGGATTTTCAATTTCTGTAAGAGTTTTTTCGGGGTAGATTGAAAATCTGCCCTTCTACACTTGTACATATTCCAATATTATTTCTTATTTTTTCAGATTGTGGTAGGTTACAAATCCAGAAAATTACGGGACAAATATCGATCCACCACAAAATAATGTTGTTCAAACAGTATTCTGAAATTGTTTTATATTTTTTTCCTGAGAAAAATATTCAGCGGGCCCAATGTTAACTTATTAGTTCATTAATTCGTACAATTGATCAAAGGCGTGTTTATTTGATTGAATTCCCATTTCCTCAAAAAATATATTCTTTTGGATGAATATATTCCTATGCAACGCTACTGAGTTTGACCGAATTTGCAACGAACTGTGGGATTTAGGGTATCCGGAAACATCCATTTACTCTGATGAATTCGTGTATGCACGATTACATGGACAATTGATTTGTATTGTCCTAGACTTTCGATCTTCTACTAACTTTACCGTTGAATTCGTATACGAACTCTTTTAAACGATCTCCATTGGAGAAACTAAATAAGCTCAATGTACTGTTCAAAAGACATTATTTTGAAGTGGATGAATTTTTTCTTTAAATTTTTTTGGGTTGATCACCCACTAATAAACGATCAGATTGGAACCTTTGGTGTAAAAATGGCAACTTTTTCTTGAGATGAATTACCATTAAATTATGGGACCAAAAAACTGTAGGTTTATATACAGCTAACCCTATTCTTCGGATTTAGTATCAACTTTCTTCTCCTGAAGATGCTAACCCTGGTAGCGAAACGCGCTTCGAGTGCAAACATATCAGTTTGATATCTAAAAAAAGGATTATTAGAAATGAAACGAACCGACGAGTATAGAACAGGTCCTACGAGCACGAACTAGCAGTACGTAATTCGGACAAGACCTCGACTCTCTTCAAAAATCACCACGAAACCGGACACAAAATTTACTTCAACAACACGAAGACCATTGCCACAGCAAAAACACTCCACTCCAGAATAATTCGCGAAGCAATAGGAATTGAAAAACGCCCTCAATGCCTCAACAAACGAGACGACTCACAAAGAATTCCCATTTCCTGGAAACCATTAATTACTATCCCATCGAATAAATTTCTATAATCAATCCCTTCAAACCAGACCTACATGGGGTCCGACCGCAGGTTCGACTCTCATATAGTCATAAATACCATTACTCCATCCACAAAACCACAGTCTTCACTTTGTCAAGATGGAAGTTGGGGGTTAAGGAGACTTAGACCTCGGCACCAAGTCGCGAAGAACTCTTGAGAATGGCTCCAAAGTGGGACCCGAAACGCGTATATTATATATATATATATATATATGTTAGCATGAAGATTCTCACGGACGAAGTATGATGAGTTGTTTTTTCGGGTTTCATTCCGTGTTCTGTGGTTTTGATCCCCTGAAGGATAATTGTCACAACGTTTCGGCAAAGTCTCATTTGCCATCTTCTAGGTGATGATTGAGTTTCGTCCTCCGTTTGGTCAAAATGAGTATTAAGGAAAAGTGGAACATTATATCAGAATACTGCCAGTTCGACGAAAATACTTTCATGGAAGTTATTGATTTCATTTTTGATTCGACATATATGCTTTTTGATAAAAAAATTTACAAACAAATTTTTGGTACACCTATGGGATCAACTATTTCTCCTATAATATCGAGTTATGTTCTTGATGATCTTCTTGATGAATGTTCAAAAAGAATTGATTTCGATTTTCCCTTCCTGAAGAGGTATGTCGATGATCTCATCCTTTCTGTTCCCCAATCAAAAGTAGATGAAGTTTTGGAGATATTCAACAGCTACGATGAAAATATTCAATTCACTGTAGAAAGAGAATCTAATAACTCTGTTCCCTTTCTGGATATGAGATTGATAAGGACAGAAAGAAATGAAATCATAACTAGATGGTACCGAAAACCTATAGATAGCAACAGATTGTTAAATTATCATTCATATCATCCTATGAAAACAAAAATCAATGTAATAAAGAATTTCAAGAATAGAGTAGAAAAGTTATCCCACCCCTCTTTAAGGATTGAATGTTTGAAAGAACTCGAAATTATACTATTAGAAAATTCATATCCAAATTCTCTAGTCAATAAAATTCTCTTCAGCACCCCATCTTCTGATAGTGTTACCTCACCTATAATTCCAGTTACTGAAGATCGTTTCTATTACAAAACATTACCTAACATTCATCAATTGACGCCTAAATTAATTAATATATTCAGTGAACATAACATAAAAATCGCTCGAACTAATATTAAAACAATATCTGACTTACATTCTAAATTGAAATCTCCTATTCCTCTAACATCCAAATCCAACGTCGTGTATGAAATACCATGTATGGATTGTGATAAAGTATACATCGGTCAAACAAAACAACTTTTGAAAGATAGACTAACTGGACATAAGAGTGACTGCAGAAGGAATATAAGATCAAGTGCATTGACAGAACATTCAATTGATTTAGATCATAGGTTGAGTTATGAAAATGTAAAAATTTTAGATATGGAGACCAATTTGACCAAGAGACTATTTCTAGAAATGGTCCACATCTCCAATAAAAAAGATATTGTTTTGAATAAACGAACAGATATTAGTGATCTGAGCAATATATATACTTATATTCTACATAAAAATCTGAATACGAATGATAACTCTCATCCTCATTGAATATAATACTCCCTCATTTGCAATTATAATATCAGTAGATAATTAAAAAATAATAACTCTGTATATGACTCAACTTCCGTCAAGTGACTTCCCGATCTTCGTAAAATATGTCATTCATTTTTAATAATTTTAATTGATTTTCAAGTTTTGTAAGTATACATATATATATATATTGTAATTCATATTATATATTTACATATTGTAGCGTCTTGAAAAAGAAATTAAACATTTTCGAAAGCTCGACAAAAACAAAGAGAACAGCCTAATTGTCATCCCCAGACTGCAACCCAAATAAGTCTCTCTACATAACGCATACAGTCACAATTTGAAATATATATATATATATATATATATATATATATATATATATATATATATATATATATATATATATATATATATATATATATATATATATATATATATATATATGTATAAAGTTGATTATTATAGCGACTGGAGAAATGTACAGTGAAATGGATAGCGGGGTCTCTCAGTCAGTCCAAATGAAAAGTCTCTGTTTTACTTCGCCAAGCTTTCGCTTCTATTGTGAAGCTTCTTCAGGGCCTATAATTCATTCTTTTTTTTTCATCAACATTATTAACTTTACTTACAGTGAAAATGGTGTAAAAAAGGGGTAGACATTAAGGTGCGATCAATATGAACTGAACTCGTTGAGACGCAAGTATTCTCATACAGCATGATAAAAGCAGATTCCTTTGAATCAAGTTTGCTGCCATCGCTCTTCCGTGCATTCTACAGTGTGGACCCCATCGGCAGTGATGGGTTATAATGATTAAGAAAAAACAATATGTCTGTTCTTGATGCGCATCTTTTGTTCACTCTTTCGCATTTCTAGAGGTGCCGATGTTTCCACCATAGATATTCAATCGCACCAACAAGGAATGCAATAAATACAAATTTTTGTGTTCTCTTTTAGTTTAGTTGGTTCAGTATCTCTTTTCATACTATCGAGAGACAGAAGAGATACATTGTTTGAAGATGATAACGGATTTGGTTTCCGAAATGTTAAAAAAGATAAGTATCTTTATAACTATCAGTTTTCGTATTTTCGACAAAGAAATAGTTGGGTGTATTCAAATTCCCATTTTTGTTGTTTACAACTCCTTTCACCTCTCAAAGAAGGAATCATCAATAAAAGAAACAGATCAGTATCTCTTCGACACCATGATTTTCATAGTTGTGTATATATTGTTCTCTCATTTGAGCATCAGCCTAATGTGAAATTGAAATCCTTGAAACCCATATCCATTTCCAACTCACATCTAATTTCATTGTTTCCAGAAGATATATCGGCAATAAATTCACTACAAAACGAACAAAAAAGAACGCCTGATTTGAATGTCGAAGATCAGTCGATAAGCATGATAATATGATTTCCAACCACACAAGATCGCAAAGGTACTATAATTGATGCCAATTAGAAGGTAATTGGTGTTACACAAGTTTCCAGCCTCAACAATGGAAGATAAAGAGGTGTGGGTGATGGTATAAATATTCTTCGACTATTTCGATGGATACCTACAAGGCGTTACCGAAGTGAAACCTGAGAAATATTGAAAAAAAAATGTATGAATTCAAAACATTGTCAACGATCGTAGAAATGTTGAATTGAAGACATCGCACTGCCTTTTTATGTGAAAAGTTGACTGAGAAATGTATGTTCCCGACGGATTATAAAAAAATTTAAACTGTTCATTACGTATTTGACACCTGTTAGGTGGTGGCTCATTTAGAAAACAAGTGTATATAGATAAAGATAGATAGATAGATAACTTTATTGTATCTGAGAAAAATATTTACATCTCATTACAAGAAGTTCGATAATCCTATGTTAGTTTATATACTTATGTATGATAAATACGATACCCATACACACATCAGAACCATACTGTATATAAAAATGATATTTTTAGGAAACAGTGTTTAACAGTTTGTAGATTGATACTGTATCCAGTAATAACAAAGCAAAATTATTGAATTAATTGATATTAATTATTTAAAAAGAAAGCCTTCAGAAGGGTTTATGACATCTGACATGTATCTCTCATTGATGACAGTGACGTAGACTCAGCCCAATGGGAAGGCAAAGAAAACTTCCCCTTTTTTTTCATTTTTTCATTTAAATTTCTGGCCATACCACTTGTGTGATGAGATCCATTGGCGCCCATGTAAAGGAGGAACTCGCTCCCCCTAGCCATTGAAACGAAACTTCATGAAGTTCACAGTCGGGAGTGTTTGTACTTTGTTAAACCGATTCACAAAGAGAAATCATAAATGTGAAGTATTTGGAACTAAGTATCACCTTTGAAAAGGTGTAGGCTTAAATGTTTCCGCTCCGCCCTTCCCCCTGAAAATCTGTTTATGGGTGCCCTTGATGAGATCTACAATTGGCAAATGTTCCTTCTCTCTCCAAATAACATTTCAAATACAAGAAATCGCCAAAGAGCAACCAACCGTGAAGCGTTCAAGGTCTCCAAAGATGATTCCGAAGCAAATTGGTCAATTACCCAGTCACTCTTGTATTGTGAACCGTTTCCTTGAATACGAGCAATTCTTTACTTGGTCTGCCAATCATTTTGAAGGGATTAAGCTTATCCCACACTTACCGGTTACCTTAAGAGAGTCATAGTTACGACCGCACCAGGGGGGTCTGGGGGGGCCGGTCAGGCCCCCTCAGAAGTAGCTAGCAACTGAGTTAGATAGGACCACGACCGGTCCCCAGACCTTTGTTATTAACTCCCGAGTGTTGGCAGTGTAGTCCAGGCTCACCTTATCTTGGGTGTTAAACGTGGAAACCGGGGTTTTCCCTTACACGGCACATAGCGTTGGAGCAAGCTCCGCTTACATACCGCCGGACCATCCCACGTCTCTTCGACCGGAGCTCACTGGGCCCGACTATGACTCGCATTACACCTGGATGTTCCGCAGGTGGCACGTCCCCCAACCACCCGCCAGCGTGCTCGTGGCACGCTATGGACGGCATATTGGATGGCAGAGGGGGGATTGGCTACCCACTTGAGGAAATGCTTACCGCCTGAACGGAAGTAACCAGATCCCGCAGTCCCGTCTTGCGAAACCCCTGAGAGGCCAACACCAGACGGAAGGGGGGTGGCCAGAAACGGGCTCCCTTCCACCCTCAGTATCATTTTCCCACAGGCTTCCGCCCGTGACCCAGAATGGTCGCAGTTCGGCCCTGCTTTCGCTTGACAGCCTCCCACACATCAGCTGAAGCCGCGGCAGTCCGTTGCTTAGAGTCTACTAGGATTGGGTATGCCCACGACAACTTTAAAAGGTGAACGGCGTGTGGTCTACCGTTTACCTTATGAAACATAATATTAGGTCAACGGATAGTTCAAGGGTCAGTTGGTAGAGCAGAAGCCGGTTAAGATGCAAATTGTGAAATACGAACCGAGCCCTTCTCATTTAGTTGAAGTGAAGACAACCTGTGAACTTCAGAAACTTATGGAGACATATTTAATCATTATTGTCATAAAGGCAACGCTGAATATTTCGCTTCAATGTATTTGACATTTCTTCTTGAGATATTGGTTTGGACTTTCATTGCCTATATAATTAAATCTACTGATACATGAGATGGAAAAAATGACAATTCAAGCAATAAATAACAAATGATGAAATCGAAATACAAGATAAAGTAATGAAATATATAACTCTCAGACACTCAGAGAATCTCTCAAAAAATATAACCATTTTGGCTATTATTAGACAAACCCTCAAGTGGTGTCGTTAAAATATCCTGCGTCATTGCAGTGTACAATTATATACGGTGTTTTCACACTCAACCTGGAAAACTCTCCACTCATACAAATACAGTAAAACCAATTTTTTTTCTCAATCGTGAGGTAAATAGTGATCTATGAAATTTCTTTCGAAATGAAACAAAAAATTTTGAGGTCTTGTGATGCTATCTCTCCAGAAATCAATGGTCTGATTAAAAACCGATTATCACGATGCATCGGTCTTTTCTTTGAATATGATTTTATCATCTTTTTCACGAACTATTTTTCACGGTGATGAAGTATAAGTAAAATAGTTACGAAATATAAACGTAGGCCTTAGCATTCCGAGTCTCGACCAATAATAAACGACGTCTCTATGATTGTTCGTTGATTACACATGTGAGTTCTGAATGAAGATGTCTAGCAGCTCTTGGTCATTGGTAAATGTCATTGTAGATGTGAACCAAGAATGAGGTGGGACCCGATACAGATCCTTGGGGAACTTCCATTTGAACCCTGTCTAACGAGAGATGGTCACCCAATGAGGTTTACTTTCTTTCACAAATGTGAAATATTTGCTAAACAGTGTCAAAAGGCTTACCCTGATTCATACTGCTTTTGGGCTTCTGTTAAGTAGTTTTTTATGTCGAAAAAGTCATTATCAGAAAAAGGATCCACTTCACTGTCATAAAAGCAAATGAGAAGAGAATCTCTAAGAATCATTTCTGGGAGTGGTGTGAGTTTTTTTGTTCTGCCCTCTATAACCTTGTTACAAGTCATTTCCATTTGTCCCCACTAACAAAATTCCTCTACTATTCCCATTATAAGATAACATCTGAATAAATTCTGCTGTAATTATCAAACAGGTCAGCGTATAGATAATGAAAAGGTAAGGCCCCAGAGCTGACCCTCGAGGTACACTCTGCTGGATATCAGGTCACGATAACCAATAGACAAAATTCAGTATGTTTGGTATTTTATGGTATTGTAAAGTGTTTCACTCGAGAAAACATACTTTCTTCGTTCATTGTAGATTTCCGATAAAAAAAATATCATTTTATTCGTGTGAGTGGACCTTCAGGCTGTCTGCCTATCATTTCGAACCAAATGTCTCCTCTCGAGAAACAGGATACGTGCGGTTTTTTTAACAAGGATACGAAGCGTTTAGCATTTCTACGAGCCATTTTTATATTTCTTTCGAATTATCTTCATTACTGCCGGTTATTCTATTGTTTCGTGGTGTTGCCCAACGACCGATGGTTGTTTGCTGCATTTTGGCTCGTTAGATGGAATAATTTGCGAAATTATGTAAGGCGGCCTTGTAATTATTTTGTTTTTATGTGGAACATAGGTGTAATTGGTTTTCTGGATCGCCCTGTATCTCCGTGTAGCTGTAGCGTAAAGATACAACATTATACCTGGTAACACGTATCTCATATGAAAAAATGTATTTGTGTGTGAAATCCTACGTCATATCTAAGCCTAGCAGATATATTCATTATACTTTTCCCTTACGTTTCCTTCAATGCTATTTGTTTACACGATTCGTTTAATTTATAGTAGATTTTCTACCACTATCGCCATCTAGAAACAGATAGAGTGGAGAAAAGCTTGCTCATGAGTATAATTGCTATCAAGAGCGCCGTTTCTTGAGTGCAAGGGGGGGCAGGCGCTCCCCCTATATTTTAGATTTTTCAGTCCGTACGGCTCGTAAGATAAGGTATCGACTTGATTATGCATTTTTTTCAATCACACTCGTAAGTATTGTTCAAAAGGATTTTCATTCCAATTTAATGCATTACTTTAATTAAAAAAAATTGTGCCCCCCTTCCTGAATTTTTTTGTAACGGTGCCCAAGATTGCTATTTATGTAACGAGTTGAAACAGAATTACCTCTTGTGAATCGTACGCGGTGAAAAACACCGTGTGAATCAAGAGACAGGAGATACGAATTAATATTAACTTTGAATTTTTGAAGTTTGTAAGTCTCAGGAAAAACCTCTCTCGACAAAGAGTTCCAGAGTCCAGCTTTTTATTGAAAAAAGATGACTGAGCAAGAAGAGGTTCGACAGCTCTCCAAGCTCAGAGCAAAGGGATGGGAATTCTGTGTAGATATTGCCAAGGGTGGAACGATTGATAACAATTTAGAAGAGCGTGAAAATATCTGAAGAAGAGAGACAAGTCTCCAACCCTTCTACGATGCTCCCATGAAGTGAGCGAGTCTTTGAGCGAAGAATCAGCAACAAGAAGGATTGCCTTTATCTGAATAGAATCGAGAAACTTTAATGAATGTTTTGGTGCCGAACTCCACACATGACAACCATATTCCAAGAGAGGTCGTATCCGAGCCTTATATAGATCATTAGAAGTTGACGAGAAGTGAAGTATTTCTGCGCACGAAATTGAAGTTCAAATTTCTGGGAAGCACCTTTAGCGATCGATCTCACATGGTTTTTCCATTACTGATCCTAATTACCAATCAATCAATCAATTTATTTGCTTAGTATCGTATCAGATTTAGCATCGTCAAAATATGGTACAACACAAACACATTAAAAATTATTTAAAATTGAAATATTCCTCAATGTCATAAGGACAGAAATCTACCAGAAGCCCTTTTATATCCTTCTTAAATGTATTTTTTGGTAAATTCCTCATATATAGTGTTAAATAGTTGAAGAGCCTTATTGCCACAGTAAGGTAGCTTTTATGAGTGATTGCCAGGCGATGCTGTGGCATAAGGAGACTGTCTCCATTTCTGGTTGAATAAGAGTGAGACATGCACAGTAGCAATGTTATTTTGTGTTTTGATGTAAACAAGGCATTGGAAAATGTATAAAGCCGCAATGGTAAGGATGTTGAACTGTTTGAACAGGGATCTACAGCTGTCAGTACGTTTCATTTTTCCCAATATCCTTAGGGCCATCTTTTGTAGCATGAATATTCTGTCCCAGTCAGTGGAGTGCCCCCAGAAAATCAGTCCGTAAGATATCTTAGACTGAAATAGCCCCATGTATGCTGCTCTCGAGACATGACAAGGAGCATATTCGTTGATTCTTCGAAGCAGGTATATAACACAAGACAACTTAGAAGAAAGATTTGTGATATGATCTTTTCAATTAAGCTTTGAATCTAGTGTAATCCCTAGGAATTTCAGAGATTTTTGGCTGTCCTTCAGTTTTTTCAGAGTGAAAGTGAGTGTTTCAGTTTTCTCCACATTGAGGCTTAGTTTATTAGCAGCAGAAAAAGTTTCAATTTTTTTTATCGCGTTGTCGATCTCTTGTTTCGGGTAGTCATGGTCAAGATGACTCTCAAAAAAAGTAGTATCGTCAGCATATTGGATCGTATTGTACGGGTGCATGTGGTATGGAAGTTCGTTAACATAAAGTATGAATAGTAGGGGAACCAAGATAGATCCCTGGGGCACCCCTGCTGTTACAGTCAATGTTGGAGATCTTAAACTTTCGTTGTCAACTACCTGCAATCGTTCAGATAAATAAGACTTAATCAAATCAGCATCAATGCCCCTAATTCCATAACTGGGGAGTTTATCAAGAAAGATTGAGTGCGAAACACAGTCGAAGGCCCTCGAGAGGTCACATAATACAGCTGTGACTGCTTCTCCCCTCTCGAAGGACTCCACCGCGGCTCGCACTAGTTCAGATATGGCATGTGATGTTGACAATTTCTTTCGAAATCCAAACTGGGATTTTGGGATCAAGTTGTTTGAGTCTAAAAATTTTATTATTCTATTATTCATTGCAATTTCAATGGGTTTTGATAGAATTGGTGTTATAGAAATAGGACGATAATTCTCTATGTCGTTTATGTTCCCCTTTTTGAACACGGGATGTACTTTACTGAACTTTAGTCTTTCAGGAGAAACACCTGTCTCAAAGCATCTGTTGGTGATTTTAGTTAGAGGGTCAACTAATCCGTCTCTCAAGCTCTTCAGTATCTTATTACTTAGCCCGTATACATCTAGTGCGGTACTATTTGACAGACTCGCGATGATATCATTCACTTCTATACAGTCTACAGGCATGAAGTATCTAGATACTTGACTTTGTAGGAATAGTTATTCTTGACATCTGAATACTACATAAAGATAGATGGGCTTTCTTTGAGAAGAGCAAATCATTGAAGCGAAGCAGAAAAAAGTGGCCGCCAGAACTGAATACTTTGGAACACCTGCATTCATTTGAGAATATCAGACAATACTCCTTCAACAACCACATACAGAGACCTATCAGACAAGAAACTTTTCAACGAGGCACACAACTGAGGAGGCAAACCGTAAGACGGCAGTTTAGAAAGGAGACTCCGATGCCAAACTCGCTTAAACGCTTTTGAAATATCGAGTGCAATAGCTGAAGTTTCTCCGAATTTTTCTATAGAATGCTGTCAAAAATTGGGTAACATACGCCGAGTAGCATACACAATTTTCCATCGTATCACATACAGAACTTTTTCTAATTCTGAGAGAAAATATTATTCAATCAGTTTCAAATAGTAAAATTGCCTTCTACCCAAAAGTGTCAAGTTTGTTCATCATTTTCAGTTTGACGTGTTTCACAATTTTTGTAAAGTTCTACTAGAACTGAATATTAGCTGAGAGAAAAAATACCAAAGAGTGATTAAGGAGGGTCCAGGTTTACTGAAAGATGCGGAGAAGACAATAGAAAACTCATATCATATATTTTATCTGAAGAGCCATATAAATCTGTGATAAAAGCACAGTTTCCAAGAATTGTAAAATGCGGAGATAATAACCTATGCTTGCCTATTGAAAAAAATGAACAAACTTTAATTTTCGAAAGCAAGTCATCTGATATTGCAGATAGTACGAGTATTCCAATGTAATAACAATTTTTGAAGGCGCACAATAACTACACTAGAAGAGAATATTCATGAAAGTTTTGAAAACGAAAACAGATTTGGTTTCCGAAACGTCAATGAAAAGTATTTTGATAACTATTAGTTCTTTAGTTCAGGAAATGGAGCAGTTTGGCTCGCAATATTTTCGTCCACCATGGATTTACCTGAAATTTTCACTGAAGGTAGCTCAAGGATCATTTTCTATATCATGACGCTGTACGCTAGAGCCTTGGGGTTGGTTGCCACCTCATCACGGGGATGGAAATTTTTTATTATATTTTAACTGTGAGAATCGACGGAAAGTAATTCTAAAAAAAAAATGTTCCATAGGTTTTTTCGTAAAAGTAATATTTTTTGAGTTATTCGAAGTTGAAAGTAACAGTTTTTTGACGAAAAAGCGACTTTTTCAAATGTTTTTTCGCAAATAACTCTAAAACTATGCATTTTATTAAAAAAAAATGTAGAGAGGCAATTGTAGCTTTTGAAAAAAATAAAAACAATGCTTTCTTTATTATTTTCCTACGACACATACGAACTGAGATACAGCAAATTAATGCTTGGCTTTTTTTGTCAAATGTATGAATTGGAAGATTTAAAGCGAAATAACGAGAAAAATTTGCATTTTTCGAAGAAAGCTCATAGAATCATTTTTTAAATATTCAATTAGAGCTTTCAAAAAAATAAAAAATGTCTTCCTAGAATGAAAATTGACCGACTTATGATCGAAACAAGATCGGTACCCGCTTTTTTCTACGAAAAAAATTTGTGAAAACAACCTCCAAAGTACCTCCTAATTAAAATTGATCGCTACCCTTCTGTGATTCTCTTTATATATGTACTATTAATACACCCACGAAGTTCAACCAATTTAAAATGCATAATTTTAGAAAAATTGAAGTTTAAAGAGAAAACGATTTTTTTCAATTTTTTTCTGTTACAAATAACTCTCGAAATACTAATGATACGAAAAAAACGATACAATATTAAATTGTAGCTTTTTCAATGACAAAAATTTGTAGATTTTTTGTAAAGTGAATATTCGGCGAGATATAGCCGTTTAACACCTACATTTACGATCGAACATCACCTTAGTCAAGCGCTTTAAACTCTCCCCATTTAAAAATGGAGGGATCTTCACTAATTTTATTCACATAGTCTTATAGCTCTTCAAAAGCTCTACAAAATTTTTTGTGAAAAAAAATTTCTATCACCTAAAATGAAGGAGCTATGCTTAAAAAAAACGATCAATTTTTTTCTGAAAAATTTTTATTTCCTGCTTCGGAGCGTAGTAATCTACATAACCGATATATTCGGCCGTTATACGTTATATGTTCCACTTTTTCCATTCATACCAGGAGACAGAGAAGAAGAAAAAAATGTGCTCGCGTGTGTGAGTGTATATTTCGTTGATTTCCCACCAGTCTATTCTAAAGTTCGAAGACATATTATAAAAATTTCAATGTTTTCAAGGTAGTTTGTTACAAGGGTAGGTTGAAAGATTATGAAATTGTATCCTAATGTCATCATTATTTAACTATTTTTACCCATATTTAGGTTTTTAATGTTATTTTATGATTTTTGACAATTAGGGGTAGTTTCCAGCCCAAAAAAACAAAAAGCGTACAACGGCTTGATATAGAAAATGAACTAGAGGGTGTAATAAGCCTAATCCCAAATTTTTGTACAAATCGGTGCTGGACGAAAAAATTGCGAGGTTTTACTATTTTTTTAGCTTCATTTTCTGAACTACTTGTATTTTTTTGATAGGCAAATTTGATATATACTAATTGAACGTGTTCCATTCAGAAGGAAGTATTTTGAATTATGGCAGCAACTTCTCGAGGTAGATTGAAAATCTACCCTTCTACACTTGTGAAAATTCAATTTTTTTATTTTTCCATATTGTGGTAGGTTGAGAACCCAAAAGAGCTAGAAGAAAGAATCCATTCACCTCAAAATACTGACATTCAAACAGTACTTGATATTCGAATATCTTTGGTTTAGTTCTACACCTCTGCAAATTTTATATCTAATTGTTCGTTTTGATGCACTATCTCGAGGTCCTTCATGATGACAGTGATGATGCATTGCACTTACATCATTCGATTGATATCTCTCAATGTAGCTGTACCATAATAAATAATAGTAGAAGGTCTGCGGGTTACAACAATGCTTGGTTATTGCTGTTAACGCGCATAACGAATTGTTCGAACGTCATTTATCAAATCAGCCCAACTGCTACTGGATGCCTTGTATGATATGCAAATCACTTCTACCGTTGTGCAATGCGATGTTTTCAACACAGAGATACATAGATGGAAAACAAGATGAAGATGGAAAAATGGGAATATACATCGATTGTAGCAAATAGAACATTGGTTAAACTTGGTAGGCTATTGAAAGTCGTTTCAAAGAACATTTTCAGGGAAATCCAGTATTGCCCAACGATCTGAGTGGCTTGTATGCCATGAAAAACACTCCGACCATTGTGAAAAACGATGCACCCTACACAGTGTGTGTGTAGTTCGGTAAAAACTTTAGCACTATTCTTCACTTTCAGATAGGACTAAATTCTTCCGAACACTAGGTTTTTTAGTCATTCCATATGAACAGTTTCACTCAAATATCCTATCTTCATAAATGATTAAAAAATTCAAGAAATAAAAGGAAAAATCAACTGGGGTTGAAATTATACAAATATGCAGTGACTGTAGCAGAAAGTACGTTGGTCGAAGTCGTTGGTCTATTGAAACCTCGTTTCAAAGAACATTTTCGTATAAATGTAGGGTTGCCCAACACTGGGTATTTTACAAAGTGTGTAGGTTTGTAAGAGCTTCGTCTCTAAAATAGGACTAGTTTTCCGAACAACTCGAGAATGTTTAGATATTTTATATAAATAGTTCCACTCATATTCTATAGACAATGATGAAAATTGGCATATATAACTCCATAAATGTCATCTACAAAGTTATTTCAAAAATAAAATGGAATAAATAAATAAAATGAGGTAAGAAATATACGAATATACAGTAACTCTAGCAAAAAGTAAATCGATCAAAGTAGACGGGCTATTGAAAATCGCTTCAAAGAGCATGATCAAGAAATATGGTGTTACCCAACATGCTTTGAATTTGACCATTTTTCACACAGTGTGTGTATGTTTTGAAGGCTTCGGTGTTTTTTACTCCTAAATAAAATTTTAGAGGGTTTATCTCGACATATCAACATTGGTCAAAGTCGATAGGCTATTGAAACTCGTTTCAAATAGCATTATCGGGGACATCAAGTGTTGTTCAACATGCGGTGGATGGAGATCCTAGAGCAACATAAAATTTATGAAAACTTGCACGGTGATAGGCTTCTATGGACACACCTGAGTGTAGTAGTAGTAGTATGAATAAAGAAAGCTAACCGATTGCATTTAGGTTCCTTCTCAGCCTGATTTCTGAAGTTCAATGAGGCGATTACTCGTAAATGGTATCAAGAGAAGGTCGAACCGTGTGAAAACCTCAAGTTTGCCCTTATAGCTTTCTTTCACTACATGTATCTTTGTGCAATCTTGGTGACAAACAAAACATCACTTACCGTCTTCAAGCTCCGTTATTATAGAAGTTATCTGCTCCCCATGGTACCCGGTACTGTGAGTAACAATCGGTCTTGAAGTTTTATCTCCAACCGATTGCTTCCTATCACCATCATAAGAACTCAGTGCGTTTCCAACAGGTCTATTTGGCAACTCATCTCCAAGTGGTTTGGAATCACCGTAAGGACTACCATAAGACACCTCGGTATGTGGTCTGTGATTAGTTGGTCTTGAATCTCCATAGGGCCTGTCGTTGTATGGTCTTGAGTCCACATGAGGTCTGTCACTCTGTGGTCTGTCACTTGGTCTTTTATCACCATAGGGTTTGTCTTCGTATGGCCTTGAGTTATCATAAGGCCTGTCACTCTGTGGTCTATCACTTGGTCTTTTATCATCATAGGGTTTGTCTTCGTATGGCCTTGAATCATCATAAGGTCTGTCATTCTGAGGTCTATCACTTGGTCTCGTGCCTTCATAGGGTTTTTCGTTGTATGCATTCTCCTGAGGCTTGTTACCGTTGGGCCTGTTATAATTTGGACCGGGCTCTTCGTACGGTCTCACATCACCCGGCCTGTGACCATTGGGTCTGTCGTTTCCATTTCCATATCCTCCCGAAGGTCTCGGAGGTCTTTCGTCGTCATAGGAACCGTTAGGAATTGTAGGAGACCCATAGCTTCCTGGAGAGGGTTTCCCTGGCCTAGTGCTAGACGGTCTCTCAGGGTTTTCAAAAGGTACATAGTCCCCAGGAGAATTTTGTAATGGTCTAGGCCTTGAAGGTCTTTCATCGTCGTAGGCTTGTGGCAATGATACAGGCCTAGTGGGCTTGTCATAATGGTAATAATTGTAGTCAACGAACTGTGGCCTCTTGTGACCATATCCTGGTTCGTCGTAGATTCCATTATCTTCTGATGGTCTTCTATGATCGTCGTAGTCTTCTAGAGGTCTCGAAGGTCTGTGGTCTTTGATTGAGTGGTGGAAGGACTCGCTGTGGTACTCTTGGTGTTGCTGTTGATGTTCGAAGAGGTACTCGCTCTGGGAAATTGGTCTTTGGTTGTAGGAGTCTGGATGGGGTATGAGAGAGCCGTATCTATTGGGGAGGGGGTGATGGTTGTCATCGAAGTTGCTAGGTTGGGGCCTAAAGGGGATTCTGGATGGTCTATCGCCATATCTGAAATGAAATTTGATTTGATTTTCCTTAGGGCATGTTCCGAGACTGGGAGAATTAATACAGAACCAGAAAACACACTGAAATAACAATAATTTTCATTGCTTCTTCATTTAAATTGTATCGAGAGGAACTTGGTGAGAGGTGAAATGTTAAGTATTTTTGTTACAGCCTCAGATCTTCAAAAACAGATGATCCTTTTTCTACTCCGGGAGTGTACCAGAAACCATGCAGTTGTGATTTTGTTCTTATTGGAACCACAAGAAGATGCATCAAAGAGCGATTGAAGGAACACAAAAAAATATTTCAATGTCAATAAGAGTCTCAATATCCATAAAACATGGATGCCAGCTGTTTGAAACACACAGACTCTTCCAATGATATGAGAGAGGGTTATGAAAATTTGAATAGGGGTTATAATTCCCAGAAACACCTATCAATTGATTAGTTACCGGCCGTGAAAGCTTACAATCTTTGTTGGTGAGTGGTGTATTTTTGGGACACTGTTTCAAATTTTCCCATTGAGATAAACTAGTGGTTCAATTCAAGGCTCCCATTGAAGTCTCAAAAGCCTTGATATAGTGTTTTTATTTTCTATTCATAATACAGTGAAAAAAGAAGGGTGGTCGGTTGAAAATCTCAAAAAATATCTCCTTCAACTTTCTCTGGAAACAATAGGAACTTGTCCCCAAAAAGATTGAAAACCAGGAGCTCCATTCGTATGAGCAAATGTATTTGATTTGAAATCATATTCCATGTGCACATTCTATGTACAGGTTAAAGTCTGAAAAACATTGTTCATTATGAATTTGTCTCTGCATATTATAGGATTTTCAATTCGTTATCATAGAAAAAAAAACAGTTATTCGAAAATTATTTTTATGAAATTTACAGGCACAGTAATGGACCCTTGAGGAATTCCTATCGCATGTTCGTAAGAGAATAATTTCACTAGAGTGTGTGACCAAGAATGAATATAATCATGCTGAATTATCCATCTTGAAATCGCATAAAAATCAATGGAATCAACAACTCAAAACTATTTTATAGAGAATGTAGAAATCTTAAAATTTTGGATGAGACATTTCTATGACTACCCTGAAGGCGGTTGTATAATCCACGATTAATCTCCAGGTGATGATCAAGAATAAGAATCTGACAGATTACATATGCAAATTATGTTAAAAGTCAAGTTTCATTGATTGTTGATTGTTCAACTGGCCTCAAAAACATTAGCCAATCAAATTGCTTCTTGCTTGAAATAATTTCGGTTCATTTGAACAACATTTTACTGGATATACTACAACTGGACCTCAGTTTAGATTATTTATATTGGTAAAAAAAATCTGACTTTTGACATTCTTCTTTATACTCAGAAGTTGAATTTACAGAAACGTCCATTCCTTTTCAGGTGACTTTTCTGAAATTTGTGATCCCCACTACCTGAAGGGGGAGGAATGAGGAATATGATATTGGTATATTAATATTTTTTTTCATTTTAACTTTTCCCTGCAGTAGATGCTTCTTTTCCTAATGTCATTTATTCTGTAATCTTTGGAACGTAAAAAAAATTTTATTTCATTGAAAATTTTCAAAACAGGAGGCAGACAAGCTTTCGAAACGTGGCCAAGGGGAAGTATATGCTTTTTTTCAATAACTTTGTCAATGGGGATGACGGCTGCAAAACTCTACCACTAGGAGTGCCACCACTGCATGTACCTTTGACAGCCTCTCAAGTCAAATGACAACAATTCAAAACATTAAACGTCCCTTCTTTGCAATTATTAAGAATATAAAGATTTGAAATCGACATAAAATGGTCTTATGTAGTGCATTTGGATGTAAAAATATAGGTACGCATTTATTTCCAAAAGAAACAAAACTGAAAAAGCAGTGGGAAGTAGCCCTGAAAAGAAAGAGCTTTCAGGCTTCTGAACATTCTAGATTATGCTCCAGTCACTTACAAAAGAACGGAGCAGGGCTAGTAGACGGTTATTATGATGATTTTTAACGAAACACCTCTGTAATCAGTTTGAATTCTTTACCTTTCACTCAGATCTTTTTTTTCCTTTGAGGGATCCACCACGTTTCCTCAACAAACTATTCAGTTCTGGTACAGACAAACATCCATATCTATCGGTTGGAGAAAACATCCTTATGATTCTTAAGTATCGTTTGAAAATATTCATTAAAATAAAAATAAAACATCACCTGCAAAATCACTCGTTAGGCACATGCAGTCGTGCTGCCACCTACTAAAAGCTTTGGGTCATCTTCCCCATTGAAACTCCAAATCATAAAAAAAGATACTTAAATGACAAAATACTCAAAATAGTCTCTGAATTTTGCATCTTTTTACTATTGGAGTTTCGTTTCGGGCAAATATAATATCTTGAAGCTTTAATTTCTTTTCCAGGAAAGATATAAAATAAAGGATTCCAGAATGTTTCTTCCTATTCAAAAAACATTTAAACAATATTTGCTATTTAATCCTGTCATTCCCTTTCAATGTTGAATAATAATCCCTCACTCACTCATCTATTTATTTCCTTCTTCAAGAATAACCGAACGCACTCGAACCGTTAAAGACAGTGTGCCGTGAAAAATACGATCAGCCTGGAAAATGATTGGCAAATCACGCACGAAAGAAGATCGTGATTTGTGTTTTTTTGCGTGTAGTTTCTTTTTTCGAATGTTTCTCGGAATAATCGTGGAAAATCGGGGCGAAAACCATTTTTTTGTGTTCAATTCAGTGCTTTGGAAAGAATCTAAAGGTGAGAATCGGTTCTAAGCAATTGATCTTGCTAGTTTTTTCTTGTTCATGTCTATCTACCTATTCCACCCATTTTGGAAACATTCGAAACTTCGAGAAAGAATATCTCAATATATTATACCTTCAGTGTGTGCTTTGAAAATTAGTGGATTACACAAAATGGTTGGATTCTTGTAGTTTTTTGAATCTACAGGTGCCTTTATAGTTCAGGTTCCGTGCAAAGTAAGCGGAAAAAACCTGAAATTCATTTGCTCATATATGTTTTAGGGAGTTTCAGTAGATTTATATAACTAGTACGTGTATTTTTTCTTGTAGTTTGCTATGTTTGTTGATTCCAAAGTTCGGAAAAAAGGTTAGAAACAACCAATAAAAAACTTTTTTGGTGAATATGAGCAAGGGCGAGTCCATTTTTCTGGAGGTAAAACAGGTTGCTCGCACCACATTCATAAAAAGTTATGCGATTTGCAGAGACTCCGTTTCAACCGGTAAATGTCTGCTGGTGAAAAACGGGAATCTTTGATCATTAATGAAAAATGTATATTGTGGCGATATAGGTAATTCTGGGGGAATGTCAACAAAGATTCCAATTGCATCAATATTTTGTTTCCACTGGAATAAAAATTCATTCACTTCTATCCAACAGTTTAAGTAGTTTTCATTTGTTTTTCTCATCAACTGGATAGGAACGATCTAAATACCTATTAGTTAATGATACTTTTTGATTATTTATTTATTTATGTTGTGTACTTTGTATAATTCTATATGTAAAATTTGACGTTGAAATATTTATTCAAATATTGTTAATGGTGCTTTTGTCCCCTTTTTGTCTGATTTTTCATTCCTTTATATTTTCTGACCTACCATATGTACCTGGATGTACCAAAAATGGTTAATACATTTTTATTATTATTATTATTATTATTATTATTACTCGTATTATTATCGTTAAGAATATGAATTCCTACAGTTTTCTGGGAGAGTTTCACTTGGGATAGTTTACAAAACTGATATATAAGTATTTCTCTCTACAGCAGGAAGATATTCAACATGTTCTCGCTTGAGGAAGTTTTTACATGCGAGAAACGTGAAGCGGTTTCGAAAACTTTTTCAAATTACAAATATCATGAAAAACTGTATTCGTGTTCTCCAATATGGACTCCCATTATTTTGTGGTCTGTCCATTCAATTTGATAACAAAAAAAGTGATTATTTGCAGGTTTTCAAGAATGAAACAGGCAGGATGGATCTATTGGTGTTGAGACTGATGCCTGGTGAGTAGATTCATCTTTAGTTTGCTTGGTTTTGTTGACTGATTTTTTTTATTAGTCGCAGAAGCAAAATTCTCCGAAAGTTGTACTTGTTCGAAACCTGTATTAGTTCCACTAAGAATAGGACTAGGAGTCAAACAGCATACAGGGCAGGTCAAGAATGATGTTTCTTGAATTCTTTTCGAGATATATATCCAAATATCATCTGAAAAACTATTTAGAATTTTAAGTTGTTCTCAAATCCAGTGTCATGGCTTCCTTTTCAAGTTTAAAGTGTTATTTTTTGGAAATATTAATCTACTTACTCATTTTTTAGTATTCTCATACATTTCCAAAGTAGGTAGCCACCACTAAATCAGTCTGGCAGTACTTATATTTGTGAAATTTACTTGAATTTATTTATTTTTAGGTAACAGCTAACTTCATGTTTGTTGCAACGATTATTGTTTGGTTTACAAATAAAAATGTGGCAATGTATTTAAATATAGTTATCGAGCATGCACTTTTTGGCTGTATTTTTCATTGTGCAACTAATGAAAAAAATCACATTTGCAGCACTTTCAAATGAGAAAACTGTATTCTTTTGGGTATTAATTATTTTGGTTATTCTTCTCTGAATCAATTCAAAACAGAAATTTATTAAGAGGAAAAAGGAAATTGAAAGTTCTTCAAAACTTTTCAAGACTTTTTGTAGAGATCAATTACCCCAAATCTTCAGGAGAAGAAAACCGATACTAAATCTGAAGACTAGAGTCACCAATTAACATACTTTACAGCGAGGGGTTGACCACATGGGAATTCTGGTGTACAATTGATAGGAATTCTGGGGAATTCCGTGAAATTTTAGAAGAAACTATCGGGATTATTATTAGGCAACTTCAATTTATTCGCGCAATAATAAAAAAGCTTACAGTAAAATTTCAATATTTATTTAAAATCATAATTCAAAAACAAAACACCGGTGTGAAGTAATCCTCTTCCTTTGGACGAAGAAAGTTGGGACCTTTGTTTTGAAAGAGTTTGTGGCGAATTCCCAATTTGAAATTCATTTTGTTCTTCATGATCTGATAGACAGCTGATATGTCCCTGGAGGGGTGTGATGGGGAAGTTTTTACAAATGATTCAATAACTTCTTTCTGAAATAGTACCTCATTCTGATTCAAATATATGAATGAGGCATGTGAAACAACTCAAAAAAACTTTGTTTTATAGTTTGTGCGGCCTTGAGAGGGGAGTGGTTGGGGGAAGTATTTTCAAATGATCCGATAACTTCTTTCAATGGAATAGTACCTCATACTGATTCGAGTATATGAATAAGGCATGTGAAAAAACCGAAAAAAACTTTTTGTCGTAATTTGTGAGGCCTCGAGAGGGGTGTGGTTTTGGGGTAGTTTTCTCAAATAATCCGATAACATATTTCAATGAAATAGTTCCTCATTCTGATTCGAATATATAAATTGGGCATGTGAAACAACCCAAAAACACTTCGTTTCATAGTTTGTGAGGCCTCGAGAGGGGTTTTGGTTGGGGGTAGTTTTTTCAAATAATTCAATAACTTCTTTAAATGAAATAGTACCTCGTTCTGATTCGAATATATATATATATATATATATATATATATATATATATATATATATATATATATATATATTTGTGATGTATTCTCGACCGTACTTTATAAACTAGATTTGGAAGTTCTCAGGTATGCGGTCTGTTTACTAATAAAACTCATTTGTTCTTGATCTCAATATTTCGCTAATGTTTATTAGCTTCATCAGGAGAAAAGCTACAAAGAATGTGACAAAATTTTACAAGATTGAATCGAAAATAACAGTTCTACTTACAATCATAGAATTAATATTCCTGGTGTGTTAATTGCCTGGGAAAGCTGAATCAAACTACCCATGCTGCATAGTTACTGCCTCACTTAAACTGAATCAGCTAGGCAAAATTCATGTTTATAAGAGTCCCTCAGCTGTACCAGGCAATGATGTAATTAACGTTAATCTAAGGGTTTTTATAAGTAAGCACATGTCTGTCCTTATTTTTAAATATTACAAAAGTGATTAAATAGAACTCAAAATATTGCAATAAATGTTACTTAACTGACCTGTATCGGTTTTATAATTAACTGTATTTGGTTTTTTGTTAATGTGGTACATTTCAAGGAACAATCTAGTTTTCTGGTTACTGACTCTGTCTAGGATTACCGGCCATCAATTTGATTATTCAAATGTAAAAATCCTAGACAGAGTCAGTAACCAGAAAACTAGATTGTTCCTTGAAATGTTAACAAAACAAAAAACGAAATAAAAAACCAAATACAGTTAATTATAAAACCGATACAGGTCAGTTAAGTAACATTTATTGCAATATTTTGAATTCTATTTAATCACTTTTGTAATATTTAGAAATAAGGACAGACATGTGCTTACTCATTGCCTGGTACAGCTGAGGGACTCCTATAAACATGAATTTTGCCTAGCTGATTCAGTTTAAGTGAGGCAGTAACTATGCGAGCATGGGTAGTTTGATTCAGCTTTCCCAGGCAATAAACACACCAGGAATATTAATTCTATGATTGTAAGTAGAACTGTTATTTTCGATTCAATCTTGTAAAATCTTGTCACATTCTTTGTAGCTTTTCTCCTGATGAAGCTAATAAACATTAGCGAAATATTGAGATCAAGAACAAATGAGTTTTATTAGTAAACAGACCGCATACCTGAGAACTTCCAACTTTGCAGGTCCATCATGTTATTTGGACGGTTTTATGTAATTTATCGGTTTGTAATAAAAAGATGATGGGATAGATTGTGGTTCAGAGTCAACTGTCCAATTTGAATTTATACAGGGTGAACACGGCGATGAAAAATAGTTTTTATTTCCTTAGTAGGTAATGTTGAAGGCTTATCAATAATTTTTGATATTATGGAATATATGTTTTTGGGAAACAGTTTATTTTTGCTTTATGAGCGATGACAAAAACGTATGAAAAGGATTTCCCCACAGATTGAATATCCTGTAATCATTCAAGACAAATAAGCGGTTGAAAATAATAGAACTCAATCAAGAGACCGTAAAATACCGTTTTTTTTTCAATGAAAAATTGTATTTTTTGATACTTATTTATTTTAACGGATTCAGAACTTGATTCTATAAGGTAAAATTTCGGGAAAAATTATGCTAATAAAACAAACCTGAGTGGAATCAGACGATCCGTTCCCTTTATTTTCCGATCGTGACGTTGCATTATATAGATGATTTATTTTGTTTCCGATATAATAAATACCAGCCTCGATATGTATAATCCGATATTATTTAGATTGTGTCATAATCATGACATGGTCTACTTAAAAGTCTGGAGGTTATGTTCCACTCAGAAATCCCGAAAAAAACTTTTGTGTGAATGTTCCGAAATATATCTTTCATATTTCATTGGATTTCCTCGGAATTCCCCCGGAATTCCCCGGAATTCCCACTATTTCCGTCATTTAGTTTTGAAATTTTATCGATATTTCTTCGAATCGACATATTTTTCTGTTGGAATTCCGGGGAATTCCGAGGGAATTCCGGTTTACGGGAATTCCAGTGTACATTTTCCCTCACTGGTCAACCCCTCGCTTTACAGTTAATGGTTGTACAAAAACTACATGCAAAGTTTTTTGGGCAGATATAGCTCTTAACTACTAATTATTGTATAGCGAAAGACGTGTCGTGGTTCAGTAATCCCTAATATGTGAAAATCTTGCAGGCAACTGTATATTATTTGTTTAATATGGATTTTAATCAAGCCACTTCCATTCAGTTTTGTGTTAGAGTTAGTGATCTCTTCGAAAGTTTCAATTTTTATTACAGCAGTGGTTCCAATATCATCGATTATTGTTTATATATTTCACCTTTTTTTATAATATTAAGATCAGAACACACATATTGTGATTCTCTTGATGCTTTTTTTACACTTCGTTTGGCCCTTTTTGAAATTCTTCCTTGGAATTGTAAGGAAGAGAAACTCCAAAAAATGGATTTCAGGACATTGAATTTGGTTATGACTTAGTAAATGAAACTCGTTGATAATGTGACACTGTGACATTTGTGAAAAATTACCAATGCTATATAATATCATCTCGAATATCATGCATTATAAACTAGTTCAATGATTCACTGATATTGTATTCATTATAGAAGATGTTATGTTATCATGAAATCCTTCACCTGTTCGAATAGTACTCGATGTTTTCCGGCCTCACAGCATCATATCTATCCGGATCGGGCCTCTCAGCAGGTCCGTACTCGCCGCCGGGCTCGAAAACGGGTCTGACGCCGTAGTCCGGATCTGGCCTGTCGAAATCGTTAGGCCGATTTTTGTGGTCGTCGTAGGGATGATTGAGGGCTTCGGGTTTGAACGGGGGATGTTTTTCGTCATGCTGACCTAAAATATTCGAAATGAGGTGGAATGAGTTGCTAATTACCGAAATGTTTCAGGAAATGATGATAATCAAATGGGTATATACGTCGGACTTTGCGTCAAATCCAGTACGTTTGATTGTCTAGACTTTTAAATGATGTTGACCCAATGAATATCACGAGTATTTCGACCCCGAGCGCCGAATGCAATATTTTCAAAATGAAATATGGAAATTTTCCACGTTTTTTCTGATTTTGGCAAATTTGCACCAGAAGTACTATTTTCACAAAACTTTGAATTCAACAAGTTTTTAATGTAGACTACATTTGCTATAATATGAGACTAAAACCATCTTTGTATAGTAGGCGATACATGTAAATTTTTTAGATATGGAAGAAATGTTCATTTTTGACAAGCTGTATTCTGAAAACCACCTTCTATACAAATGTGGTTTTAGCCTCAAATCATAACAAATTGAGACTACTTTGAAAACGTATTCATTGTTTACTTCTATGATTTTTCACAATGACAATCGTCAAAATCAAGATGAATAAAAACCCTGGTGTGTTGACTAATACCTAATAGATTGTAAGCAAATTTTCTCGACTTTTCGCTTTCTTGATTTTGATTGATTTAAACTGAAGAGATGCCTTCGAGAGTTTGCCAGCAGTGGCGCACCTTACGTGATTTTAATTTGATCTGTGATGCCATGATATCCGTCTGCTCGACGGCCATTCGATTATTTATAGATTTATAGGTTATGTTTATTTCATGGTCTCATGTTTTGCATGCAATTTCTTGCTTTCCCGCGAAATGCTTGAAATTAGGTAGTCATCACATTTTGACTGATTATTAGGTATTCCTTTTGCTTTCAATTTGATGAAAAATAAATCAAAAACTCAATGATTGTGATGTGATTTTAAATCTTCCGAAACAATAATTGTGAGTGAAACTGGAAAGTATTGATATCTTATCTTATTACTTTCTGAGGAACCGAAGATAGCTAAGTTCTTTCTTCTTCATAGTGTTAAAAAAAATGCAATTTCAATGTGATTACGAGCCGATGATATGAGGGATAAGTAATACCTACACGTTACACGAGTGTTTTATATTGAGCTTTGTAAATCGGTTCATAATAAATCTTACTATCACTATAAAATCAAACAAATACAAGAACAGCAACGATAAACACATAAAAAGAATATATACAAAAAAAACGTGAAAAGAAACAAGAACTAGGTCCAACATTTTGAATATTGAAGGAACTTTCAAATGCATGCAAATTCAAATCGAACTGTCAAACATAAAAAAAAATTAATAGCTTTTTATTAGACGAACTTAACCTTACGTATTTTGTATACTGATAATTCTATTGGTGAACGAAAGATCCCTCAACAGTTTATCCAATGAGACCGCCGGTATCGAAAATCACTCGTAAGCTGCTGCCTCAATGAAAATGTGCCCTTAGAAAATTGCATTTGTATCATCAACTCAACACCACCTACCGTCAAAAAATGTAAGTTTACTCTTCGATTTCTCAGGTCGAGAGGAATTGGCTAAACAAAAGCATATCGGTCAACGCACCAGGGTTTTTATTCATCTTGGTCAAAATCTAAATATCTTCTCTTGTTCATTCTTGACAAAGGTGCTTTTAGCGATCTAGGTCGAAAACTCAGCAAAAAATTAGAACATCGAATCAGGAAATCTAGATGTTGTTGAGAAGCTTACAATCAATATATGATCTTTCCAGTATTACGTGTGTATGAGTTGGAGGTACTTGAACGAGAAAACGAGAACCGAGTTTATGAATTTCTTCTAGATTTTTTCTCTCTGGTCATCTCCCACCACAACCCAAGTATTATGCGAGCAAAATGAACAATATTAGATTCACTATACAAATCATGCAATTTTTGTCAAGTTACTAGATAGGGGTACTATCAGACCGAACAGATGTTTTTCAACGTCTACATTTTTCACTCTGTTTCATATATATTTTATCTACCCGTACTCTAATAATACGCTTATATGCCCACAACCCGTTTTATAATGAAATCCATTACGATACAGATTTTCATTACGATACAGATTTTCAACCAATAGAAACCCATTATTTTTCAATCAAGCATGATGTGCAAGCTTTGCATTTTGACGTTTGTCAAGTCAAAATCAGTGGGTATTGAATTTTTGAAGAATTTAGTCAATTTTCGATAATCGTATGAAAATGTCTCATAGCAGTGATATAGAAGAATCATCAGCGACCCTCCACAGATGTCTTAGACAAGAAAAAAATTCAATCGAAAGAATCATATTTTTCATTTGACAAATGGAACACATATGTTTTTATTTCCAACCAAACCATGCGGGCTATCATGTCCGAGTGGTCAAAGGCGCCGGCTGTGGAAATTACGTCCGGGTTCAAATCCTGACCTCGGCAGAGTTCTTTTTTTTTATTTTTTTCTTCTTTTCATTTCTCACTCTTGTATTCTCCGTGGTTATACCATTAATTATGATTTTGTAGAATTTTTCAAAGAAATACGATTGATTACCTACTATTATTGTGTTCAATATAAATAACTTATAATATTATATTTTTAGTTCTTCATTATTTATTGGGTGTAGATAAAATAGCGTATGCAACTCTCATGTAATGGTTATTAATACACTCGCATAAACCATACGAAACTCACCTTCGGCTCGTTTCGTATCCCGGTTTATGCTCATGTATTAATAACCATCATTACACGATCGTTGTATAATATACTATTATTGAATTGTGGTACCTCTAACTTTGCAGCAAATTTTACCTGAAAAGTTATCGTTTCAACTGTTTTTTGGTAGTTATTGTTTTATTTTCTGTTTGAATGATCTGGAACACGAAAGCTAATGATTCTTGCTTCTATTTTAAAAAATCAACCAGTATTGAAAAACCTTCACAAAACCTTGACAAAATAGTTGAGGCTTTCAGATATTAATGATGATTATTGATTATGATGATAATTAATGATTATTAATGATGATTATTCTCCGAACCCACAGGAAGTAGAATAGAATAGAATAGAATAGAATCTTTATTAGACTATGTCATATACAAATGTACATTTATAGCAGGTCAGTTGGTTTTTTGAAACAATAATTTAAATCACACATAATAATATACCTCAAATATAAATATATATCACAATAAACAACAAATGTCAAGAACTGTACAAAGCAAAGACATTCATTCACACATTAAAATACAATCTACATGAATACAAATACACACACATACACAATTACACACATCAAATGAGTCATTCTACGAACGAAAATCCTGCAAGCTTATGATTGCCTGCTAAGGGCAATTTTGAGAATATTAGCGGATATTGAGAATATTATCGAAGCAAACGCACACGCTCTGTGTATTCGGAAACTGAATAAAAGCAGTTTTTTAAAATCAAATGTTTAATTTGTTTCTTGAAAGAAAATGAATTGAGCGACCTCAACCCTGCAGGCAAAAGATTGTATAAGTCTAAGTTTAAGGAATTTTTCTGGGAAACAGAAAGCCTAAATCGTGGAGTTCTTAGGTGATCCGCCTGTCTCGTTCCATACCGATGAACTTGACATTGAGTAACCAAAGATGGTGAACGTTTATGAATCTCCAGGAGATTATAATAGATATGTAGAGATGGTAAAGGCATTATTCCAAATTTAATGAACAAAGGTTGGCAGTGATCCCTGTAACCGCAACCCGCTAAGATTCTAATTGCTTTTTTTTGTTGTCGAAAAATTTGATAAGCTTGAGGAGAGTTACCCCAGACCGATATACCATAACTGATATGTGAATGAAATAAACTGAAGTAAGTAGATTTCAGGGTTTCAAACCCAACGTAGCATCTTAATTGACGAAGTAAGAATAATGTACTTGAGAGTTTGTTCCGAAGTTGGTCGATATGAATGTTCCAATTGAGTTTATCATCAATTGTGAGTCCCAGTAGCTTAACACTTTTGTAAACAAGGTAATCAATATTAATGACAATTCCCCGAATCCGAATGGAATAATTAGCACCGCAAACTACCTGAATCGGCATAAATACAACTTGCGGAGAAACAATCTCCAGTCATCGGAGTGAATTCCAAGATGAATGAACCTCTGAAGAAGCTAGCCACTCGAGCCAGCGAAACGTCAGGAAGAAATTCCAAAAAACGACGGCCTTCAAACCCGAATAAAAGTAGTGATACTTCACGAGTATGTCACAAGATTCATCTTCTATTTGACGAAAAAAGATTAGATCCGCCTTGAGTATGACACAATCGCAAAAATTACCTGCATATCCTCCGTTGGAGTCTTCCGCCACCAAAATCCCGTGCACCGGATTCAAAACTGTTTGGGGACCGCTGGCGACGCTCACCAACGTCTGCACGTTGTGGATCCCATTTCCATGGTGGCCCAAATCTGGTCGGTGAGGAGGCCGATCCGGCTTCCGATCGCCGTATGTGATCCTATCGGTCTCGGAACCATAAAGGGAACTCGAATCCGGTGAGTGAGGCGGCCGATGCGGACTCTGCGTCGGTAGGTAAAGGGGACTTGAATCTGGCGAGTGAGGCGGCCGATGCGGATCCTGTTCCGGTAGGTAATGGTAGTTGAGATCCGGACTGTGAGGCGGCTTATCAGGTGGTGCGTGTCCTTCGAGGGGTTTCAGGAAGGTTTCGTCCTCCGGTCCTAGATTGCCGAGCGTGACAGGCTTCAGCGACGGTCGGTAATCCTGTTCGGAGGGTTTTTGGTGCGGTGTTTTGTCAATGACGAGGGTGCAGTCGAGCTTCTTGATGTACAAGTCGAAGTCGGTGTCTGCTTTCGTTCCGATGGGTTTCAAGTCGGCCGTTTCTTTGATCGAGTCGCCGCTCAGTTCGCAGGTGGCGTTGCCTTTGGCTGAGATTCTACAAGAGAGATCATGTGTGATTGAATTGTACTGAATTAGATTTCAAACTGTTTGAATGGTTTGAGATTATACGTATTTATCAGTTCACTCCTGGCAACAGTCATGTATTTCAAAAAGTAATTCCAGAAAGATTTAATACGAGATCACCATATAAATTACGCATTGGAAAAATTACAACTTTCACCAAAATTAATATACATTTTTACTTATTTGCAAAAAATACGTTCATATTGTTTGTTATTGGCGAATGTTATTTTCTAGGCCTTTCTTTCCCATTTCTCTGTTGAAAAAAAAAAAGGCGGTCCAGCCGTTAATAGGGTATCAGGGATCAAAAATTGTCCGTCTTTTTTTCTTATTGGTGATACAGGAAAAATAGTTTGGAAAATTGAAAAAGCGATAAAAGTAAAAAAAAGTAAAAAAAGTTACTTTAGTGAGAAATAAATGGTTTTTGTGAAAATTTTATCGGAAAAAATCAAAAGCAATCAAACTAGATTCAAAGTGTTTTCCTATATGGGAAATTCATGTTTTCTAGTGAATGTATCTTTTATATCCTTTTAACCCTGCATACACAAAAAATCACCTCACCATTGTCCCATTGCCTTTTGAAGTGTTCACCTCAACTGTAAACAGAATGTCAGTCTCAAAAACCTGCAGACCTCGTCTAAAAAACCCGAAATGTAACAGCTTGTATAATTATGTTATTCGGGAATATATAAAATGTTTGCATTCATTTGTTGATGAAATAACATGTGTAGTTCGAATATCAAGATTATTGGGACATCAAGATAATCGGTAGGCCCTCTGGTGAAAAGTTTCTAACAATGTAAAAATATTGCCAAAGTGGTGCTTATTAGTTGAAATCTTGGTCAAAGTGGCGCTGCGATATAATTCTGAAATTTTGGAATATGATTAAAATTAATACCAATGTTGATCAAGCACAATTCATAGTTAACGTTCACATAAAAAGTGAAAAAGACTAAAAACTGTAATAGTCTCTCACAAAATTTCACAGTTTGAGATTTTCAAATGACGTCAAAGTCTTAACTTTAGTTGTTGAATTAGTGCTTATTAGTTAGAGTTTTCGTGAATGTGAATTTGAAATTTCAATTGAAAAAGGTTTCATAACTTACCCGAAAGCGAAAGACTTGCAGGAAATCTTCTGTTCTGAGCAAACTTTCTTGCAATCAGCTACGGTGTTGTGTTTGAAAGTTTTGTATACTCTGTCGGGATTCAATCTCTCGCCTATGGCCAGTCTTTCGAAACAATCTGAAAATAATCGGGAGTACAGGTACTTGGAGATGATCCATAATGGAAATATTAGATAGCTCCTACTGGACAAGTATATATTGATATCTCTGAATACCCGATATTTCAATTAATTTCGGGTGAAGGATAGTTAGCTGCGGTTCTAGTATTTTATAATTATTTTCATGTATTAAGTCGCAAGAGGAAACACTTTTTCATTTGGGGATTCACGAAAAAAACTTGATGAAAAAGTCATCTTTATCCAAAATACTCGTTTATTATTACTCCTATATTAGTCCATTAAATGAAGGGACGAACCTGTGAATAAGTCTATGAGTTCTTCACTTTTGGCTCAATTTGTAGGTCGTCACAGATGTTTTCAAAGGACCCAAAACTTAACACGATTGCGTTCATGGCAATGGCCCCCCGAACCCAGAAAAATGGGTTTCCCGCCAATATCTGGCTAAATATACGAATTAGAGAATTTTCGTTCATACAAAAATTAAAGATCGTCTCATTATTTACAAAAATAACCATTGTCATTTTTTACGAAAACTGAACAGTTTTCGAGATAAAGGGACCCAAAACTCTCCTCATTTCAGCTGCCGCTTTCTCTATAGGAATTCTGTTGTCTATGCATTCGCTGGAGGCGGGCGGACGAATTGTTTCATAACTCAGGCAAAAACTGACATTTTTCAATGATTCAAAGTTCAGGATAATGAGGAAACCCGTAGCTATCATTCCATGTATTTCGAAGTTCTTTCTTATTTGGCAAAAAGATTTAATAAGCTGTGAAAATTTTTTCCTTACCATTTCGACAGTGTTTCATTAATTTGTTTACATTTTTTTCAAAAATAGTCTTTTATCGTAAATTTTTCTCTATAATGGGTCCTTGGGGGTCTTGAATGATCTCTAAATTTTTTTTGTACTTTCCCCTCGTTCTACTAAATGATCCATTTGTTTATTTACATTTTTATGCGATTTCGGAGTTATGTAGAATCTGCGGAACAACCGCGAATTAAAAAATTATTCAAGACAGAAATATATCTCACCGAGACTGAAAGCCAAAGTAAACTATTTTTCGAGGGAGACATTTTATCTTTTGCCGAGGTTTGTTTACTATTTAATCTACAATCGTTCGAAATTTCATGAAGTGAACAAGAAATTGCCATTTGTTAGATCAATTTTAATACATTGTGTGTTTTTAGTAGGCACTGCACATAAACGAATTCCATGACGCTTTTACAAATCGGATGTCCTAAGCAAAAACAAAGTAACCGACATTTTTCACTAGTTCGAAATTATAGCTTAAGTGAACTAGCTGCCTTTTGCCATGCATTTCTGTGTTTGAAAAATTATAATCGGTTCAAAAATAACGAAGTTTTCATTTTACTTAAACGCAGTAACTGCCTTGATGGATGACCTATAACAAAACAATATATACAACTTCTTCCGGAAGCACGGTAAAAAATAGATTAAAAATAAACACACTTCGTGAATGAAAAACTTTTTCCTCTTGCTACTTCAATATAGGAACACACTGTTTGCAGAAACAAACACATATGTATTGATTATCCATTTCTACGCGTGCAAGGGAAAAATCTTGTAAAAGACTAGTTCTTTCGATTTTCTGCATACCCTGTATACTATTTCCTAGGATCACACTGTATATATTCAAATCGGGACTCGATGTAGGTCGCCGATTTTTTATACGGTACGAATTTATCTCCCGAGGCTAAGGAAATATCTCTCAAGTTCATTAACATTTTTCACGATCAAGGCGCACATTTGCGACCGCATTTACTGTTAGGATGTTTTTATATCACTGTAATTCGTTTGTTAATAACACGTTACCTCTCGGCTCATTGATTCCATTGCGCTACTACGTTTTTCGATTCGATATGATACTCTAAGAGACTGAAAATTTGAAGAATAATACTACGAAACTTGATAGTTACATACGGTTTCCATACAGAATCAGTTGAGGCTAGTGAGAAGCTTTGAAATACGAAAAATTTGGACACGAGTCAATGCCCGGTGCGGCATCAACTCGGATAATAGTATTAGGTGAATGTGTGTCTAAAGAAGGTTTGGAGGTTTTCCTTGATTTTTTTATATGCTGGAGTCATTCCTCGATATGACAGAGAAAAATTCTCGAAAGAAACATAGCTGTCTTTCTGGGGAATCGAACCCATGACCCTTCGGTCCGGACACACAACCACCTGCGCAAACTCTGAATGTAGTGATTATAAATTGTGTTTATATGCTTCTGAATAACAATTCTTGAATATCTTTCATGGGGAACAGCAATCACCACCTCTTGTCATTCTCTGGTACCAACTTGATGGTACCTCAACTCACACCACAAGGCAGATATTCTACCGAAAGGTTCGGAGAGTTGTCCAACTAGTTTTTCAGATATCGATATCAGGGTTCACTGAAAGATAAAATTCATCAGGGGGCGAATACTGAAATGTAAAATGACGAAGAAATTCGAAAGGAATAAAGATTTGTTCAGATAGTACATGCCAAATTGAGCAAGAAAAAGTGATTTAGCGCCCGTCGGGTCATAAAGGCAGGGAAGTAGCTGTTTTAGATACTTTTTTCCTTTGTGTCAATGAATCAAACGTCTTTGAATGCTATATATATATATATATATATATATATATATATATATATATATATATATATATATATATATATATATATAATGTTCCTCCAGAGCGTTTTGATCAAATTTCATGATTGTTTTTTTTTTTCATATCTCCTTTTATCATATGATTATTTTTGTGGGGAGAACGAAGTTTTTAGGAAAAAGTTAAAGAGTCTATCTGAAACAGCTATTCTGTGACTTTAACAGTATTTTAAATACCATGTGTGTTTTTTCTTACATTTAAATTTTCAATGTTTTCAACCCTAATTCAATGTTATTGTTCCCTCATAATAATTTTAGTATCCTGAGGTTACAAATAAAAAGTCGAAACGTTGACATAAGCAGAATTTGATTATCTGTTCCACTGACCACCTCCAACAAAATAAAAGAGACTGAAATTGAAAACTTCGGGTCACGAACATCTCCACAAAAAAACTCTCTGAACGTGAAACTGTTTCTGATAATATTTTCCATGCGAACTTACCGCTCACCAGTGGTGTCAACTGATTGTCTATGCTTAGCGCCCTGACGATGCCCAAAACGGCCAGACCGGTTGCCATTTTAGCCAGGCAACCACCCCCGACGAACATTGTCCGAAACCAAACTCGTTTCCAAGAACCAACCGGTCACATCACAGAATCCTCAGCACTTGAACAATTCTAAGAACGATTACAGATCGGGTTTTTCGCATCACTTGCCTCTCTAATGGACCAACGTCTTCAATTGTTCGACCAGCCCATGTCTTGCAACAGAGGTAGCCGTGGTCTTTGCCGGCCTACGACTGAAGAAGATCTAGAAGGCCGTGAGATGTCTCTTCGTCGTCGTTGGCGTGTTTGGCCACTACGGATGATATCAGACCGTAATTAGAGGAAGAAGGAATCTTTTTTTTTTTTTCGAGAGCGCGAATCCTATATGGTAAACTGGTCAGCAATGGCGATGGGTCGTTTTTTGATTTGATGTGTGGCGAAAACGCTGGTGAAAATGTGGGTGAAACTTAACATAATAATAATAATGAAAATCATTTATTTCCAATTGACAATTGTATTGGGTTCGCCTGAAGAGGCAGACTGAAAGCAGAATAGAAATTTGAGAAATTATTTTTTGGCTTTTTTATGAAGATAGTCTAACAACTTCTATGAATGAAGTAGAATCGAAAGCGATTGCAAACACTTTCTAGGGACGTGGCCAACTGTTTTTTCTCTTCATATTCCTCGTTCATACTAGTAGAACTACCAATGTGTATTGACCCATATTTACTTATTGCCGTTGTGTAAAAGGACACATTTCAAACTACGTTTTGAACTGTCAATAAAAAGGCGCAACTCGTCTGGTGCGTATCCCGGCAAATCCATTTTTCCAATAGTCCTCTTATATCGTTATAGAAAACTTTGTTTTCCTCATCTCTCATACGATAAAAAATACCTGGATAAAGAAAATTCTGTTCATTTAATGTAGAGGCAAGTATCGTTGTAAATCGTTGGGAATTTGCTGTATCTGCTTCAAAATCACTGTCTTTTTCTGATTGCAAATCCTGAACTTCATCAGACGTTGATGTACCTTGATCATCTTCTGAGAAAATTTCTCCTAGAGAGCGAAATCTTTCCTAGAGATCAATTAGCCTGACACCAATTCGATATCTTTGCACTCGACGCGCGTTTCGCTAACAAGGTTAGTATCTTCAGGAGAAGAAAATTGATACTAAATCTAAAGACTAGCGTTAGTTGTTTATGTACTTGAAGTGTTCCGGTCCGTAATGGACTTTGTTTGTTATTGCTACTTATTCTAAATAATTTCTAGATAATGAACCTGTGCAGTCACTACCTAGCTCACCTGTTACCATTCATGCTGTTTTTACATTCTGCTATTTCTAGACTCTCACATGCATCGAGTAGTCTTGTGTCATGCACATGTTTGATCAGGTTAAGATTGCTTTCACCAATTTTGTGGTCATTGTCTGGGGCGTGTTGGGCGACACTGGATTTTTCTACCCTTCCGTATTTCATATATTCAAAATTCTCATTGAAACGGATTTCAATAGCTCGTCGGCTCTGGCCGATGTAATTGTTGTTGCAATCTTGACAACTGATTTCGAAATTCCCTACTCCTTTGAGCTTCCTTATTCATCATCAAATACGTAGGCGGAACACCAACTATTGTGCAGCGAAAAAACTAAGGCAGGGTAACCCGAGAAATAAAACACCTAGTTCTATTGAAATATACTACCAAAACGTCCGCGGTATAAGAACAAAACTCAGTGAACTCGAACAAAATTTATCAACAAGTGATTATGATATTTTGGTACTTACCGAAACATGGTTAAACAACGACATAAAAAATGAAGAACTTGGTCTAGCAGAATTCGCTGTTTTTCGAAAAGATCGTTCTCAGTTAAGTAGCTCAAAATCAAGAGGTGGTGGCGTGCTCGTGGCAATAAAAAACTGTTACACATCAAAATCTATAGAAATTGAAGCCCAAAATGTGGAACAAATTTTCGCTTTGGCAGTTGTAGGAGGAAGAGAAGTTGTTATTGGTGCAGTATATTTACCACCTAGTTCTAGTATCGAACAATATGAAACCCATTGTAATAGTGTTGATAATGTTTTACTGCAATATCCTCAACATGACCTAATCTTGATGGGCGATTACAATCTACCAAATATAGATTGGTTCAATGATGAGCTCGGTGTCGCAGTTGTTAATAATACCAGTAACTTAGCTCAACAGGTTGCTGACAGCTTCGCATTTCACAACCTTTCTCAACTCAACACTATATATAACTGTTATGGGGTCATGCTTGATCTAATTTTTTCAAATATATCCGCGAATTGTGTCGTGAACATAGCGAATGATTGCTTGTTGCCGTGTGATTCTTACCACCCAGCATTGACAGTCACTGTTCCTGTTGAAAGTAATTATAATGACCTCGACTACGATTTTTTTTACTATGATTTCAAAAGGGCAAATTATGCTGGTCTCAATTACTATTTAGCGGGAATTGATTGGGATCATCACTTTAGAGTCATAGCAGACATTAATATTGCCACTGAAATTTTTTACGATATTCTGTATACTGGTATACAAAACTTTGTTCCCTATGTTCGTTCAACCAAACCTAAATTTCCTCGATGGTTTGATGATAGTTTGAGAAAACTCACAATAGAAAAAAAGAAAGCACATAAAAGATTTAAACAAACAACATCTTGGGATGATTATGTCACTTTTTCTCATCTTCGTACTCAATGCAAACATGCAAGTAAACTCTGTTACGATAACCATATTAGAAAAGTGGAAACTGGCATGGCAACAAACATTAAACATTTTTGGAACCATGTTAACAGTAAAAGAAAAAATAATGGCATGCCAGATACCATGTATAAGGACGATTTAAAGTTCAACAACGGATATGATATTGCTAATGCTTTTGCCGATCAGTTCGAATCAGTCTATTAACCTAATAACAATATCAACACTTCTGAAATAGTTTATGAAAAGACTTTAGATATGGATGAATGCTCGATTTCTTTGGGAATCATCTTGGAGAAATTATTACAATTAGATCACAATAAAGGCCCTGGGCCAGATGGTATCCCACCGTTTCTTCTTAAACATTGTAGATTCTCACTCACGAAACCTTTATTCATGCTATTTTCAGCCTCACTTCATTTAGGAGAACTTCCTTCAATATGGAAAACAAGCTACGTAACGCCAATATTCAAATCTGGTGACAAAACTATAATAAACAACTATAGACCCATAAGCATATTGAATTCTATACCTAAGTTACTCGAAAATATCATCTGTGACAATATAAAGACTCCTTTGAATAACGTGATAGTTGAGAACCAACATGGATTCACCCAGGGTAAATCCACGAATACCAACTTATTGCTTTTTTCTCAGTATGTACTGAAAGCCTTGGAAAATAAACATCAAGTAGACGTAATATATACGGACTTTTCCAAGGCTTTCGATACAGTCAACCATCAAATTCTCTACGAAAAACTTAAAGGCATTGGTTTCTATGGAAATTTACTAAAATGGTTCTCTAGTTATATTTCAGATAGGAGACAATACATCAAAATTAAAGGTTTCACATCTCGAGAAATTACTGTTACTTCAGGAGTTCCCCAGGGGAGTCATTTGGGGCCTTTCCTTTTCAACATATTTGTAAACGATATAAAAAGAAAAATCGAAAATTCAGAGGTATTAATGTTTGCAGATGACTTGAAACTTTTTAAAACTATCCAATCACGTCAGGACTGCATAGATATACAATCGGACTTGACAATGTTAGCTGATTGGTGTTCTCTTAATCATATGGATGTTAATGTTGACAAATGTAAAACAATGACTTTTTATCGCTCGGTAGGTAAGCATGAATTTGTGTATAACATAAATGGGAAACCGTTAGAATCCGTATCATCTATACGCGACTTAGGCATAATTATGGATGTCAAAATGAATTTTCATCTTCATTATGAACATATAACGAATAGGGCATTGAAAATGCTAGGTGTTCTATGCAGAACTACAAGGGATTTCACAAATGTAAGTTCTATCAAAATTATTTATTATTCATTGGTGCGGTCAGTTTTGGAATATTGTAGCCTTGTTTGGTCACCAACATACGAAGTTCATAGTCATAGTATAGAGAGAGTTCAAAATAAATTTTTAAGATATATCTCATTCAAACTAAATATGCCACTGAATATGCATTCTCAAATTGAAATTCGCACTCAAGCCGATCTTCAAATGCTTAGTACTCGTAGAGTAAAAGCTGATATAATTTTCCTCCATAAAATACTAAATTCAAAAATAATTTGTCCACAAATTCTTTCGCAAATAAATCTTCATGTTCCTCCCAGACATACTCGTAACAAGCAATTATTCGCAATTGAATTCCATAGATGCAATTATGGCAAGCATTCTCCTTTGTGTCGTATTATTTCAAACGGGAATGTAATCGACTTGGATTATTTTCATTTGTCAGAAGTAAGTTTCAGGAATAAATTAAGGGCGAATGTCTTGAACTAACACTTACATTTTTGCATATAACAGAAGTTGAGCACATTATGTGTATTCGAGTCCAATAAGTACTTTTAGGTTTTGTTTTTAGTTTAAGTACACATGTGTTAACCTAGAAAACTTGTACAATCTTGTATTTCAACTGGGGTTACCCGTCAATAAATAAATAATAAATCTCTGGGTTAAAACCGTTCACTTCACCTACGTACCTGATCACCCTCCTTTACATGTCGTACTTATCTCTTTTCGAAGGAAAAGCTATTAAACTATGGAAAAGGAATTGCAGTGCCGACATTTTATGTTGTGAACAATGATTCGAGTCATTTGGAATATATCTGAACGTGTTTGTGTCTTTCATGTAAATGTCAAATTCTTTTTCATTCTGTTCGTTCATTATAACCATTACATCTAAAAATGGTAACTTGTTTTTTTTCTACTTCGTAAATTAATTTCATATTCTTACATATACTGTTCAGTGCTGAAAGGACATTTTCGATTTCGGTAATCCTTGTATCCACCGCAGCGAATATGTCCTCAACATATCTGATCCAGACTCTAGGGAAGTAACTGAGTTTTTTCCTAGCATCCTAAAACTTCAGGTATATAAGCAACTAACCCTAGTCTTCAGATTCAGTATCAATTTTCTTCTCCTGAAGATGGTAAGCTTGTTAGCGAAACGCGCGTCGAGTGCAAAAATATCAGTTTGGTGTTAGGGTAACTGATCTCTAGAAAAAGTTTCAACTTTCACACCAAAGTTTCCAATCTCATTTTTTATTCATCTTCTGAGAGTGTAGGTTGCTGAGTCTATATCAGGATATGTCCATTTTTTTTTATTGTTTGATTGATACCCTTGATATTTACGTGATGGTTTCTTGGTTCCCTCCAAACTATTGGTACTACAAACTTTAGGGACGTTCTCTTTTCGATTGACCATTGTCGCAAATGTTCCACGCATGTTTCACATACCAAATTTGGAGCCTACGATTTATCCTCGTCTACAAAGGGTACGCCAAAATATGCCAGATAAGCTCTCTTCACGAAGTCAGGAACAGATTTCTTACTTTCTCTGAAAGTGTTATCAACACATATATAACAAAATACGTCTAGTTGATTTGAACAACTTCTACTTTTGGATGCCATACCTTTAATTTAATATTTGGAAAACGTACACGAAATAATAAAGCAACTTTACTTACGAAGGCTCGAGAGTAAACTGAAACCTTCAAGGGTGGAAATGTACAGAAGGTATAGAAAGGTCGGTTTTTACAATCATAGGCAATAACAAGTACCTAAAATGGGATAAATACATGCCAATTTTGGGTGAGAAATATTGGTTCTGCTTGCAAAGATATCATCATTTCATTATTTTTACCTGTTATCAGAACTAAAATTCATTGGCCTGTATCTGAAGAACTATAGCTGCTACGTGAAAACTCCTGACATTTTTGAAATCAGCACATCAAAAACATTCAGAATCAGTTTATAATTCATCGGCACCAAAAAAATCACATTAGTTTGTTGGGTTGTGATATAATTACCTAGCATCTTTCACTCCTTTGATTCTGCTCACGTGAAATCGAGATTCGATTCAAAATATTCTGTCATTTTGTGCATAGTAATAAAGACTACATTGAGTATTTGTTTCAGTTTTAATTATTTGTAACAGAATAATTTATTATTTACATAACTATTGAACTATCTGAAATAATATAGCAAAAAACCAAATATCTCACTAAATATATCCAATCTTTCATAAAGAGAAATATTAAGCTTCAGGAGAAACCCAATAAGAATATTGTATCGATTCATAACTTATTGAACTATGAAACTGAAAAATAAATAAAACATAAAATATAGTATAGAATTGGTGAAAAAGAAACAATGAATTTGTAGAGGGTTGGAAATGAAAAAATTGATTCGATACCTATCTATAAAAAAATTATTTCGATACCTATGTAAATATTATAGATAGTATGAAATATTAACTTCCCTCAAACATTTCCTAATCGATTCATTCATTTCTGCTGATGAAGTATTTGGTTGATGTTGATGATAAGTGAACATGGTTTTCGATAGTCGTGAAATGGCGTATGCTAATGTAAATTAGCATTAATATTTGTGCCCATTCGACCGATCTCAGTTCTATGTGAGTTCTATCTGAGTGTACTTGAAACACTAATACTTCATGATAATACTAGCATTGAAAAAACTGATAGTATCAAGTAGGTGTTTAGGAGTTATAATTGACAAACATCTGAAATGGGACAAACACATAGCATTCCTTTTGAAGAAATTACGAAGTTTATTATCAAAATTCAAGTATCTCAAAACATTTATGAGTGTAAAAACCCTTAACATTCTTTATTTTTCATTAATACAGTCCCAATTGAATTATGGGATTCTGGCTTGGGGAGGGGTCATGATATCCCACATTAGAAATCTTGAAGTTCTTCAGAAACGGTTTTTGAAAATAATATATAATAAGTCTTATTTGTATCCAAGTGAAAATCTGTACATAGAAACACATAAAATGGACATGAGACAATTATTCGGATATAACATCATGATTTATATCCATAAACACAAATTGAATATAAATTTCAATAATCATATTTATAACACGAGGAATAAAAATAATATCACATTGAAAAATAGAGTTAAAACAACAACGTCTCAGAAAAATTTTAAATATTTATTGCCAATCTACTATGATTTGATTCCAAATCATATAAAAATGATCAAGTCATTAGTATCTTTCAAACTACAGATTAAAAAATGGATTCAAGAATCACGTCGAAATTTATTTCATGAAATCTCTCACTTCAGTTAAGAAAATTAGTTGATTTTTCAATATTATTTTGTTGAATTCTACAAATTTATCAAGTATATTATACATAAATGTAATTCGTATCTCCCGCAACAAGTTTTCAACTTCGCGGGTGTAATTGAACTGTTTATTCACCTTTTTACAAATTGATGTATATGCTCTTTTTTATGAATTTTGAATAAACGTTATTATTATTAGAACTATTACCGCTCGGCCAGGACCAACGAGAAGGTGTGGGAGCAGAAAGGATCCGTTTTGTAGAATAGATAAAACGTTAATCGTGAAATCGATTTCATTACATCAATTCTAAAGGACGAATGGAAAAGAACTATTCCGTTCTGCACTTCATAGCTTATCTCAAGGCAAGTCTCTTTCGAATTTAAAAAAATAAATGGTGATTCAATCCAAAAATGACTTAATCATTAAAAGTGCCATATTGTTGTCGAACATGCTACTAGAAGATATTTTGAAATGTTATTGAACAATAACCCAAGGAAAACGCTCGGTACTGTTTGGTGACACGACAGGTAATCAATAACATACAACTGTGACAAACAAAAGACGATCCTGTTCAAAAACACACAAAGAAAAAAAATATCTCTATTTTGGCTATGGAAACGGCGGAAGAAAAATGAGCTGTTATCTTGAAGATCACCGGAACTGATTAGGAAAATTCACACGAATTTTTATTAGCCTTAGAATACCTGAATAAATGGTTTAATTTTAATAACACAAACTGATTATTTGCACTCAGTAATATAAATTTTAAGAGTATTATTGAATTTGATTATATTGTTAGCATTATTGAAAATTTGAATCTGCAAAAACTGAATGTAGATGTGGATATTTATGGAGAAATTGCTTTACTAAACCAACTTTATGATCCGATATGCACTTCTAAGGGTTTTGCAGAACTATCAACTGCACAAAAATGGCAGCAAGTAATAAGACTGATAATACTTTTCAAAACTTGTATAAAGTGATTTAATTTTCATTGTCTGTTCCCGCCTCGTCAGTATTCACGGAAAGAGTATTTTCTGTAATGGATAGCAAATGGCGAGACGAAAGAAACAAAGCCTCTCTGAATTTGAAAAAAAAAAGGAATTACTTATTCATTTCAATTTGAATATAGATTGTAAAGATGCTGTGCAATTGTTTAGTCAATATACTAATTTGATCCAAACTGCAAAAGGCAGTAAAAAATATGTTTCAAATACAATAATAAAGAAAAAAATGTTCTTTATTTTGATAATGTGTACTTTTTTTTCTTACCTATAGTAACCAAAGTGCTTTCATTGTAAAAAAAGGTGATAACCCTAATTATAAGGGACACCTTCAACTGCAGACCAGTATACCTGCCTTTGTCTGGAGAGTACCACGTTCGAAGGTCGAAAACTTTTCGTTTTTCATTTAATTAACGCTTTGGTCAGAAGATTGCTGGAGTGGATAGATCTTTTCAGCAGATAATCGCATAAAAAATGCCTCCGCCTCAGGTTGACTGGCACTTCATTATACATATTAATTGTTTGGATGCAAATTTGTTTTAGTACTAGAGCGCTTCACTCCGGTATGATCTAAACAGGAAATGTAGATTATTAACTTCGAGTGATGATTCATGTCATGTCATCAGGATCGTTTTCGAACTGAACAAGGTCTATTTCAAACACGGAGAGCTTTGCGTTCCCTCCTTATATCAACATCTCGAAAGTTCATTTCCATTTTTTCAGTTGTTTTGGCTCCTTAACCTACTACAATCTGAAAAAATCTTGCCGAAAAATTGCTCTTCTGTGTTCTCTTTCCATTCGCTACAGAAAAATGACAGTAAAACAATACCATTTTTATTCTTTCGTGCAGAAGAACTTACTAAGTTTATCAAGTTTTCTAGGATGATAGAATCTTTCAGTCCATGCATTTTTTAATCGCTGCCATTTTTCATGCTAAGCAAAAAAATATCCGATCATTTTCGAAAAATTCGTATATATTTCAGAAAACAGCTTGCGAACACATAACTTCAAGAATTATTCAGCTTTGTCGTGGAATATTCAAAAACATCAATGGGAAACTTCTCCTTCCATTCCCAGAGACCCAACAGACAACAACGTTCCCCACATTAAAGGTGTTACTGACAAAATCAGCCGAATTCTCAAAAAACAGGTCATAAAAACGATATTTACAGCCAACAATAAAATCTTCAGATTCCTCCGCTTCCCCAAGGTCAGAATTGTCAACGAATTACAGGGTATATATGAAATACCATGTTCTGATTGCCATAGAACAAATGTAGGCCAGATCAACAGACGTGTGACAAGTAGAGTGTACGAACATCAACTTGCTGTCCGAAAATCAGATCCATCCACTAAGACCATCGCCTCAACAAAAACACTACAAGCTCGTATAGACGCGGTTCAACCCGAACTGGGTTTTTTATCCGTTAGGTATCTTCTGATGTGTTCGACGTTTCGAATTCCATTTTGAATTCATTCTCAAGAACTGTGAGACGAATATCTGTCCATACCGTCCTGGTCAATCACTCAGTTCTTGAGAATGAATTCAAAATGGAATACGAAACGTCGAACACATCAGAAGATACCTAACGGATAAAAAACCCAGAAAATTCATCTTGCATATCGAAGATCCGTGAAAACATCAATTTCTACATAATACCTGGATGGGCAGGATACAACCTTAGAGAGCGGCTGACGATATAATCATCAATAATATCGGACCTAGTCGGATAATAACTGGAGAGAATCATTATAAATACCAGTTGCCGTGGAGAACAGACAATTGAAGTCTTTGCTTGCTCTTCCTTGGTTGCTTCGTAAGGGGAGTGATTGACCAGGACGGTATGGACAGATATTCGTCTCACAGTTCTTGAGAATGAATTCAAAATGGAATTCGAAACGTCGAACACATCAGAAGATACCTAACGGATAAAAAACCCAGAAAATTCATCTTGCATATCGAAGATCCGTGAAAACATCAATTTCTACATATATATATATATATATATATATATATATATATATATATATATAGATAGATGGATAGATAGATAGATAGATTTATTTACCAATATAACATACAGTACGTACATATGGCAAGTCACAATACATTTCACAAAACTGAATACTAAAATATTACATTAAAAGATTCACTAAAACTTTGTTCATATTCAATAAAATATTAAAATTTCACAATAGTACAATAGTATTATTATATCAAGAAAAGAAAAAGTATTATATATAAAAATATTTATCACTTTAACAATTAATATTTGTCAACTTTTTAAAGGATTTGTTAAATTTTGAGGTTGTAAAACTCCTCCAAAGTATAAAAACAGTTTTTCAATAAAAATTTTTTGGTTTCATATTTGAACCCGGAGTAACAGCTGATTCCCCGGATATAGTCTGGAAGCGAATTGAAGAGAGTAGTGCAATTATAGTAAGGAGATTTTTTGTAGGTTGATGTTTTGAATTTTGGAATTTGTAGTTTATTATGTCTTGTGTCATAGTCATGTTTATGAATCGATGAAGTATATTCTTCCATGTGACTTTTTAAAAAAGTTACACACTTTAGAATATATATACCTCTAAGTGTTAAAATTTGTTTTTCTTTGAAGATGTTACGACAACTATCACCATATTTGATGTTGAATATGAGTCGGATAATCCTTTTTTGTGCAATAAAAACTCTCTCCCACTCGGTTGCCTGACCCCACGATACAATATTGTAGGACATGTGACTATATGCAAAAGCGTAGTATAGGTTTGTTAATCCTCTCTCATCTAGATATGGTTTCATCTGAAAGATAGCAAAATAGGCTTTATTCAATTTTGAACAAACATACTCAATATGAGAATTGAATCTGAGGTCTGAATCAATTGAGGTACCAAGGAGCTTAACATTTTTTTCAATTTTAAGATGAATACCAGAACTGAAATCTTTTGGTATTGTTTTCCTTATGTGAAAGTTTATAGAAACGGTTTTGTCTTTGTTGAGGATAAGTCTATTTTTAGTGCACCAAGAGTCCATTTCATTGACAACTGTCACCATGTCCATTCTTAGTTCCTCAAGTGTTCGTGCTGAGACTGTTATAGTGGTATCATCTGCAAAAATAGTGACTTTTCCCTTGCTGATATATCTGGGGAGGTCATTTACGAAAAGTAAAAAAATCAGTGGTCCCAGGACAGAACCTTGTGGAACCCCGAGTGGAACAGGTTGCTTTTCAGAAAATTCTTTCTCGATTTTAACTAACAACATTCTGTTTTCTAGATACGATTTAATCCAATCTAGGAGTACTCCTCTTATGCCAATATCATAAAGTTTCTCCAAAACAAAATGGATGTTTAGAGAGTCAAAAGCCTTCGACAAATCAAACATCAATGATACTACATAATGACCTTGATCTAATTGGTTATACACAAAATTCAACAGGTGGTCAGAAGCTGTTTCAACAGATTTATTTTTCCTGAATCCATGCTGACAGGGTGTTAGAATGCTAAACTTTTCAACAAAATTAACAATCATGTTGTATACAGCTTTCTCCAGAACTTTGGAAAATGAGGATAATAACGATATCTGTCTATAATTGTCAACAAGTTGTTTACTTCCTTTTTTATATAGAGGAAATACTACTGCTATTTTCATGAGTTCCGGAAATATTCCGCTTTGGATAGACTTGTTTATGAGGAAAGTAAGCGGCGTAAGTATGTCGCTAGCTATTGACTTCAGTACTCTAGGAGATATTTCATCCAATCCTGCTGAGTTCTTGTTTTTGAAAGACGCTATTATATCTGCAACCTCATATTCATGAACATACGGAACAAAAATTGAGTTAAGTGATGGAAGTGATTTAGTGCAAGGTAAAGTAATTTCAGCTCCAAATTTTTTTGATATTCTCAGTGAACAATTGTCTGAGAAATGCACTGCAAATTCATTTGCTATTATTTTTGTGTCTTCTAAAATGCAGTCTTCTTTATGCAATAACATTTTTTCAGTGATTTTCGATGGTTCTCCTAAATTTCCTCGAATGATTGACCACGTTTCCTTAATTTTATTTGGAGCTCCGTTAATCCTTTTATGTGTATAATTGAATTTTTCATTTCTGATTGCTCTCTTATATTGCTTTTTCTTTTGCATGTACTCATTTCGAACGTCAGCAGAATTGGAATTGGACATGAGATAGTGTAATTCTGACAAGTTTAAAGACATGAGTGCTAGTTCTTTAGAATACCAATTGTTGCAAGTATTTTGTTTGATTTTAGTACGATGATTTATCAGAGGACAACTGACGTCAAAACACCATTTCATGTCCGATAGAAATTCAGCATATGCCACATTCACATTTGAATTAGAATATACTTCCGACCAGTCATTCTTATTTAAGTAGAATCTCAAATTTTCTATATTTGACGCTTTCGTGTCTCTAAAAGTACGATTTGTTATTGGAGTAATTTCATCGAGTTTTTTTGAATTTAGCAGTTTGAGAGTCAGTGCAAAATGATCGCTAAGATTTGGATTGATTACATGGCTTTCGAAAGATGCTTCTGGGAGATTGGTGATTAGATAATCAATAATACTTCTCGATGTTACACCATTTGAATTGGTGAAAACTCTAGTTTGTGTATTAGTAGTAACCTTCAGTTGGAAAGACAACAGAATGTCATCCAAAATCTTAGTTTCGAGAGATTCCCTGCTCAAGTAGTTGATGTTGAAATCAGCTGTTACTATAACATACACGAATTTACTCAAAGCACGTTCCAAGGCCATCGATATACGTTCCTCAAATATTTTAATACTACCATTTCCAGGTCTATAGATATATAAACGTATATAAACGAAATCCGCTTCCGTTTTCAAAACTTGTTCACAAATAATATCTTCTGGGTTCTTTTTCAGATTGGAGATGACCTTCATCACCAACACTGATCATTGCCTCAATAAGAGAACAGATCTCAATCATTTGAGTGAAATTTACTCTTTCTTACTTCAGATTGAAAAAATGATAATTCAAATAACTTTAATACTTCCATAATTAATAACTCTCTCTTTTGAACATAGTAAGTTGGCTGATGTCTTTAGAAGCAGCGACCAAAACCAAAAATCTCATTTGACATTAGTCACAGATCAAACATTTCAATTGTCATGTCATTTGTCTGTTTCCTAACCTTAGAATTTTCAAACCACGTTTTTAACTTTGAACTGTTTTAAATAACTCTTACGAGAAAATTTTATTCACATTTTATCTCACATATTTTAAATAATTGACATTACCATGTACAGAATGTTAAATCTGACAATTCACTCGCAAATCATTCATTCATTTTCCAACATTAGCAACCATTCTTGATAACACAGTAAGTAGCACTGTTTTTTCTCGCTTCATATTTTATAAGCAATTTCGTTAACCATTTGTAGCTTCCCTGAAGATGACAGTATTCACTGTCGAAATATCGGAAATATAGTGTTGAAAGAGTACACGTTTTGCTTGCTGCTTTACCCAAGAACTTCCTTTTTGTTTTATATATATATATATATATATATATATATATACATATTATTCGAGCGAAAAACCTTAGAACTGCTTGTTAATTTGGATATTTCAATGTGAATGAAACCAACATATGAATACAAAAAATATATATAATTTCTACTGGTGCAGAAAACAATTGAATACATTTGTAAATATTTTTGTTACAGTTCCTAAAAAATTGCACTTCAATTACAAAAAAAGAACCTACAGTAAATACAAAATATACAGTTACAGGGGCTATAGCTACAAAATACTTTTGCGGGGGGCAGTACTAACAAAAATATTAACAAAAAATAATAATTGTCGATAATACCAACAGAAATAAAATATATAAACAATAATTGTTAGAAACTAGTTCAAATTTTCACCAGTAGTACGGTCGAATAAATAAAGAAAATGTACAGGTGTTTTGTAGTAAAGAAATCTGGTTCGAACATTATATTCTTTAATTATTTAACAATAGCTTTACCAGTAACCCATGCCAACCCTCAAAATTTCACAAAAACGGCTATTCTACAATTCCATAAAGCACATATTGTTAACCTTCCATCAAAAGATTTTAAAACTACACTTCAAATCACCAACAACCAAAAAAGTGAGTTATTATATCATCAGTTCAACTTTGAAGAGAAGAAATATTTTTATATCATTTCGGCAAAACACTACAACTATTTCAATGAAATATTAACAACAAATATGTACTCTACATATCATAAGTCAAAAGAAATGTAACAGCCATGCGAGATATTCCTGAAAAAAAACTATCAGTTCAAAAAAAAATAGTGACAAGCTTAATGATAATTTCGAAAATTCCTCATGAATTATAAAAATTTTTTCAACAACTTCAGTTGTGAATAGGTTCAAGTTTTTTCAGTGTATCTGAGCATGATTGGTTCACGACAGATCTCAAATGAATCATGAGTTATTATCTATTTCTATCTAAAATATTTGATCTAAATAAGGTTTCATTTAAACTCTGCATATGGTTCTAATAGAAACTTTTGGGGATATTAATCATTAAATTTATTAAATGATAAAAAAATGATCAAAGGGAGTGATCTCCCACAATATCAATTCAATTCGAGATACCAGCCTCTTGGGCCTCATCGGCACTGGACAGGCTTCGTTTCGAATAGAAATTGTAAAAGATGAGAAAATAATGTTTTTTAAGAAACTATCAGCCAAACTAGCACTCGATTAGTGACCCTGTGAAGTATAACATATCTCATAAATCGTACATGGATTGTTAGATTGCTTCTCGACCGAAAATAGCCAGATATTAACTATTGCCAAAACTTTTCTCTTAACCCTAAAGATTAACATAAAAATCTCTTCACAAAAAATCGATAGTCAAATCTTCAACCAACAAATAATATAGCATGCTGTGTGATGTCGAATTCGAATAAGAAATAGGTTTTAACACTGGGCCGTATACACTACGAATAACATACCAGTTTTGACAATTGATAACATCTCTAAGCATTTTGTAATCTAAACCTAAAGAACTATCTGTTGTTTTTTTTTCGGAAAAAATATTCCATAAACACCAGAATTATTCGATATTTGAGTTATTGCCAATAGTCTCATTGTACAATTATTTCCAAAATATATTCCTTCGTGAATTTTCAAAATTTCTCTTTATTTTTGTTTGTGATTTCGCCATTCAAAATGGAAAATTCAATTCCAGTGTTTCATCAAAATTCAAATTTTTAAACGATGAAGAAGTATAATTATAATTGAGGAACACAAATGCTTCAGATGATATTATGATTCGGAGGGACGAATGGGTTGGATAAAAAAAAAAATACTTTTGATTTTCTTTGTAACGTTTTTATTTTCCAACAAATTCAATTATCTAATGTGATCATTTGACAAAAATAACAAGTAATAGAGTATATGAATGGTTTTCGTATTATAAAAGAATATTTTTCAAAGAACTGTATTTGAAAATGGCGGCTAAAGTTCATTTTTATACCAACTGATTTGGAAAAGTAAACGATATACTGTACGTTGTATTCCAAAATATCCTTTACGAATGTGTATTCAACAATGGAGAAACAAATAATCTGAGTTTTTGCCAGCAGATTTAATTCACCAGATTGAAAGAAAACACAGGTTCGAAATCGAGAGGAAAACAAAAAATGTACAAAGAAAACAAAAGAACCCCGACGAGCCCACGTGATAAGATGAATGCGAATGTAATCTATCGTAAAGTGTTTACGTAATATCTTTTCAGGTAATGATGATCTGTGGATTCACAATCCGCTTAGTTTTGCTTCGAGAAAAACTTTTTCCCTAGAAGAAAACGAAACGGTTCGTAGAGAAAACCGAGATATAGTTCTATTTCATAAATATTCTATAGTCTATTTCATATAATTTATACATATACATCTCTTTATATATAGTACTTTTATAAAACCTTGTGTCACCAAATAAAACTTAATTAACAATAAGCACCGCGTTGAAAAATAGTAAAAACTTACCGATTTAAGCATACAGTCTTTCTATATTGTATCGTATTTCAGCTATAGAATACATCTAAGGCAAATATTCGTCTAGCGGACATAACCCGATTTCGAAAACATATTTGGACCACACTCAAGTATTTTGAGTGGCTGAGCATCGATCTGAAGTTAAAAGGCAGCGCCTTTCCTCTGTTGGGAAGTTAGAGCGCTCCAAATATCATAATACGATTTTTACCTGATTTTTTCGAAATACCACGATCAGTTACAATCTGCAACAATTTTTCTGGCAACTTCACCTATTTCATACAACATCTTCAATTGAAATTCCGCTCAATTTTAGATCCAATGGTTCTCTTAAAAGTGAACATGGCTGGTAAAAAATGTGGAAGAAGGGGATATAGAAAACCTGGCAACTGAAATAGTATATCACACACCGAGGTGGGAGGTGATTCATTCCTGTCGTGAGATCAGTTAGTTAACTGAGACGCAAACCGTCTCGGTTAACTATGATCTCGTGACAGGAACGAAACTTCCTACTGAGGTTTTTATACTATTTTATTTACATAACCATCATATTTTGATTAAAATTTATGAATCTCTGTTTCGTTCGGAACATATCTAAAATATCACAATTAACGACAAATTACCAAGAATGCGGTTTTCTCAGAATAATCAAAGGTAATACCAAGAGTTCTTCAAATTTAATCGATAAATTTTCATTTTCCACAAAAACTTTTTCATTTGGCAAAAGTATGAAAACAAACCGATTACTAAAATCATGAGTCTGTAGGACGAGTGATTTTATCTAATTTGGTCTGTTTGAATGCTTTTGCCTCAAAATAAAAAACTTTGAGTGTTTATTATTAAATTTGTAGAAAGAGTTGTCTTTGGAGAGATTATTTTTTGAACAAATAGAAGGAAGAACAATTAAATTGATCAGTATTTCATTTACATAAGGAGGAAAGGAGAATAGGTCAAAATTTTACAAATTTGAAATGTCAAACAACGATGTATGCCCTCTATGATCCAGAAGAGATATATGATGCTTACGCAGTGCATAAGATAATGCTTGCCGATGATACCAAGAGATGGCGTTACACCTCTCATTGTACAAGGTTGATAATTGAAAATTTCTTATGAAATGAAAATCGCGCCAGAAGGAACATAAAATCATTCGTTGTGTCGTTGTATCAAAATCTCCATACAACGATTTCTTCTCATACCACAAAAAATGGATTGTATTTAATAAAAACTAATTGTACGCCATCTTCATTTGAGTTGAGGAAACCTTAAATATTTGAATCGGTCGTTCGCTATATCTGTCATAAAGTTGGGGTTATGAACTATTTACGTGTTTGAGTGTTCATTGAAATGTGTTGTTTATGTTGTTATTATGCTGGACAAGTGGAAAGTGAATGACTATCAATAATAAGGTAACTCTTCATTCATGATGATTTATATAGATATGAGCCAGTTGAATAGAATCGACGCGGTAAACTGTATAGTTTTGACAGTTCAAAGGTAAACAACGTTTTATCGAAAGGACCAGGCAGCTTTATCGGTATAATACCCAATGATTGGCTAGAATAACCATAGAATAACCCGATACCATTGGTTGAAATGCCAAAAACGTCACATTTTGACAAGTGAAAAAAATAATCAAGTAGATATATTGTTACCGTGACTACGGGGTATACAATTGTCACAAATATAAATAAGTGTCAGATAAAGTCGATAAATGACAGATAAAGCCCAGAATAGGTGCAATGAGGGCGGGAAGTAGAGGTGTGCAATATGACAATTCCCAACCTTCAATGACGTTAGTAATGACAGCAATACATATATGGTTGTAAATAAAACATTTTATATGCGAAAGCTGAGTGAAAAATGCCCTTTTACTGAACTTTGAAGGGCCTTCACTTCCGAAAGAAGAGAGACCGCCACCTGTTGACTTCTATATTCTTGTTCCCAATTCGAAATACCTAAGTGGGTCCAAATGGTTTGCCGAATTAGACGCTGTCCGCTGAACGACTACTCACATCTAAAACTAAAGTGATTTTTCCAATTATGAAAACAGTCCCTTGACAAAAGGCCGATCTAGCGAGCTGTCTGGCCGAAGGTGTCATTTTAGAAAAAATTGTCATCACCGAAACCTCTGATTATATAGTTCTCTCTCAGTCCGATCCTACACGACTGGGTTATTATTTCAGTATACGTTAGGTATATATAAACGCAGTCTAAACTATCATTTTTAAAAACTAAAATAAGTCCTTACTATTTCCGAACTGGCGGCAGAACGTTATATAGTATCAATAGTGTATATATATAACTTTAAATCTTACGTGTAGTATAGCTTGTTACTTTAGAGGCAGATATATAACTTTCACATTCGAAAAACCGCAAAACGTACAAACGCAAATAAATCAGCGCCTACGATTCAGAATTTCGGCGCTGTGAACGGGCATAAGCCCGGAAACACGATAACAAACAACAATAAATGAACGGTTGTACTTTCAAATCAGGGCCTGGTTCAACAAAGTGTTTCGCGGTTCTTGGAACGACCGTCTTCGGGAGATCTGCGTTCTATGTCACAACAATGAATGTTATTCCATATTAACGAAATTATAGTTTTATATTATTTATGTATTTAAGGCCGATACAATCAGTGAGAAGGAATCTGAAACAAAAGAAAAGATTCGGTTAAGTAAAACGAGTGGTACAATTTTTTTACTTGAATATAGATATAAAGTGCAAGTTGAGAAATAAACATGTCAATTCATGTTTCGGAATCATCGCAGCACTGAACTCTCTCCTGTAAAATGAACGAAAAAATAGCCCCACACCTGACACCATTTCTTTCGTACATTGAGCTTGGAGTAATGTTCACTTACTATGAGGCTATACTGAAGATGCTTTTCATTTATTTATTCAAGAAAAACTTGATAAAGGTAATTATGTGGTAGCTGTTTTCGTGGACCTCAAAAAGGCCTTCGATACGGTTGACCACTCAATACTTATCAAGAACTTAGAATCTATTGGTATTAGAGGTATTGTGAATGACCTTCTGAAATCATATTTCGAGAAAAGAACTATAAGGACCTACACTAATAACGTGGAAACTGATAGATTGAATATTAACAGAGGAGTTCCCCAGGGGTCGGTTTTAGATCCCATTTTATACTTATTATATATACAAAATCTGTCCCAAATCAATTTATCTCGTCATTATACCATATACGCGGATGATACAGTGCTTTTATTTGCAAATAAAAACCCTTTGATTCTAGAAAAAACGATAAACGAGAACTTTCTAAAATTCGAAAAATGGCTTCATTCCAATCTCCTCTCTGTTAATTCCAAAAAAACTGAATATATGATTTTTCAACAAAAAAATAAACAAAATATCAACTTGAATATAAAAATAAAAGATGAGCAATTGAAACAAACATTTTTGAAGAAATATCTTGGCATTTGGATCGATGATAAATTGAAGAGGGATATACATATTGAAAATCTAATAAAAAAAATATCTTCCATCACTGGTGCCCTAAGAAGATGTCCCAAAAATGAATCCCAAAATAGCAAATATATTTTTATATTCACATATTCTTAGTAGAATCAAATATTTAATAAATATATCGGGATCTTGTGCAAAAATAATTATAATAAAATTTCCGCTCTATAGAGGAAAGCTCTGAAAGTACTGTATCGTCTACCATTTGACACTCCAACACATCAACTTTATTCAATTACAAACACATTTTCTTTGGATGAGCATTATGAAATGGATACTCTGAAAGTATCATATCTCATTATTAATAATATGATGAAATCTAATTTTATATTAATCAAAAATTCAGAAATTCACAATCACCTTACAAGACAAACTTTGTAATTGGACGGAAAAGGTTCACTCATAAAGCACTTTCAAAATTCAATGAAATACCCGAATATATAAAAGATTGTAGAAATATCAATGAATTTAAAATCAAAATAAAAAAATATTTTCTCCAAATGAGAAAATAAAATTCGATGGATTATTTCTTTGTTTCTATGTTTTGTTTTATTTTTCTGTTTGTTGTTTCTTTGTAATTCCGAAAAAAAATATTCGATCTTTTAATATGATCGAGCTTAGCATCATTCTCCTCAATGAAAACTATTGAAATCACAAAAGGAAGCAACACATCTAAGCAAAAATTGAAATTATAAGTGAACATAAACTAATTGATGAAATAATAAATTGAAATAGAATATGGTGGTGAATGTTTGAAAGTGGTTGACAATGTTCCTTGCTGAATGGTAATGGTTCGGACTTCCATTGTCTATATTTTTAACTATTGAAACCTGTTGCTGAGAATGGAAGGATTAAAATTCAAATCAAGAAAGAAAATCAAATTTTTTGGTCAATAATGAAATTAGGGATTGACTGATCAAAGAAAATACTGTTGTTACAAAAATCGATATATCGAATATGAAATATGCGTAAAAAAAATAAATAATACAATGAAAAAAATAATATTATGACAAGAAAATCGAGGTATCGAATATGAAATCAAAAAGTGTATATGAAGGAATTGACTTGTACCATTCATTGTGGTGAATCATATAGAGAAAGAGAAAGTCGAATAGAGAAATAATGCAGAGATTTGACAAAAAAACAGATCAAGGGAAAAGTAATAATTGAAATATTGGAAAAACTGATGAAGAGCGATAAAGAAAATATACTGAGTAAGTAAGCTGCGTAAACTCACGACGTTTCGGCAATGGTTGTTTGAACAATTACTACTCAATGAGGAATTTAATCAACCACATTCAATAGTATAGGATGAAATTGTTAGTATATCGTGACACTTACAGTAGCTACCCTATATTGTCGTACTTTTAGATTGATTGATCAAAGAAAATACTGTTGTTACAAAAATTGAGATATCGAATATGAAATATAAGTCCAAAAAAAAATTTAAATAATGAATTAAATGAAATAATATTATGACAAGAAAATTGAGGTATCGAATATAAAATACTAGTCAAAAAGTGTAAATAAAGAAATTGTCTAGTACCATTCATTGTGGTGAATTATATAAAGAGAAAGTCGAATAGAAAAATAATGCAAAAATTTGACAAAAACAACAGATCAAGGGAAAAAGTAATAATGTAAATATTGGAAAAACTGATGAAGAACGATAAAGAAAATATACTGAGTAAGTAAGCTGCGTAAACTCACGACGTTTCGGCAATGGTTGTTTGAAAAAATACTACTCAATAAGGAATTTGATCAACCACATTCAATAGTATAGGATAAAATTGTTAGTATATCGTGACACTTACAGTAGCTACCCTATACTGTCGCTTTCGACAGTTCGGTAGACGTATTCAACTGTCCAAGACGTTGAATAACTCTTTATGCAAATCGGGAAACTCCAGGTGGGGCGCCGTCCTTTTGAATTTTGCAAGGACCTCCATGTGAAGCATGCTCACTTCCCTGAAAAAGTCAATAGAAATTAATGTAATTTTTTTCAAAATTTAAATTTTTTTCTCAGGAATTTACTTCCAAAGTGTTTCGCGTTAAGAGAGCTAAGTTAAGTTTTTTTCTATCAGTTGAACAATTGGAATACGAATACCGTCAAAAGTTAGTGTAGGTGATTTAGTTCCGAATTCTCGAACCTACGTCTCAAAATGTTGACATTGTAAAATTGTGATGTATGTCCAAATTTTTAGCGGCTTTTGGGCTGCAGACCACGGCTAACAAACCCGAAAGTCGCCATCAATTCAGACACCGGCAAGATAGGTTGAAAAATTGAATGCTTCGCTGAAATCCAAAGCTAAGACTCCCCATTCGAATTTTAATCATTTTTTGAAATGTTTCGTACGAAATATTTTTCACATACATATTCAGAATAGCCACTAACCAACTCTGGCATAACTTCAAACGAATCAAGGCTTACTTGTGTCGATATTCAACAACTCTGAAATTCTGGCAATATTTAATGAATACTTCAACCTAATGAAAATTGCTGAAACCACAAACAGAAGCAATATATCTGAACGAATTGAAATAATAAGTGATTATAAACTGATTAATGGAATAATATGCTCATCTTCTATTCAAAATATTCCAAATTACAACAGATATCGATGAAACATCCTAAAATCATAGAAATAGCCATGGAAAAACAAAAGAGCGCTCGATTAATTATGATAATAATAATAATGTTCATTAAACAATTCAAAACAGGTATACAATATTGAAAATCAAACTCATTAATAAACCAAATGCATAATCCCACGAAGTAAAACTTATCCGTATTCGTATTACTCATGTAAGAAATGCAAAAAAATTATTAGGATCGAAACATAGGTATGATTAGTTTATTTTCAATATATCAAGAAATAGTTTTCTATTAGAAAGAAGCATCCATTCCTTCAGATTTTTTTGTGTGATAAAAATAATCTTGGGTTTTTTATTTCCTCTGGTACAATGTCATATATATATATGAACAAGTGGATGCATAATTTTTTTTGGCCAATTGTTTTATGTAGGTACTTTTGTTTTCAGTTTATGTCTGGTTTCGTAGTGATGCACATTGTATTTGATTTCATTTCTATTTTTGAAGAGATTAATCATTATATCAAAACAAAATAGTTGCCTGATATCCATCTTATTACTCTCTTTATTGTTTGACAATTTTCCATATTTGCAGAATTTTTGAATTCTGTTGAATCTCACTGCTTCAACCATGAAGTTGGTAGTTACCTAAAAAATATTTACCCAAGGAAATTTTGTAAATTATGACTAAGTGATATGATTGTAGCTACTAGCACTTAGCTTTTCACCTTTATTTGGAATTTGAATCAAAAAGGTTAAAACCTAGTTCATTGAAATTTTGCTAAAAATTTAATGCAAAATCGGCGTCAAGAACATCAACACGATAATTTATGTACTGATGACAAATACAAATGAGTTTATGTGTTTAAGGATCAGAATAACTACGAACATTTCTAAATGACTTCACTTCAGCGAAATCAACATTAAAATGTTGAAATTTTTCATAACAATAAAATTCCTTGTGTATCGTTTGCTTTTTTTTTGGAAAAACTGCAGATGAGTAAAGGTAAATGATTTAGACGTTTATTTCAATCTCGTCACTGACTCGGTTTGTTCAACTCCACCATAAAACATGGTTTGCTCTTTCCAAGAACTAGTTTATATTGTTAACTTCCATTTTCAACAAAATCTATAATATGGAAAGGAATCAAATGGATCACGTTTTCAACTATTGAAGTAACGTTTATATAAATCAATTCAACAACTTGATAATTTTTTTTGACAAAGCCCCGTTACAAATAACAAACTACCACTAATTATGAATGTTTTGATTTCTAAAACCCAAAACTTATAATTTTCAATTCCAAATTTATTGGGTTAATGTTTTCAACGCCGTTTTTGCATTGAATCTCCAAGTGAATTTCAATTATCAAGGTATCATTAAAAAGATTATGTGCCTTTTCACAAGATGTATCACTCAACCCCCTTTTCCATTTGGAATTTCAGAGTTGTGACACCTTTTTGATAGGGGGTTGATTACATATGTACATGAAAATTTATGCAAAATGTGTTTCCCTCACAATCAAACTATACGTGCATTATTGCTTTAAATTACAAACAAAAAAGATAGCATAGTTTTCGTTGGACCACTCTGTATATTGAACTAGAATACAAATACAATATTCCATACGAAAGTTGTTGGAAATTTCTCAAAAACTAATGAAAAATTAAAAAGGCTTGATACCATGACAATGAATTTGAACATAACTTTCAATCATTAACATCTTTTCTGATCAGCTTTTTTTTCATCTGCCCTGTTTGATGATTCTCAGCACATCTCATATTATTTTTGAGCATACACTGCCCCAATTTAATCGACTCTCTATCTCTAACCCTTTCCGAGATCCTCATACAAAGACCCGAATTATGAAAGCCCGGTATAATGGAAGATGCCGAGTTGTTATTAGTACTAATGAGACGTTTCTTACCTCAAAGTCGACATTTTGTTGAGGAGGGCGTCGTATACTGTGACGTCACCTTTGAGCGGAAGGCAATGGTTCCGCTCCGTCTCCATTTTCAAAGAGCGGGCTATTGCTTGATACAAACGGCTGATTTCCGGCACGCCTCTGAGGCCTGGTCTATCTGGAATGTCAATAAACGCTATAAAAACGAATCGGTTAGCTTCTGTTTGCATTTTCATTGCAAATATAATGACAATGATGGCTTTGAAGAACTGTTTTTGGCTTCTTTGTCTCCGAATATAAAAATAGAAACGTTATGATTTTATGAAAAAAAGTAAAATCAAAATTCTTCACAAACAACCTGTTGAAAGGTATGTCAAATTTACAAAAGGAAAGAAGGATATCATCTAAACCGCTACTCCCCATGCCCATATATTTCACCATCAAAGATCAACCAGTGACTTATTGGCTTATGTTTCTCATATTTGGCAGCATTCAATCGAAAAATTCGGAGAAAGGATAGCTGTTGCACTCGATATTTCAAAAGCGTTTGATCGAGTTTGGCATCGCGGTCTCCTTTTTGAACTGCCGCCTCATGGTTTGCCTCGTCAGTTGTGTGCTTTGTTGAAGAGATTTTTGTCTGATAGGTCTCTGTATTCTGACAGTCTCCCAATAAATGCAGGTGTTCCACAGGGTTCAGTTCTGGTGCCCACTTTGTTTCTGCTTCATATCAATGATTTGCTCGAGAAAACATCTCATTCAGTACATAGTTTTGCGGACGACAGTACTCTTCATACTAGTTTCTCTTCCAGAGGCACCATACCAGCTCGACAAACAAAAATTCAAAGAAACATTTACGTCAACAAAATTAACGATGACTTAGTAAAAGTAATAGAATGGGGTAACATGAACTTGGTGGAATTTGATGCTGGGAATACCCAGACATGTATCTTCTGAAAGAAAGCGGATCTATCTTCATCCAATATTCAGATGCCAGGAGTCCCAAAAAGTCAAGTATCTCGATGCTATCAATCACGATCAGTAAAAGTCTCTCATGGGAAAACCATGTAAGATCGACCGCCAAAGCTGCTTCCCAGAAGATTGGATTTCTATTCCGTGAGAATAAATACTTCACTTATCGTCAGCTTCTAATGATCTACAAGGCTCAGATACGACCTGTTTTGGAAAAAAGTTCTCATGTGTGGAGTTCGGCACCAATTGAGGCTTCTCGATTCTATTCAGAGAAAGGCAATTCGTCTTGTTGATGATTCTTCGCTCACAGACTCGCTCACTTCATTGAAACATCGTAGAAGGGTCGGTGCTCTTCTGAATTGGTATCAATCGTTCCACCCTTGGCAATATCTACACGGATGACTGGACGAGTACAGAATTGTGAATTGGGAGACTTGTCGAACCTCTCTTGCTCAGGAACTTTTTTCAATAGAACAGCTGAACTTTGGAATGTTAATTAGGATCTGCTGTCCCTTGATTCGGGCATGGTTCTTTGAACGTTACAGGGCTTCCCTTTCGTATGAATCTGCCTTTAAAACAAACTTGTTACAGATATGAAAGCCTCAAGATTGCACCGAAAGGAATTTTTTTGGAAGATCCTTCTGCCAATGCTATGTAGTATATTATCATCAACAATTTTTCATCTCAAGAAACTTTACAGTCCAATATCTTTCTGGGAAATCTCAGGATCAGCCATATCCAAGACTCAGTACATCACTGGAATGTGATGATTTCGAAGAAATGGAGATATCGTTAGGACATTTGTAGTATGTAATCCATATCCGGGAGAGAGCATGTACTAGGAATATCACAAAAGGTAATCTCTAGTATGTACTGCGTTCCGGACATGACTGTTCCAGGGGTGTGCTGTCTGAGGATTAGAAATATATCTGGAACGTTCACGGGAATTCCCCTGTTCCTTTTGGATGTGAATAGATTTCCCCCCAATAGAGTCGAACCCCTCCTTTGCTTCAGTATACATAAAAACTCATACTTACCAGGTGCTAGCAAGACACACGTAGAGTATAGACCGAGCTCGCTTTCCGTCAGTTTCAATTCGGCCAGGTCTTTGGCCAATTCGAAAACGCACGACACCAGCTTCATCTCGTTGCTGTCGGCGGAAAAGAAAGCTTCCCCTGGCAGTATCGTATCTCCCCAAATGACCACGTTCTGGTTCACGTCCACGTACCTCGACATTCGTATCAGCACCAGCTCGAAGCTTCCTAAAAAAAATTGAATAGTTTGAGAATCGTCCAAAGAGATATAGAATGTGGCTGACGCCACACCAGCGAAACCTCCCGACGGTTATTGTCGATAAACGTTTCGACCCACTTACCCCCCTTCAGTAGCGTGATCTGGTCGTCTTGCATGAGCCTCATGAATCCGGGCACCATTTTGGCGAACTCGATGATCTGCTGGATCATGGCCGTGAGTTTCTGGGCGCATTCCAGCCACATCTCTTCGTGCGTCATGTTCTTGTACAGCATGAGCAGCGAGTGGTCGGGCGGTTCTCTGAACATCTCTTGGATGTGCTCGAGAGAATAGATGCACGTCCTTATGTGGACGTCCGTTATCGTCTTCGAAATCAGTTCGGATATTTGGTTTTGGTCTGGAAAAACACGGGAAGGAGGTTTCAGTACGTGGTAACGATAGCAAATGTTTCATGTTCTGACAAATATGCACGTAAATGTGAAGGATTTCGACGTGATGATCTGACTACACCTTTTCCTATTTTGATTCAGAGAATGTCAGATGTAATTCAGATTAGTCCTCTGTGATCCAAAAAATATCGATTGTTATTCAAATTAGTCAACTGTTGTTCAGAAAAGATCAACTGTAATTCAGATAAGTCAACTGTAACTCAAGAAATATCAATTGCATTTCAGATCAGTCAACTGTTATTCGGAGAATATCAACTTTAATTCAAATGAGTCAACTTTAATTCAGATGAGTCAACTGTAATTCAGAAAATATCAATTTCAATTCAGACAAGTCGTCTTTGAATCAGAAAATATCAATATTGATTTACATGAAACAACTGTTATTCAGAAAACATCAAATGCAATTCAGTTTAGTCAGCTGTAATTCAGAAAATATCGATTTCAATTCACATACGTCATCTTTGAATCAGAAAATATCAATTTCGATTCATATAGGTCAATTGTAATTCAGAAAATATCAATATTGATTCACATACGTCAACTGTTATTCAGAAAACATCAAATGTAATTCAGTTTAGTCAGCAGTAATTCAGAAAATATTGATTTCAATTCACATTCGCCATCATTAAATCAGAAAATTTCAATTCATATAGGTCAATTGTAATTCAGAAAATATCGATATTGATTCACATAAGTCAACTGTTATTCAGAAAACATCAAATGTTATTCAGTTTAGTCAGCTGTAATTCAGAAAATATCGATTTCAATTCACATACGTCATCTTTAAATCAGAAAATATCAATTTCAATTCATATAGGTCAATTGTAATTCAGAAAATATCAATGTTGATTCACATAAGGCAACTGTCATTCAGAAAACATCAAATGTAATTCAGTTTAGTCAGCTGTAATTCAGAAAATATCGATTTCACTTCACATACGTCATCTTCAAATCAGAAAATATCAATTTCAATTCATATAGGTCAATTGTAATTCAGAAAATATCAATATTGATTCACATAAGTCAACTGTTATTCAGAAAACATCAAATGTAATTCAGTTTAGTCAGCTGTAATTCAGAAAATATCGATTGCAATTCACATCCGCCATCATTACATCAGAAAATATCGATTTCAATTCATATAGGTCAATTGTAATTCAGAAAATATCAATGTTGATTCACATAAGTCAACTGTTATTCAGAAAACATCAAATGTGATTCAGTTTAGTCAGCTGTTATTCAGAAAATATCGATTTCAATTCACATACGTCATCTTCAAATCAGAAAATATCAATTTCAATTCATATAAGTCAATTGTAATTCAGAAAATATCAATATTGATTCACATAAGTCGACTGTTATTCAGAAAACATCAAATTTAATTCAGTTGAGTCAGCTGTAATTCAAAAAATATCGATTTCAATTCACATACGCCATCGTTAAATCAGAAAATATCAATTTCAATTCATATAGGTTAATTGTAATTCAGAAAATATCAATATTGATTCACACAAGTCAACTGTTATTCAGAAAACATCAAATGAAAATCAGTTCAATCAGCTGTAATTCAGAAAATATTGATTTCAATTCACATACGTCATCTTTAAATCAGAAAATATCAATTTCAATTCATATGAGTCAACTGTAATTCAGAAAATATCAATATTGATTCACATAAGTCAACTGTTATTCAGAAAACATCAAATGTTATTCAGTTTAGTCAGCTGTAATTCAGAAAATATCGATTTCAATTCACATACGCCATCGTTAAATCAGAAAATATCAATTTCAATTCATATAGGTTAATTGTAATTCAGAAAATATCAATATTGATTCACATAAGTCGACTGTTATTCAGAAAACATCAAATTTAATTCAGTTCAGTCAGCTGTAACTCATAAAATATCGAAAATATTAATTTCAATTCATATAGGCCAATTATAACTCAGAAAATATCAATTATGATTCACATAAGTCAACAGTTATTCAGGAAATATCAATGTTGATTCAAACAAGCCACCTGTAAGTCAGAAAATATCAATTGTATTCACTGAATCAATTGTTATTCAGAGAATATCAATTTTGAGTCATGTAAGCCAACTACATCTTAGAAAATTTCTATTGAAATTCAAATTTTGTTAACTGTTATTAAGAAAATAACAAATACAACTGAGATATTGTGTGATGAATAGAAATAAACGACATGGATATATAAAATATATATTATTAATTGTACAAAAATACATTTATTAATGCTATCGTATTTCACTTTTACAAGTGCCCCAATCTGCAAAGATTTGTGACGACCTGCAAGATTTTTCTGTTATGATGAATACTGTCAACAGATTGAGGTTCTGTAATTTCTGCATGTTTGCTTTGCTTTCGGTTAGGAGTTTTCGTTGATGAATTTATGTCAGAGTACAGTATCACTACTTTTATTCGGGATTGAAGGCCGTCGTTCTTTGGAATTTCTTCCTGACGTTTCGCTAGCGCGAGTGGCTAGTTTCTTCATAGGCTCACTCATCTTGACTATTATTCCGATGACTCTAAAAGTAAAGATGAGTAATTCTCTGAAGAAGCTAGCCACTCGCGCTAGTGAAACGTCAGGAAGAAATCGGCTACGAAAGCCTTAACCATTTTGTCGTATGTTAGAGTAGTCTGAGAGTTGTATGTCTGCATTGCATACTGAGGGTCTGATTTACAAACTGGAATCAATTTGCAGAACTTTCAAGTGGTTGAACCCCATATCAGTGACATTTCTAAATTACATTTGATGAAATCTGACTTGAAATTTTAATTTCCTTCGAATATTCCAATTTACGTAGAGAAGACAGATAATCGAAGAATTAGAGATTTTTTCCAAACTCTGATCTATAAAGGCACGTTGTTGACTTAAATTTTTATCGCTTATCATAAAATTTGAAAAAAAACAGCCCACTAACCACCTTCTGTCGACCTCAGTGAAAATCGATTTCATTTTTTCAAGTGAAATAAAAAATACGATATCTGATAATATATAAATTCAACATGAATTGAACTACCAGCAGTTCTAAAGTTAGTGATGAAGATATCATAAAAAGTGAAAATTATTCAGGTACCTTAGACTTCGTGCAGTTTGAAAATATTATTTTTTTAATTTCGTTTCACCTCACTGGTTTCTATATTTCATGAATCTTATTCATTTTGATTATCATTCCAGAACGAGTTTCTGCTTATTCACATTCTCTTTTCTGATTATTCTGATCTTCCACATTTTTTGAGTGCTGGTTTTATATTTTCACTTTAGTTCAGTTCTCCTATCTCATGCGGGTTCAACATCATCTGAACAAATATGTTAATAAATTATGCAAAATTATATGCAATCCCTCGCCAAACCACCTTACTGAAAGTTAGGTTAGGTTACTAGAGCAATGCCATAGCCAGAGAGTGGTCTGAGGGGTTTGAACCGCCCTTCTGCTAGGCCTTGTTCTAGAGGAGGACTGTTAATATGGAGCAACTATACTAAGAGATATCTTTGTGAAAAATCAAGCATTAGCGAAGAACAATAGTTTAAAGCTGCGATGAGTGCTAAAAAGGGTCTTCGCTTTTTTTCCTATATAAACCCTCATGAATCCGTAATCTGAGTATTTCTTCAAGTGAATCAATCCTCTATCATTTTCGTTTTACAATCGTATTTTGTAATATCTTTGATTTGTCAATACTGTTTCTGTAGATTGTCTAAATATCCACCCCTTGTATAAAATAATGTATAATTCACCTTTCCGTAATACTCGAACACCAAGGCAGTCTGTCACCTAACTAACCTGATCCTCTGACGTCCTGACGCAATTTTGAAAGCTTCGGGACGTAGACAGAAATAAAATTCCCCTTTTACATTATGTAACGCTCACGAATCTCTAACCGGTTTCACCTCTTCAGCGATTATCAGTTACTGGCGCAATTTTGAAAGCTTCGGGACATAGACAGAAATAAAATTCCCCTTTTTCATTATGTAACGTGCACGAATCTCTAACCGGTTTCACCTCTTCAGCGATTATCAGTTACTGGCATAGATTAAAGAGATGTGCAGGGTGTAGTTGACGAAGCGCCTTTTCTGTGAGCCCTAGAGCACTGGCCTTGAAAAAATAATTTCTACGTAATATAATGAAAAAAAAAAATTTATGGTATCTGGTACAATAATTATTTTGGTACTCCACCGAGTATTTCTCCAGTATATAGCGGTATAGTGCTGGAAGTTGTTCGATATAGAAGCATCGTTCGTTCCTCAAGAAAAAAAAGATACGGGCTTGTTACTCGATTTTTCATGAAGTTATCTCTCGCTCCGGCTCCGTTGCAAACTTACTAGGTAAATCCATACTCTCGCAGTCTTCTTCCATACCGCCTCTCTGCTGCATGCCGCCGCCCCCTTGCATGCTCGGTGAGTTGACGAACGTCGTGCTGTCGACGTAGGGGGGCAGCAGCGGTTCCACGCCACCTCCTCCCCCTCCGCCCTCCTGCTTAACGGACGTCATCGTACCGCCCGAGAGGGTGGTACTGCTCGACGTCTGGATGAGACGTTTGTAGGCGAGGGAGTTGTGTTTGGGGATGGCGCCTGCGCCGCTGCCGCCGCCCCCACCACCACCACCGCCACCGTTCGAGTTAGTATTGCCTGACGAGGAAACGACCATGAGAGAACGGGAGAGGAGGAGTTCTGCAAAGGACGAGTTCATGGTGAGCGTCACGCAACTAGACACACGGCGGGGTTGTTAGTAATGTTAGTTATATCGTTCAGCTGGACAATTGAATGTTGCCTTCGAAATTCGATCGTAATGTGGCGTTCGTGGTCAGTAACAAAGTCCGCACAAAATACCAAAATTATTAATTTTTTTTCAATGGTTTTTTCTCTGAAGATGATACTGATATCTCAGAAGTTATTTTCGTGGTGCAAAACGAACAAACCATGACCAAAACCCTAGAATTTGCTCTAAATATACACAATGGGCCATTTGAGCAGCAGAAATTTCAGTCATTAGTGATCAGGTCCCCCAGAAACTGGCGCAGATGGTGTAAACCCCCAAGGGTCAACGCCATCTGCTGGGTGACGACCAAAGTCTCAAACTCCTACAGCACTAAGCTGAGAAGATCTCTTACAGCTGACCATCGTACGGCAAAGCCGCAACGAATAATCCGCCACGATCGAGAATCGACTTCGGTCAACCTGCAGAAGGCTGCAACCCTTTACAGTTATCATATTTTCCATAGTTTCCATGTTTAGAATGATTGCATTCACAAATCCAATGTCAGACAGCTGTTTCTACCCACCAGGTCTCATGACACTTGGCTGGACTGTGAACACAAACATTTCGAACTATCTACCCCTTAACGAAGTAAATCTCTGAAACTGGCGCAGATGGTGTAAACCTCCAAGGGGCACCGCCATCTGCTGGGTGACGACCAAAGTCTCAAACTTCTACAGCACTGAAAAGAGGAGACCATCGATCGCGGAGGGTTATTTGTTGCGGCTTTGCCGAACGATGGCCCGCTGTGAGAGGTATCCCCCGCTTAGTGCTGTAGGAGTTTGAGACTTTGATCGTCACCCAGCAGATGGCGGTGCCCCTTGGAGGTTTACACCATCTGCGCCAGTTTCAGAGATTTAGTTCGTAAGGAGTAGATATTTCGAAATGTTTTTTTTCACAGTCCAGCCAAGTGGCATGAGACCTGGTGGGTAGAAACAACTGTCTGGCATTAGATTTGTGAATGCAATCATTTGAAACGTGGACAATCTGAGGTCTCTCAGAGACAAGAGTGTAAGAGTGTATAAGTTGAGTTTTGATAGCCAATCAGATTAGTTAGAGCCTCTTTCGTATATTCCTCACAATAAGGGATATAATTCAGTTTGAAGAGATAATATCTTTGAATTTCAAAAAAGAAAATGCTCAGATTGATGTCATATTCTTCTACTCGATTACTAAAGGCAATTTTTGATAGGGGTGTGTCTTATTTAACTTTATTCCAGAGCCAAGTGGAACTTCTCAATTGAAGAAATGTTTTCTGAACAGTAACCTCATGAGAATGGTAACTTTCGAATCTATTATATTATATTCATGGTACAACGATATTCTTCCACGTATATTCAAAACAGATATTTCTCCGAATGAAACTATAGAAATACTTCAGTAGATCGCTATTTTTCCGTAGAGACAAGGATAATAAGTGTGAGTTGACACTTCACAACACTAGCCCATTGTTGACATGTGTCTAGTGCATTGACGTTTACCATATATGTTGGATATAACAGAGGAAGTTTGACGCCATCAACTCGATACCCTTTCAAATTTTCAACATGAACGAGGGCCCTAGCAAATATCTGGAGAACTGTGGATTGGACCAGCAAGTGATTTTATTCAGCAGGCTGTCGCTTATCACAGTTAAGCAAATTCATTATTCTGTAGTTAGTGTTCAATTGTTTTCATTCGATTTGTATACTTCGAACGCGTCTAAAAAACAATTTAGTTTTGAAATTTGTCACAGTTATCAACGAATTATTTATAATCGATCAAGCACCTGATAAAATATATCTTAATTTTTTTATTTTAGGAACTTTCTCACAAGAACATAAAGAACACCCAGTATAGTTTTAGACCCAATATCCTGCTTGCAAATAATGAAATTTCTCGCTTGTTGAATAATATACTAATATTATGGGTGATAACGAACCATTCAATGTCAAGTATAAAAGGTGAGATTTTCACGACGCATTTTCAAAAAAAGAGTATCCTTTTCAACATATCTGAACTGTGGAATTCATAATCAAATTCTCATTTCTATAATACATGCGTCAAACTTCCTCTATGCATCGTAAGCAATATCCTGTATGTACCATAATCCGTTATTGTATATAAAAAAGCTAGATTAGGAGGTGGGATGTTAAGCGGGTTAATATGCAAGGTGCCGAAGAACTTTTTTTTATACAAAAGACTAACTGTATAAAAGATTTGATATAAAAAATTTGAAACCTCTTTCACAGACCATTTACCAGAACATCAATGTCAAAACTGAATAGGCATGTACAGGAGATAGGTTGGAATAATTTCAAATCATAGTTGGTGTTATCCATATACAGTTTCAGAACTGATAATGACTGCCTTTGGGAAATGTTACAACTGCCTCACTAAGCCTCGATGGTAGTTCATTTGGAAAAAACAAAATTAATTCTTTCAATTCTTTCAACATTGACATTCCAATTATATCGAAATAAAGAAAATGAAATTTGGTTTCATCAAAAGCAGATTTATTGATAGATCCACATAAATCAAGTTCGAAGATTTATAAACACGGTAAATGAAATGGGTCTGAAACGAAACCTTGTGGAACACATGGTTCTCTGTGAACTCGCTTCGTTCTATATACAGTGGGGTCCATTAAGTGTGCAATGAATGGACATTTTTTAGTGCATGTTCGATAATCTTATTCTTAAACTGGATTCAAGTTAATCAGGATACAGGGGAGGTCAAAAAATATCGAATTATTCCAAGAATGAAGTAGCTTCAGAGAGATATGAGAGAATGTTATTTGGAAAAATTGTTTGGGGTCAGAAGTTATAACCGAATACAGACTCATGGCCCCCTATTCTGATTTTCATTAATTTTTTATTCATTTTTTATTTCTCCTATATGACATGCTTTTTGAGTTTTCTGATTTCATACCTATTCAAAGTAACCACGATCAAATCATTTCGGCATGATTTTTCTCAAGTAGAAGCTTGGTTTTTTATTTTGTTAGGTAACCGCAAATTTCAAGTCAACGATTTTAATCGGGGGTTATATCCCGAGTGCACCAAGTTTAATCGGTTAAAATGTGTGCTGCAATTCCATGATTCTCGAAATTTTGCTTAGCAAATGACTTGAATGTATGATAATTTGATAAAATCCCGAGACCGCAGGTCGAGGGATTTTATTTTAAATTATTATACACGAAAGCATTTGCTTGAAAGCAAAATTTTGAAAATCATGGAAATGCACGCATTTTGGTCGATAGAACTTGGTGAAGGAGGGATATATGTTTAGATTATTTCCAGAAAACATGTAAACTCAGGAAACATCAAAATCGAACACAGGAACTATATAGTACCAGAGATAGTACCTGAAAAGTGATCCAAACGCTCGGTTTATTTCGAACATTTCAATCGGATAAAAGGTCTAGTGCATTTAATCGCTGTAAAACTCTGTAAAAGCAGTCTAGCCTTCAACTGTTTCATCGGCATAGAAAACAGAAATGAATTAAGAAACGTAACAGCCATCTTCTCACAGGAAATTCGAAGATAATGAATTGCTGTCTTCTTGTGATGGTTCCAAGTGGATTTTAAGTCGATCTGATATATAACGCGTTTGTTTATTTTTGAATACTCAGAAGAATAACTTTAAATTCAATTTCATCGAAATAATTTTCTGTGAGTTATGAGCTACTTTTCATTCAATAGTAGATGAAGACCATGTTTTCTGAAAAACGAGCAGGAGAGCCATCTTCCATTCCAAGGATAACCTAGTGATTTTTCATAGTTGGATACCAACAAACTGTACAAATCTCTTCGGAATCAAATTTCCAATCCATATTTCATGTATGTTTAGGGTATGTGACGTATTTCGAAGAAAACCGCTTCTTGCAGAGGAGATGTATTGTAATTGGAGGCGAAATAAATTATTATTATTTGTTGGTTTCATTCGATTGGTCCAAGTATGGAAAATCCGTCATTAGATCGTCGATAATACGGGATTCTGGATTTGTATTTTATACAGCTTTTTCTAATCCATCCAATTTTACTGAATAGTTGAGAACAACAATCGTCACAGGAATATGAGCAATACTTTTTGGTTTTTACAAGTATGCTTTTACCTATCTGAAATTGTTTCTATAGTCTGTGTTCATGAATTTCTTTGTTCCGTTGAGTAAAAGTTTTTCCAAGGTAAGATTCACGTCGGTAACGATATATAGAAGGCACCATAAATGCCATCTCCCTCCGAACTAACTCATTGCTGTTCTTTTTCGAAAAATTGTTGTGACAAATCAATATTTCATATCGTTGATGTACAGAACGAAGGGGGACAACCCATTCGGAGAATTCAAAAGGCAAACGATGTTATATTCTCCAATCAACTGTACGAAGAACCGTTCCATGTGAACGATTCCAATCGAGTTCGGGTAATTGAGCGCTATGGAAGAGGTTTCAAAAGAAAAATTACCTAGATTATTTGATCGCCTACCTGCGTCGCCCATTCCCACGAGCAGGTTGTCGTTATCCCCTAGAACTTCGAGCCCGGTTCGCGGGTCGTACGTCGTGGTGCTGTCTACTGCGTACTCCCCGAGGTCATATACGGTCATATTATTCGACTGCAGCTGCGTCTGGCTCGCGTAGTACGGCGAAGGACTGTACGGGCTCAGATCGGGAGGGTACGTGTAGCTGGAAAAGGAAAACGGAATATTGTTACCACCATCGTAATCATTAATAAACTACGAGATTGAAAGCATTTGGTGTAAAAGTTGAGACTTTTTGTAGAGACAAACTATCCTAACAGCAAACTTATTTGCTCTCGACGCGCGTTCTGCTTACTGCCTGTTTCGATGATGCAAGTTGTCGCTGCAACTCCAGGAAATTGCATGTGTTCACGCAAGTTTTTCGAGTTGCATGAATCTTTTTTGATGCGATAAGTTGCAGCGACTTAGTTATTTCTATGGTGATTTTGTTGCCGCAAACTACAAATCTGTGGTGGCATCATTGTAAAGAAGGTTGATTTTGAACATTTCAATTATTTTTCGAGTTGAGTGATAAGGTGATTTAATCATAATATCAATCATTAGAAATGAATGAAATTATTTATAAGTTGTGATAATGTAGACGTTCATCTTGGTGACATTCAGTGCTATTTTTTAATATTGGCAATGCAAACTGACAACTAGATGACAAATTGCAGTGACAGATTGCATCGTCGGAACGGGGTGTAACAAGGTTAGCATCTTTATAAGAAGAAATCTGAATACTGGGTTAGCTATTCATACAGTGCTTCACTCGTTAATGTCCCTCCCACCCTTTAATTTTCGAACGGGTCAACTCAAAAAAGGAAACTTGGGATGATGAAATTGATACATAAATACTATATCTAGGAGTAGAATTAACAGATGAAAATTTCAAGATAGCGACTGGGCGCCATCTGGAACAATAAAAATCGAATGGAAAAAAAAAATATTCTCAATTAGTTTTCGATTTTACAAGTAGATAGGTACCACGTAAACTATATTCAAAGTGGTCAACTGAACAAAATTCAACAGGGGAACTGTATATGCTGGAAACTACTATTGATCTTCTAATCACCGAAATCGTCGAAGTGAATCCTAACGAATCGGTTATGGATATTATTATTCCAAAAGGATGGAGCATCACCACATCACTACACACAAGTAAGAAACTATTTGGATAATAATTTCCATGGTCATTGGATTGACCATCGAGAACCTACGGAATGACCAGCCTGCTTGCTAGATTTGACACTGTTAGACTTTTTTATGAGGCTATTTGAAGTCAAAGGCGTACAAAATTGAACCTGCTTGTGTGAAATCACGGCGGAAAATAATGAATATTTGAAGAAACGTCGACGTTGCTGTGTTCGAAAATGTTCGACGTGAAATATCGGATAGGCTGTTCTTATCTCAAGACGTTTGAGGCGACCATTTTGAGCATCTTCTGAACTGAACTCAGCTCATTTCCTCAAAGTATGGAGTTAAACGTAGATGTATTCGGGGAATTATCAAATGTTCCGCCATTTTGTCAAAGGGATATATATTGACTTCAGCTTGTTCGAGATGACACCGAAGGAAGGTGAACACTGTAAGTTACGTAATGTATTTCTATCTGTATTCCTCTCTACCTAGGTCCTCTGCTTTATGGGTGATTCGATAGCCCAATAGCCCGCGACGGCCGGCGCTTCGTTATTTTATAAAAGCTGGAAGTTTCTTCGCGTATGTCCCCAAAATAAGCAAGAACAATCATCGAGTATGATGTTTGGATCTTGGTTCTCGGGCAGAAAACAGCCGGCAAAGGTTCCTTTCCAAGTTATATGTTTCCTTACACTTTTCGCGCGGATGTCGTAGCTTCAAGCGCACATTTTCTTGAATACTTATACATATTGCCAAAAGATGGCAATCAATCCAGAAACAGGAGTGAAGTATTGCATCAATATCGTAAATTATTCATATTTTTATGAGTATTTCCAGACTTGAACTTTCATTTTCCAAATGAACTTCTATTGTCAACACCGCTTTGCAGCTTCATCAGCTTTCAGTCAACTTTTCAGTGAAACCAGCGTGTCAAACTAACAAATAGATATCTGTACCTGCTTTACCCCAGTATACCATAGCCATACAGTAGAGACACTCAAATGTCAATCCTTTGTTCTCGATGGTGAAATTTCTGTGACCTTCATTCTGTGCTCGGGGTGTGTAATGTCATTTTGTGGCGGTAAATTTGAATGTGTATCAAATCAGTAGGTTATTTCATATCATATAATTAATATTTTGTCTAGGATAAATTAAATAATGTGAATAATCTGAAATTCTCAAGTACCTACAATAGCTATTCCACTTTTCTTTTGCTGTTTTTCCCCAGACCATGTTTGTTTGGAAAGGTATATTCAATGACCAGGAAATAAAAAGCTTTCAAGAGGATGTTTTATTCGCAGCAGCTTCAGATTAACAATTCAATAATAGTATATTATGCAACGATCGTGTAATGATGGTTATTAATATATGAGCATAAACCGGGATACGAAACGAGCCGAAGGTGAGTTTCGTATGGTTTATGCGAGTGTATTAATAAACATTACATGAGAGTTGCATACGCTATTTTATCTACACCCAATAAATAATGAAGAACTAAAAATATTATAATATTAGGTATTTATATTGAACACAATTATAGTAGGTAATCAATCGTATTTCTTTGGAAAATTCTACAGAATTATAATTAATGGTATAACCACGGAAAATACAACAATGAGAAGAAAAAAAAAATGAAAAAAAAGTCTTTGCCGAGGTCCGGACTTGAACCCGGGACGTTTGTGATGACAGCCCGCGCCGCTGTCCACTCGGCCATTAATGCACATTCGACTCGAACGAAAATAACAACATATGTATTGCATTTGTCAAATGAAAAATATAATCCTTTCGATTGTATTTTTTTCTTGTCTGAGACATCTGTGGAGGAGTCGCTGGTAATTCTTCTATATCACTGCTATAAGACATTCTCATTCGATTATCGAAAATTGACTGAATTCTTCAAAAATTCAATACCTACTGATTTTGACTTGACAAACGTCAAAATGCAAAGCTTGCACATCATGCTTGATTGAAAAATAATGGGTTTCTATTGGTTGAAAATCTGTATCGTAATGAAAATCTGTATCGTAATGGATTTCATTATAAAACGGGTGGTGGGCATATAAGTGTATCATTAGAGTACGGGTGTAGATAAAGACTATAAATGACTTGAAATGGTAATTTCTTTTGTTCTTCGATATATCAGTTTGGCTTTGTTTCAAATATATATTTGCAAATTTCAATGTGTAAAAAATTCTGGAACATTTCTCAAAGTGAAATTCACACAATCGATTGTTGTTATAGAGAGCTTCGGGACATTTTTCAAGTGAATCGTCTCGGTTACATGCCTTCAACCATGACTCACACCCCAAAAAGTTATATAATATCAAAGTGCATTTTTAGAAAGCTAATATTTCGACGCAAATTAGCTTCTATTTATAGTTCTGAAATTTGTAAAAAATATATGAAAAATTCAAAGAGCAACTATTCTACAGAACATTAATGGCTATCACCTTTTGAGACCTTGGGAAACCTCAAGAGAGATGATAATTTGTCTCTAGCCTTCGACAAACATCCGCGATAAGCATACACTTTGAATACTGGGAATTTACCCTCCAGAGAAGATAACTTTGTCTTACATTGTCAAGTTGGCGTCACAAAAACGCTTCAAATATTATCAAACGTAAGTATAACAATGATTCAATGAAGTTCAGGGTGTCAGGCACGGTTGTAACCGTATAGTAAGTGTGGCAATGGATGATCCCTTTTATCATTTCTGAGGAAATATAAAAAACTGTGCTTCACGTTTCAACGAAATTGAGTTACTAATTCCTACACCTTTGCTACCTGGTACTGCCCAAGTTACCATCATCTGAACTTCATAGTCACTGATTGTTCTCAACTGTGTTGGGGACATGCTCAAAGCAACTCCGGGCTTTCATAAAATAACGAATGTGTGGCGGTCTTGGGCTCTTGCTCTATGATGATAGACGATGTTTTACTTTTCAACGTATGATTACTAGCACGGGCGAGGACGAGCAGCGAAGTCTGTCCGACACCGGTCAACCATCCAGATCATAGCGGCGGCGAACAGTAGCCAGTTTTACGACGACAAAATCCCTAGAGTGAAAAATAATAGTGGGGATATACTTACGTTCCGTTGTAGTTGTGTTGGAGCGCGTCGGCCGTCGATTGGGACGGCGTTTCGAACACTGAACTGTCCGGGGCCGTCTCGTTTTGCGTTCTGTGCTGGGCGGCCGCTCTCAACTGCGCCTTGTGATAGTTGACTTCGTCTTCTACCTTTTCGCGTTGCTTCTTTGACATGCGACCGAATTTGACGGCTGAAAAAAGCGGAAGAGGGGTTATTGACGAGCTCTATTGTAAATAGAATAAACTGTTTTTTGATTATAATAGTTTGAAAAAACAAACAGATATAAACATATGAAATTCAAAATTGAGGTTATAGTAACGTGTCGAGTCACATGTTCTCATAGCCATATAAAGCCCATTCAAAATACGTTTTACGACAGTTAAGCACATAGTCATAGTCATCAAGATCTAATAACACCTAGAACTTTCAACAGATTCTCATATTGATTTCAATATTTGCTACAGCAGTAACTTTTTTTTCATGATTTGTCTCGCAACTCATCAAATTCAACATCAATTTCCAAAGGCAACTTTGCGTACATTTTTTTTTTCTACGGCTATAACACAAAACTGCTCTCAACTTTCTTGAACTTAGGTAAGTAAAGTAGAAATGAACAATATTGTGCGCAACTAAAGTTGGCGGCACTCTATTTTCCACTATTCCCACCCACCATCAGTTAGTTTCCAGTTAGTTTCCACTTCTTTTCCGGTTGGGAGAAGTGTTCTTAGACATCTTATCGTTATTGTGATTATTATACATTCAGAAAAAAAAATGATTTACGAAATGCATTAGTTCCTGTCAAGATGAATAAAAACCTTGGTGTGTTGACTTATACCCAATAGATTCTAAGCAAATTTTCTCGACTTTTCGCTATCTTGATTTTGATCAATTTTAACTGAAGAGATGCCTTCGAGAGTTTGCCAGCAGGGGCGCACCTTACGTGATTTTAATGTAATCTGTGATGGCATGATATCCGTCTGCTCGACGGCCATTCGATTATTTATAGATTAATAGGTTATGTTCATTTCATGGTCTCATGTTTTGCATGCAATTTCTTGCTTTTCCGCAAAATGCTAGAAATCATGTCGTCATCACATTTTGACTGATTATTAGATATTCCTTTTGCTTTCAATTTGATGAAAAATAAATCAGAAACTCAGTGATTGTGATGTGATTTTAAATCTTCCGAAACAAGAGTTGTGAGAGGAACTGAAAGTATTGATATCTTAACGTTCTTCTTTCTGAGGAACCGAAGATAGGTAAGTACTTTTTTCTTCATAGTGTTAAAAAAATGCAATTTTAATGTGATTACGAGCCGATGGTGTGAGGGGTAAGTAATACCTACACGTTACACGATCGTTCATTTTGAGCTTTGTAAATCGGTTCATAATAAATTCAACTATTACTATAAAATCAAACAAATACAAGAACAGCAACAATAAACACCCAGAAAGAATATAAACAAGAAAAGAAACAAGAACTATGTACAAGATTTTGAATATTAAAGGAACTTTCAAATGCATTCAATTTCAAATCGAACTGTCAAACATTTCAAAAAATTAATAGCTTTTTATTAGACGAACTTGACCTTACGTATTTGGTATACTGATAATTCTATTGGTGAACGAAAGATCCCGCAAGAGTTTATCCAATGAGACCGCCGGTATCGAATATCACTCGTAAGCTGCCGTCTCATCGAAAATGTACCCTTAGAAAATCGCATTTGTATCACCACCTCAACACCACCTACCGTCAAAAAAAGTGAGTTTACTCTTCGATTTCTCAGGTCGAGAGGAATTGGCTAAACAAAAGCATATCGGTCAACGCACCAGGGTTTTCATTCATCTTGGTTCCTGTACTATATTCTCAAAGGGAAGCTGTTCGAAGATAGGAATATAGGTAGGTATATCCATTACTTCGACTAAACATCATTATATGTCTTCAATTTCATTTCCCCATGGAATGTCAAATTTGAAGCAGTGACAGCTCTAATTACTTTAACAAATATACCTGAATGGAAATTTTGAATGACATTAAATTTAAAGTTCACGTTTGTTGAATCATTTTGCTATTATCTGTTATAGCCGTGGAAAAAGAATAGTATATAACTCACTTGTTGAACAATGTACTATTGTCGCAAATATTCAATTTCTTACGAATCTGGCACCTACTCTACTGACATTCATCTTGGTTTCTATGACCAATACCTGAGATCCATTCATCTTGACAGTTGTGAGATATCATCTTGAGTTAATTCGTTTCAACAGTAATTTTTGTCAGATTTTATCATAAATATATCCTAATAGTTATATAACATGAATGTACATAGCTTGATGGACTATCTGCCACTAATCAATAAGTGTGTATTGGTCCAAATTAAATATATTATTCTATAAGCCAAGAAGGTTTCGTTAAAATTTACCGTAGTAAAGGTGGAAATACCACTTGTTCTCCATTTTTGTGAATGAGTCAAGCTCGCCGAATGATATATACATACCTACCAACAGAGAATATTTTGTATTTTTTCATCTACTTCTTTCATAAAAGTAATTCCTCCAACTTCATTTTACAAAAATAACCAAATTGAAAATGCCACTTCAAATTTAAGTAGAAACTTATGTTCATGATATTATAAGCGACCAATTATCCTGATTTATAAGGTTCCATCAACAAAATGTATCAAGAGGAAAGAGTCAGTTTTTCAAATGAAATCGAAGCCTATTTTACACCTCTCCTTTGGTGATGTATTTTGGTGGATGCGCTTCTAATAAATGGCGTGTTCTGTACCTTCACCATTTCATCTACAACTATTGCATGATCGCCAATTTTTTCTTCTGTCAGTAAGAGTTAGTTATCGTAGTTAGCATTGAAATCTCTGCTCAACTATTTACATAAAATATCATGACTGTTCCGTTGCGAATGAAACAATAGATTACGAAACGCCTAGTTTGAAAAAATTGTGGTGTTGCCTAAGTGTTCACTCATTAAAGGCCCGGTAATATGCACGGGGTTTGTGCAACATGGGAAATTTAAAGAAACAATACTCGCACCGTGAACACAAGTCCTGAATCGGAGGAGAAAGATGGTAGAGCTCAACCAATCTCACTTTGTCTCTGAAGGTTGAATTAGCAGCGATACACATCGTTTAACAGTGGTATAGTGCATCGCAGGTAAGCATAAGAAGTAGAAGAAATAAATAGGTTTTTCGAAGAAAATGGAAGCTATATCAAAATTATTTGAAACTAATAGAGGACAGAAAACACAAAATCACAAAATTCAAAGTTACAACAGACAAAAAGAATCGAAGAGATGGGAAGATCAAATTAATGAAATATCAAATCGGAAATTGATATTCAGGAAATTTTAGAGATGAAATATTGAGCAAAAAAAAATCGTGGAAAATCGTAACACACCCCATAGTGAAGACATACACAAACTACACATCTTGTTACGAACATGAAACGGATTGGCAATAGGTAAAATGTTGAAACAACATTCGAAAATCGAATACTTCACGTACACCACTGTGGTATACTGAACCGAAGAACATATCAGCAAACACAAATAACTGTTTCCTCAAACTCCCTGTTCGTACGGTCAAAAATATATGGGTGAAACATGCAGATTTCTGGAAGTGCGAAGGAGTGGTCAGAATATGTACATCAGGAACAGAGTAGTTGCTTCTGAGTTATCGAAGCATATTCTCAGTACCGACGCTTTCGGTATGTGCAAAATGACTCCAGCAGACTATTGCATGAAGCGAGGCATGAAGAAATGATGATTGATACAGTGCCAAAGTACGCCTTCAGGAATAACTTAATACTAACAATGTTACTTAGATTTTTCAAGACTTAAGTGACTTTGCATAATTTTTGTGATAAGTGATCAACGTGAGATTTCCAGGTTAGGGTTGAGTTAAGAATTACTTCGAGAAACTTTCCGTCTTAGAATGTTCAGGTTTCAATATATGTCAAAGAGAAAATAATATACTGTGTTTTCGAGTTATTCAGGCAAAGTCTGTTACAGATGACATATTATTGTCATAATATGATTTAGCTACCGCAGGTTTAATTATTTCTAGCATCAGAAAATATATAATATTTTCCACACAAGATTCGAACATAGTAGAAATTCCAGAACGAAAATTAATGTCTTTTTAATACTGTTCATGAATGTTCTGAACTCATAGCATGAAAATAAATGATTCAGTTAGGATTCAAGCCAGCGCTAAATTGTAGGGTAACGTAACAGGATTTTAAAATTATCAGAATTGATAATAAATTATGAAAATGACCTATAACCCACAAAGTGCGCCTCTGAAGGCAAACTTGAAGGCATTTCTTTACTTACAATTATTCAGATCCAAGCTATCTTGAATTTGGGCTCACGACTTTTAAGGTATCATACAACGGGCCAAAGTGTAAGCATCTTGCATACGTCCACAGAGCACAAAAATAAATTTTAAAATGTAAGAGACACCTTCTCGTGCAAAATTTGGAAGCTTATGGTCAATTATGGCTTATGGACTACCGAAGGCCCGATGGTGTTTTTTTTTGTTCCAGTGGAGGGTGAAGATACTAAAACGCAGTCTTCCATGATAGTTTTTACAATTTTTTCCATACAGGGGAAAGATGGGGAACTTTCAAATTTTATTTTTAATCATATTTTCAACATCCTTCATTTCATTTTGATGAGAATTTATGTAGCTTCGAATGTTTAAATTGACCGGAGTAATTCTATTCTATTCTACTCACCATCACGACTCATCCCCAGCCTGAGACATTTCTGCAGCCTGCAGAACTGACACCTGTTCCGATTCACGCGATCCACGACACAGTTCTTATTGCGGGGGCACTGATAATTCACCACGGAACTCTGCGACCGGCGGAAGAAGCCTTTGCATCCCTCGCACGTTATCACCCCGTAGTGGACGCCGCTGCTCTTGTCCCCGCAAACCTTGCAGGGGATGATCTCGATTTGGGCTGAAAAAAAAGAGCGTCGATTAATATTCTGATGCGTCAGAGTGAGTCGATCCGGTCCAGTCAGATCGATACTGAATTCAATTTGAGAGGTTCTATCTCGGCGCACTCGAGTCGTAATAGTGTATTACGTAACGAGGAGCATAAGTAGCCCATTAAGTTCGAGCGAAAATGGTCAACACGAGGCGTCAGCCGCACAAATTAATTATTTTCGGTTATAATTGCATGAGTGCATAAAAATTACCGATAATTTTGCAAGAAAGCCTGATATCTAAAAATTGCAAGTTTATTTTCATATTTGGGCGAAAGTGACCGAGTCCTAAGGACGAGGGCTCTTTTACAAAATATGAAAATAACCGAATGCAATTTGTATAAGATATCACGCTTTAATGCAAAATTATCTGGTTATTTTTATGCACGAATGTAATTCATTGGAATATTTCACGAATAAAGAAATTCTCAAGATAATGTTATTTTTTGTTCATTTATACTTTCCTCTATAGATTGTATGGAGCACTCACCAAAACTCGAAATGTTTTTCTATTTTTGAAGTCTATCTGACATTTATTTGTGTTGTTTACTGACGTCTAGCGATACGCTTTCAAATGTGTTGTTATGGTGACTTGATACAATGCAATTACCGCTGTAAGTTTTCGATAATTGCATTGCTCTTATGGAACATTTTATATATGAGGGAAATATTCGATGAGATACTGAATTGGAAGGTGGAACAATTGCTTGCTTCGTGGACGTGACTAGATACCAATCCACAAACTGTTTATCAATAAATTACCTGAAAATATCATTTGATTCACAACTAACGTCACTGAAGGTTGGGAAGTGTCACATTACACACCTCTACTTCCCGCCCTCATTTCATCTATTCTAGACTTCATCTGTCATTCATTGGCTCCATCTGACATTTATTTATATTGGTGACAATTGTATACCCCGTAGTCACGGTAACAATATATCTACATGATTATTCTGAGAAAACCGAGTACTTGGAAATTTGTCGTTTAATGTAATATTTTAGATATGTTCAGAACGAAACAGATATTTATTAATTTTAATCAAAATATGATGGTTATGAATAAAATAGTATACAAACCTCGGTAGGAAATTTCATTCCTGTCTCGAGATCATAGCTAACCTCGACGGTACGCTTTGCGCCTCGGTTAACTAACTGATCTCACGACATAATGAATCACTTTCCACCTCGGTGTGTAATTCACTATTTAATCCTATAACAAGTAATATGAAACAGAAATTCGCCTTAATATGGTCTATGGGCAATTGAATGTAATCATGAGATCAAATTTACATTTCCCATCATTTTTGAATTTTTTTCCAGGAAGCAGCCGCCATTAATTCAGAATGTACGTGTTTTCCAAATGATCCATTACCTAACAGGTGTGAAATACGTAACGAACGGAATAGTGGGAGCAGGAATTAGTATATTACGCAACGGTCATGTAATGACCATTATCTGAGAGAGAGAATTTTATTATTTCTGTGCCAAGATGGATTGGATAAGCTGTATATCATTATTGCTAGTCTCAATATAATTCAATATTCTATTGGAAATGGTGATTCGTATCGAATTTGTCTGATAACTTCACTACGGTTTTTTAGTATTATTCAATTGCAAAATATAGGTCATTGAAATGAACGTGAATACGCCGTGAAATCAATGATTGTGGAATATGAATATTCTTCAATTCAACTCGATTTTCAAATTCTGATTCTATAGACCTATGGAATCCGAATTTGATTCGACTTTTGTTGTTGATCGATACCTTGTTCTTAGAATCAAATGGGAAAATAAATACAATTTTCAATTGAAATGAAAATATATAACTTTGGTGATACACAAACCTTCAATTTATTTTTCTCTTTGTGGATAACTTTGTTCGTTCGAGTTCGGAATATACCCTCTTGAAGGTGTGCAGACCTATTTCTTTTCCCTGAGAATTTCAACGCAAACTTCCAACAATGATGTCTCAAAAAGTGCTAAGGGCCAGTTATATATACTGCAGTGAACTGTTGTTCAAGTAAACCGAGTTTAGTTGTTAAGCGACAAAATATTTTATTGGCTAATACTTATTTCATTTATTACAACAATCCTCTGAGCTGGCATAGGGAGTTCGTGAAAACTCTTCTAGGTTAGGAAAAATAAATAATTAATTTTCAAATTCGTGATGACCTTGGAAATTTCCATTTTCGGCATCATAATGGACTGGCCTTGACTGGCGAGAGCGCTGGATCTGGTACTTGAAAAAATGGCTAATAAAACGATAACGTGTCAGTTATTGCGGTTGTCGAAGAAGAAAATTAGAAACTTTTCTGCCCATTTGTTATTGAGACAATGTGAAATAACTGTATTATCGGTTTGTATAACTGTATTGGTGTGTTCACGTTACCGGGGATATAAGCACATTAAGAATTTCGATGAGCAGAATGAACGTTTCTTATAAAATAAGACGAGGTCGGGACTGTGTCAAGAGGTCGGCGGGGTGTTTTTCCCAGCTCTGCTTCTTCTTCTTCTTCATCTGAGCGAACAATTGTTCACAATTGGTGATTCATAGGCACCCTGTTTTGGCAAATACATGGTGGTATGTTACATACTATGACAAGTGGTTGTACTTAGGATTTATTACAGAAAGGAAAGAAGGGTTTCAACTCATTTTGTTCACAGAATGAGTGTAAACTGCTAGATTCAGAGTACTGTTATTGTTCATCTCATTATAATTGTTCGCTTATACCTATGATATCAGAATCGTTATAATTGAAACCAATTACCCCTAACAAATAATTTTCGTCCCTAGCATTTAGTATATCAGTATTTCGACCATAGCCAACTGCCAAATACATCGTTGCCATCTGAACGACACGAAATAAACAACCAGCTATGTCTTAGTACGAAAATAACTGTTCTTCCTAGGATACTATGGTTTCCAAGAAGACGGCGCGGCGATATCTGATCGGATAAATCTTTTTCCGCCTCCCTCTATCCACAGTATACATTTTCTGGCTTCATTGTTGGGAGCAAAGTCGTAGTATTCCTCCCTAGGAAGGAAAAGTAAAAGTGTTTGGTACGCAATCAATGAAATATCTCATAACGGCCTCGACGACCTGAACTGATTTTTACCAAATTTTATATGCGTATTCAGTAGGTCTGAGAATCGGCTACTATCTATTTTCCATACCCCTAAGTTATAAGTGTTTTTTTTTATATTTTTTGACGAAATTTTTTGTTTTTATTTTTTTATAATGTGGCATTAAAAAACACATACAACCCCTTAATTTTTACTTTTTTATCACCAACCCCTATTTTTTTATGGCCATTTTAGAAATTTAATCATATTTTATCCCGCTCGATAACTGATCAATTATAGTGTTTTTAACTCTACTTCGATTAAAAATCTAACAATTTTTTCAAGAAAATAAACATTTATTTTTATTATTAAAGTTCAATCCTGATATATGCTTAGTGTTACCAATCTCAAATTCTTGAAATTTGCCGCGCCTTTACTGGTGAACAACGTGATGCCTTGGTCTTATCTACTTCAAATTTCAAATTGGAATTTCTTCAAAGAATTGATGGAAGACATGTTTCGTATTTTATTGAAATGCATCGTCTAACGGAGTTGAAAAGGAGTAGAAAATCATTTTAGGGGTTAATAAAGGCACAGCCTAAACCACTGATTGTATAGTTCTGAAACTTGGAGGGTGTCTTCTTTGTGTGACGTAGGTATCCGATAAGAAATATTTTCCAGAAATTCCACTTCTAAGAGGGTGAAATACGGGTTCAAAATTTATATGGAACAACGTGATTCATAGGTCCAATCCATTTCAAATTTTGCATAAAAATTCTTCAACAGAAAAGATGGAAGTCGTGTTTCGTATTTTAGTGAAATAAATCACCTAACGGGGTAGAAAGTTATTTTAGGGGCTAATCAACGCACGGCCTATACAACTGAAGAGGTCTGAAACTTAGAGGGTGTATCCTTTATATGATGTAGGCATCCGATATGGGAAGTTTTTCCAAAATCCAAGCCTAAGGGGGCGAAGAACGGGATCATAGTTTGTATGGAACAACGTACTGCAATTTACTTCAAAGTTTGCAAGAATATTCTTCAACAGATTTGATGGAAGACATGTTTCATATTCTATTGAAATTCATTGTCTATCGGATAAAAAAGGATTCAACATTTTCGACTTCTTTCAAAAGCTCTTTCGAATGCGCCTAGAACTCAGAGCTGTTATGAACCCAATAAAACTAAGTACTAAGAACTACCCAATATGATAACATCACAAAAATTATCAACCCCAACGAAGTGGGCACGGGTCAGCTAGTTCTATAATATGAGTATCAATTTTACCGTTCATTTATAGAATACCACGTGTTTGCAAAATAGTAGAAATCAGTAAAAAAGATAAGATATTCTTAAGAAGTGAATATATTGAGAAAATGAAAGTTGAACGTCAAATCTTATAATAGAGCTACAAAAATACGCTATATAAATGATTGCGCAGAGTCTCTATAGCGCAGCATGGAACGGACAATATTCATGGTAGGTTTCAAGGCTATTGTAGATGCTGATTCGAATCCTGCGTCGAGTTCATTTTTTTTTTCATTTACAACCATATATGTAATGCTGTCGTTACTAACGTCATTGAAGGTTGGGAAGTGTCACATTACAGACCTCTATTTCCCGCCCTCATTTCATCTATTCTAGACTTCATCTGTCATTTATTTATATTGGTGACAATTGTATACCCCGTAGTCACGGTAACAATATATCTACTTGATTATTCTGAGAAAACCGAGTTCTTGGTAATTTGTCGTTGAATGTAATATTTTAGATACTGATCTAACTGATCTCACGACAGAAATGAATCACTCCCCACCTTGGTGTGTAATATACTATTTTCAGCTCTCTGTTTTGTATATTTTCCCAATTTTGGAAATTTCGGAGCATGATACCTACCGTACCTACTAGTTTTAGTTATTCAATAAATTTCTTCTGCATATTGCATAAATCATTTTTTTATGACTTGTTATTCAAGGAGGGCGACAAAATCATATGTTGAACATGAGGGTAAAGTGCCTTTTCCTCCCTTTAATGATTACTACCCTCTGCTACTCGTAGCAGCAAACTTCACCCTCGGAAAAAAAAGTAGCACTTTTTCCTAGCTATCTTTAGTGTACCAGCAAAAAATATCAGAAAAAAGCAAGTATATGAAAAAAGCTCCGTACTTTTACCTCGGATCGAGCTAGTTCCGCTCTTCTTCTCCTCCTTCTCTGCGACTACGACTCGGGCGGGCGGTGGAGGGGTGGTGGAATCGGCGTTGGACGAAACGTTGTCCCCCCTCAGTAGCTCCGCGCTGTCGCTGATCGTGCTCCAACTGTCGCTCGCTCCGAAATAATCCGAAAACGTGTCCATTTTACGACGCACGAGTCACTTTTTTCTGACCGTGCGCGGCGACAAGAGTGCATGGCCGAAGCGAAAAAAAATGTTTCTGCGTTCGGGTAGAGTCGCGCGTCTCCGGGAACGTTCGTGTTTTTTCGTTTTTCGGTTTTAGTTTGTGACGTCGATTTCCATTACACCTGCGGGGAGTGGGAAAACAACGGCAACGTGTTCGGCATAACGAGGCGATTTGGAATGGACGATTTTTTTTGGGGAGGGGGGAGGGTATTGTAACAGCATAATCAAACTACTATATAGAAGCGAATCCAATGACATATTTGGTAAAAGCCACGCCTTCCCAAAGTGCACCAATGTGAGCGTACTATAATATTCTATTGCTTTCGCTCCAGTGAGTCAAATGAAGACAGCTAATTGATTTGACGCATGTCACTTTTCTCAGTGTATTTGGCTACTGTTTGTATACCGTGTGACACAGACTCATGGTACACCCCCTTTTTCTCCTTTGTTTTTCTAGTTATATTATTGAAATTCGGAACATCGAATATGCTCACTGAACAACATTTCTCGACATATCTGAAAGGAAAAAAAAACAACCATTTTTCCGGAAATGACATCAACTTTCGATTCTTGAATGGGACACCCTGTATATTGTTACATGGTCGGCTAGGGACGATCATGAGGAATCCAACGATATCAGGTTTGATGATATCTCCAATGATTGCGGAGATATCGCTATTTATATTATCCATAAGCTGAACGATTTGGAGAAACTTTTTCTGGCGGGTCAATTCAATTCTCTCTGCCACTCATTGAGCTTATGAATAAAATAAATGGCGATATCTCCGTAGTCATCGGAGATAACACCATAAAAACTGGTATCGTTGGATTCCTCATGATCATCCCTAACCGATCATGTAACAATATACAGGGTGTCCCATTCAAGAATCGAAAGTTGATGTTATTTCCGGAAAAATTGGAAGTTATTTTTTCCTTTCAGATATGTCGATGAAGGTGCCAAAGTTCGATCATAGTCAAATATTTTTGGGACAACAATTGTGTTGGGTTATCAATTCGCTTCTGTATAGGCTAAAAAATAAGTGAAAATGAGTCCTCTTCGAAAGTAAACTTCTCGTGGTCATGCCATTTTTACTTCGAATTCCAAACAAAGGAGAAAAGCTAGTTGCATACTTTTTATTGAACCACTCCAAATATCGTTTAGAAATGTAGCAAATTTGAAGGGAACTTCAAAGCCCTAATTCCCAACAAAATACAATTTCAAATTCTAATATACCCAAGGGCATGGGAAATGAAAATCAGAATGTACCTGTACAAAAAAAATTACTACAGATGGTATTTATCTTGGAATAGGACAAAGTAGACGAGCATTTTAGCCCGTCCTTAGCATTTTTGGCTGATAGTTCGGCTAATAATTACTGGATTAATATTGTATTATGCTTGAATAGATGTTTCAGAAATGGGTTTCTAATATTATTGACAAAGTGTCATTTTTCATGGCAATCCAGAGAACGTTATCAACTGATATTTTCTTATTGAGAAGATGACTAATAAAATCGATACGAATTTCTTTCAATCAATGCCATAATCAAGACGGCAAATGCATATCAGACGATATGATTAAAATCTTGAATAATCAGAAATATCAACATTATTGAGAATTCTCACATCAAACAATTGACAGGAGGGGGTAAAAAATTTTCAATTGGTTCTTCCGTCATTTTATAAAAAAAAAACAACCGATAGGGATTTTCTGGGAGTTCATTCGAAACTTCGTCCATTCCTTACCGACGAATGTTGTACTCCGGAAGAATTAGGCAAATCCATGGAAATTACACGTTTGTGATTGATTCAAATGCTATGTTGTGGTGTGTAAGAGACATATTATGATTGTCGTTCCAATTTTACGAAGTAAGTCAGAGTACCGGTATACTTCATTCTCAATTACAAATAAAATGCTCATTTTAGTGCCGTTCCTGAATGATAAATCTCGAAATTGATTGAGTAATGTGTGATTTATATGACACACCAACGCTTCGATCACGTATATTTACTTTGAGGCACTCCTCGTACCTTCTATTCGAATTTTATTGAAATATATTCGTCTCCCGATGAAACGTTGAAATAGATCAGATTAGATTATATTTTTTAAAGTGTATCCAAATAACAAAACAGGCCATTGCCCGGAATGTGAATGAACCAATTATCAATTCATTGACGTAATTTAAGTAATAAGATTATAATTTGGAATGATACAACGAAAGTACATTTGAAAAGTACCATTTTGTAAATCATCGTCTTGAAATAAGAATTCGGTTCCAAATAGGGCCCACAACATATGTAGAAAATGATTGAAAGACGATTCGGGGGATTCTCGAAGATTAAAACGCGCCAAAGTTTGCGAAAAATTAAATATTCTTCTGATCCTTCTGAATTTGAATTTACAAACCCTTACCGAACCTCCAACTCACACAAAATATCCTTTTTTCAATAACTTATCTTAGAAACTGATAAGTGTTTCTCCTTAGTTTTTTGGGTTCTCCACCTACAAAAATCCGAAAAAATAAAAATTAATATTGAAATCTAAAGAAGTGTGGACAAGTTGCTGCGGCAATTAAGTAACAGATTCTTTTGGATAGAACAAATCCTATTAGTCAGCAACTTCTCGTACAACTCAAATATGCCTTATCAAAAAGTTCAAACAATAATGATTATCAAATACTTATCGTTGTTAACGTTTTCGATTCAAATCTGCTGACTAATAGTTTAGAAAATGAAGCTAAAGAAATGGTAAAACCTCGCAATTTTCTCGTCCAGCACCGATTTGTACAAAAATTTGGGATTAGGCTCATTACACCCTCTAGGTTATTTTCTATATCGTGCCGTTGTACACTTTTTGTTTTTTAGGGGTGAAAACTACCCCTAATTGTCAAAAATTATAAAATAACATTAAATATATAAATATGGGTAAAAATAGTTGAATAATGATTGTTTCATGCTTTAGGATACAATTTCATAATGTTCCAACCTACCCTTATGAACTACCCTTGAAAACATTAAAATTTTCATGTCTTCGAACTTTAGAATACACTGGTGGGAAATCAACCAAATATACACTCACACACGTGAGCAGATCTTTCTTCTTCTCTGCCATCCAATTGAATGGAAAAAGTTGAAAATATAACGTATAACGGCCGAATATACCGGTTATGTAGATCACTACGCTCCGAAGCAGGTAATTCAATTTTTTCAAAAACACATTGATCGGTTTTTTAAGCACAGCTCCTTCATTTTAGGTGATAGAAAATTTTTTCCATAGACGATTTTGTAGAGCTTCTCAAGAGCTAGAAAACAATGTGAATAAAATTACTCAAGATTCCTCAATTTTTGAATGGGGAGAGTTTAAAGCGCTTGACTAAGGTGATGTTCGATCGTAAATGTAGGTGTTAAACGGCTTTATCTCGCCGAATATTCACTTAACAAAAAATCTACACACAGGGAAATTTTTGTCATTGAGAAAGCTACAATTTAGTGCTGTATCGATTTTTTTCGTATCTTTAGTGTTTTGAGAGATGTTTATGAGAAAAGGGTTAAAAACACGAAATTGAAAAAAATCGTTTTTTCTTCAAACTCCAATTTTTCTAAAATAAGCCATTTTAAATTGGTTGAACTTCGTGGGTGTATTGATAGTACATATATTAAGAGAATCACAGAAGGGTGGCGATGAATTTTAGTTAGGGGGTACTTTGGAGGTTGTTTTCATAGATTTTTTTCGTAGAAAAAAGCGGGTACGGATCTCATTTTGATCATAAGTCGGTCAATTTTCATGCTAGGAAGACATTTTTTCATTTTTTTGAAAGCTTTAACTGAATACTTCAAAAAAGTTTCCATGAGCTTTCTCCGAAAAATGCAAATTTTTCTCGTTATTTCGCTTTGAATCTTCCAATTTATACATTTGACGAAAAAAGCTAAGCATTAATTTGCTGCATCTCAGTTCGTATGTGTCATAGGAAAATTATGAAGGAAATATTGTTTTTTTTTTCAAAAGCTACAATTTATCTCTTCAAACTTTTTTAATAAAATGTATAGTTTTAGAGTTATTTGCAAAAAAACATTAAAAAAAAATCGATTTGTCGCCGAAAAACTGTTACTTTCAACTTCGACTAACTCAAAAAATATTACTTTTACGAAAAAAGCGTATAAAACATTTTTTGTTAGAATTACTTTTTCCGTCGATACCTATAGTTAAAATGTAATAAAAAATGTCCACCCCCGAGATGGGGTGGCAACCATCCCCCAAGGCTCTAGCGTACAGTGTCATGATATAGAAAATAATTCTTGAGCTATTCCCTACCTTCTGTGAAAATTTCAGATAAATCCATGGTGGACGAAAAAATTGCGAGCCAAAATGCTTCATCTCCTGAACTATAATAGAACGTGTTCCACTCAGAAAGAACTATTTTTTTAACGCAGCAACTTTTCGGGGTGGATTGAAAATCTACCCTTTACACTTTTATGAATAACAATATTAATTCTCATTTTCTCAGGTTGTGGTAGGTTGAGAACCTAAAAAAAAATGAGGAGAGAGAATTCATCTACCACAAAACAAAGACTTTCAAACCTCGTTTCAAACAGTACCGAAAACAGTACTTAGAAGCATGATAATCTTCATATTGAGATAACACGCCTTTCCTTTGCTTTGATTACTTGAAAACTCTGGATTAAGTTAAGAAATTGCTGGCCGCCCCCAACCAAACCTACCCCAACTTTTATCCACCTCACCTAGATGCACTTATGAAGTGTTGAAGAAAATAGAATGTGTAAATGGCACCTGATTGAGTTTAAACGTGAAAATAAAAATATTCGGGGGTTACATCCCGAGTGCACCAAGTTTAATCGGTTAAAATGTGTGCTGCACTTCCATGATTCTCGAAATTTTGCTTAGCAAATGACATGAGTGTATGATAATTTGATAAAATCCCGAGACCGCACGTCGAGGGATTTTATTTCAAATTATTATACACGAAAGCATTTGCTTGAAAGCAAAATATTGAAAATCATGGAAATGCACGCATTTTGGTCGATTGAACTTGGTGAAGGAGGGATATATGTTTAGATTATTTCCAGAAAACGTGTAAAGTCAGGAAACATCAAAATCGAACACAGGAACAATATAGTACCCGAGATAGTACCTGAAAAGTGATCCAAACGCCCGGTTTGTTTCGAACATTTTAATCGGTTGAAAGGTCTAGTGCATTTAATCGCTGTAAAACTCTGTAAAAGCAGTCTAGCCTTCAACTGTTCCATCGTTTATTCGCATTGAGGGAAATAATCGTGAAAAAAATGCCTCAGGATTGAAATGATTATTAATGATCAAGGGCGATGAACACATTTATTGATCGATGACCTTCATCTGAGATCGGAGAATTTGTTGACAAAACGTTAAAAAAATTATTATTATTTTGATAGGCAAATTCGAGATACACGACAAGTTGCCGACTAATATAACGTGACCCATTCAGAAGGAACTGTTTTTAAAATTAACGTAGCAAATTTTCGAGGTTGATCAGAAGTAGGTCCTTTTACAGTTTCATAGTTGTTGTTGTTTCATAGTTGTATGGATTTCAATATATATTCCCAATGATTTTATTCTGTAAATCAACAATCTAAAAAACGAGGAAGAAAGAAAACATTTTTTGCTTATGTTGTGTGCCATATATGAAACTCATGCCGACTATTTCACTATGTAAACATCGACCATGTTTTGAAAAATATTTCCAGAAACTGAACAGAAGATGAGATCGGAATCATTAGTGTAGAAGTTGAAATCTTTCCTAGAGATCAATTACCCTAAAACCAAAATGATATATTTGCTCTCGACGCGCGTTTCGCTAACAAAGCTAGCATCTTCAGGAGAACAAAATTTATACCTAATTTAAAGACTAAGATTCATAAATCTGAAGTTTTCCGGTCCAATATGGACTTCGTTTGTTACTGCCACTCATTCTAATCAATTTCTTGACAATAATCTAGTGCAGCCACTACCATAAAACTTTGCAGGTAGTTGCTGCACTAGTTTTTAGATTTAGTATAAATTTTTTTCTTCCGAAGATGCTAACCTTGTTAGCGAAACGCGCGTCGGGTGCAAAAATGTCAGTTTGGTGTTAGGGTTATTGATCTCTAGGAAAAGTTTCAGAAATTGAACATCAATTACTATTCATTCGTTCCGTAGTTCTCTTGGTTTGTAACCTACCACAATCTGGAAAAATAAGAATCGAAATTGGAATCTATACTAGTGTAGAAGGGCAGATTTTTAATCTACCTTAAAGAGTTGCTGCGTCTATAGAAAAACAGTTCTTTCTGGATAAAACAATTTCAATTAGTCAGTAACTTCTCGTGTACCTCAAATTTTGTCTATCAATAAAAAATTTTGAGAACTAATATATATATATATAATCTCGGTAGTGTAGTGGTTAGCATATCTGTCTATCAAGCGGAAGGCCGGGGTTCGAATTCTCGCTGGGCCACCGTGCTGGGTAATCGCACGTTAAAAAGTAAGGCCTTGTTGATCCATTGCTCGCACGAGTTTCGACTTCTGAGGGTTGACGTTCGTTATATATATATATATATATATATATATATATATATATATATATATATATGTAGAAATTGATGTTTTCACGGATCTTCGATATGCGAGATTAATTTTCTGGGTTTTTATCCGTTAGGTATCTTCTGATTTGTTCGACGTTTCGAATTCCATTTTGAATTCATTCTCAAGAACTGTGAGACGAATATCTGTCCATACGGGGAGTGATTGACCAGGACGGTATGGACAGATATTCGTCTCACAGTTCTTGAGAATGAATTCAAAATGGAATTCGAAACGTCGAATAAATCAGAAGATACCTAACGGATAAAAACCCAGAAAATTCATCTCGCATATATATATATATATATATATATATATATATATATATATATATATATTACTGTTTAAATGCAAATATCTCTGGGCGGCAATCTTCGTAATTGACATTTGTTAAATATTTCAAATATACATCACTTCTTATTATATTTTTGATAGTCAAAATTTGGGTTATACGAGAAGTTGCTGACTAATTATATTTGTTTTTTTCAGAAAGAACTGTTTTTCGATAGACGCAGCAACTTTTCCGTGTAGATTGAAAATCTGCCCTCCTACACTTGTGTAGATTTCAATATTAATTCTTATTTTTTCAGATTGTGGTGGATTACAAACCCAGAAAACTACGGAACAAATATCGATCCACCACAAAATAATGACGTTCAAACAGTATCAATTACTTATTAACTAACATTTCCAAACGAAGAAACGTCGAAAAGTCAAATAACAGGATTTTCCCCATTTTAGCCTAATTCCACCGGAGTACAGAAAAACAAAAAGGCGCCACGTCATATATCATCAACTCTCTTCCGATAATCGATGCGGATGGGCCGAAACGTTTCTTCTCTTTCTTCTCAGCGCGGCGATAAGAGAATCGGTCTCTCTAGGCCCGGGTCATTGGTAAATCAACAAACACAAACAAGAAATATTCGGAGTTTCGCGCGGTCATTGCTCTCGACAGTGGCGTCGTCACGGGGCGTGAAATCTGATACAGAGGAGCGATAAAAACCCCGCAGGGTAGTGTGCAGATATGTACGGTCGTTGACGAAATGGTTAAGACTCACTCATCTTGACAATTATTACGATGACTTAACATTTCGACTTCGTAAGGCGTATTTATATTGATGCAGGTAGTCTGGAGTGTTAATTACTTCTGTCAGATTCGGAGAGTAATCATCAGTATCAGTTGCCGCAACTACCTGCTGTGATTTCATTAGTTATTCTTGATTTCCTCCGAATGGAATTCCAAATTCTGTTGAGACTCAACGCTTCTTCTTTTCTGTTGAAATTGTCCGTGTGTTTGTGGATCTCTATCGCCTCCCTGGTTGGTGAGGGTAACCACAGGATTCTGTATGGAAATGCGAAACTGATTGCCCCCAACCAGGGTACGGGAGGCGATAGAAATCCCCCGACACACAATCAATTTCAACAGAAACGAAGAAGCGTTGAGTCTCAACAGAATTTGGAATCCCATCCTGAGGACATCAAGAATAACTAATGAAATCACGGCAGGTAGTTGCGGCAACTGATACTGATGCAATATCTGTTCCTCAGAATATTTTTTTGACCTATTGCTGAAAAAGTTTAATCGTACTTCAAAATTTTTTTTTCTTGATGCTAAGTAAGTACCTCACTTGATTATCTCATAAAACTGATTTTACTATCAGAAGTAATGCTATATCCAACTTTTCTTATGAAGGATACGTTTGATTCTCTAGTGGAAGTGGTATTTGAACCAATTTTTGTTTATAGTTCCAGTATTTATTGAAACAACGAACTTCACCCATGTTTTGTCTGAGCTAATGAAACGGAATTTGTTAAATTTGAATAATTTCGTCACAGTTGGAGTTGAAATTTGGTGAAAAGGTGAAAAATTCAAAAATTGACCGAATATGTTCTTAGGGTTCTTTAAAAATTCGATGATATGCATTTTTATGTTTTTGTGTAGAAATAACATTCGAAATTTTAGTTGAAATTGTTCAAAATCAAGAATGAGAGATATCGAGGATTTAAGCTTACTCTTTCCACGTACAACGGCGGGTTTATGAAAAAAATAAGATGAAAAGAGAAATAAAATAGTATAAAATGATATTCACGTTGCAGGCGATGCGTTTATAAAATGAATGAGCTAAAATAAGGAATGGGCAGTATGTTGAAAGTTTTTCAACTTGTTATTTCACCTTATAGTCTAAGAGCTACTGACGCACGTTTCATGAAGTGTTTTATGCACCTTGAAATTTTGCTATAATGCATCTCTTGGGTAGATGTGAAGGTGAGTATGTGTTGGCTAGACCTACCTTGGGACACCAGGTACTGCGCATAGAAGAAAGAAGAAAGTAGCATAATCGGCGATAAATCGCCCAGTCTGGCAACCCTGCCAGGGTTATCAGCGAGTGATGAGCAGGTAGAAAGTCAGTCCTCGCGTTTCGATTGGTCAGCTGTGATATCGAAGAACGCACAGGGTTGTATTAGGCTGTCACAGTCTACTACTTATGAATAGTATTAATACGTTTGGAGAGCACGTATTATTTCAGACAATATGTCCAGCACAGATACGGATGGGATTGAAAACAATGTCGTATCAAATGAAGAGTGCACGGAAAAAACGATGAATGCCCAAGAACCAAGAATATTAAGGAAAGCGTTTTTTAATTGAAATTCGGGTTATCAGCTATTCACTCATTATCTTCAGCTAGTGAGAAAAACAGTCCCTCTTGATATGTTTTCTTATAATCACGTTTATAGCTAGCCATCAGAAATACCTTTCAGAATTCGAAATGCAAAATCTTTCATCGTTTTTGTCGAGTATATGAATTTTAAAATTCACGTTTTCTATGTGACTGTTATCGATATTCCCGTTCATTCAGGTACCAGAAGATGCAGCTTATTGACAGGAAAAATATTATGTCTACAAATAAATTTGGTAAAAATGGATTGTTTTCATTCCTCCCATGTGCTCTTAAATTGCTTATAATAATAATAGTCCTCCTCGAAATAGAATAAAGAAAAGGCATTTGAGGCATTCTATAGAAACACCTCTTTTCAGTAGTTACAAGTCCTGCCCTGACCCACTGAAAGTGTATGCCTTTTGTTATTATTTTTAATTATTGAATTGAAGACGGTGTTTGAATGTCTTATTCATTATCCGTTGTGAAATTAGCTCAATTTTACATAGAAGATTGTTGGCTTCTTAATAAAACACAACAACTTTGGATTATTTCTTTATGTTAACCCCCTTGAAAGTGTCTGCCTCATTCATTATCCATTGTAAAATTAGCTCAATTTTACATTAATGATTGTTGGCTTCTGAATAAAACACTTCATTTAGTTAAGAAAAAATAACAACTTTGTAAATTTTTTTTTCATGTTAACCCCCTTGAAAGTGTCTGCCTCATTCATTACCCATTCTAAAATAAGCTCAATTTCACATTAAAGATTGTTGGCTTCTGAATGAAACACTTCATTTGGGCCATATTTTTTTGCACCTTTCCTCTATGCGCAGTACCTGGTGTCCCAAGATTGGTCTAGCCAACACACACTCACCTTCACAACTACCCAAGAGATGCATTATAACAAAATTTCGAGGTGCATAAAACACTTCATGAAACGTGCATCAGCAGCTCTCCGACTATTATTTCGTGAATCATTGTGATCATTCGTGGATAAGTCTCTTTGGCCCTTTATCATAACCAAACTTCTATTGAATCCTCTTCCACTAAGGCATTAGTATGTTCAAGAAAAAAAAGAAGCCGAGACGGTACAAAGTCCGTCCCGTAAGCAGGCAAAAAGGAAATGTGGATTGCTACCAGAAAATGGTATCTTCATGGGCACACAAAAGAAATTAGAAAAACATAACCTACCAATTTAACGTCAGGTGCTGACACATACAAAAATTGCTGCCAACCTACAAATTACTTCGATATGGATGGTCCGGAAATATTCTCATCGTCTAATATTCAGATGTCAGGAGTAACTATTCCCAGAAAATCAAGTATATCGATGCTAGGAATTACGATCAGTGATAATCTCTCATGGGAAAACCATGTGAGATCGATCGCTAACAATGCTTCCCAGAAACTTGGATTTCAATTTCGCGCGAAGAAAAACTTCACGTCTCGCCAGCTTCTAATGATCTACAAGGCTCAGATACGACCTGTCTTGGAATATAGTTCTCATGTGTGGAGTTCGCCACCAAAACATTCGTTGAGGCTTCTCGATTCTATTCAGAGAAAGGCAATTCGTCTTGTTGGTGATTCTTCGCTCACAGACTCGTTCACTTCATTTGAACATCGTAGAAGGGCCAGAGACTTGTCTCTCTTCTAGAGATATTTCCACGGTAGGTGCTCTTCTGAATTGTTATCAATCGTTCCCCCCTTGGCAACACCCACACGGATGACTCGACTAGTACAGAATTCCCACCCCTTTGTTGTGAGCTTGGAGAACTGTCGAACCTCTCTTGCTCAGGGATCTTTTTCAATAGAACAGCTGAGCCTTGGAACTCCTTGCCAGAAGAGGTTTTTCCTGAGGCTTATAAACTTCAGAAATTCAAAGTGAATGTTGATTCGTATCTCCTGTCCCTTGATTCACTCGGTGTTCTTCGAACATTACAGGGCTTCCCTTTCGTATGAATATGCATATAAAAAAAATAGTTTCCATCTTAGTTTTTTTTATAGACAAGTACATTGTTATTTTACTTCTTGCATTATTCTATTCCCTTTCTTATAACATCTGACGCTAAGGCTTTTCTTGCATCTCGAATACGGTCAACTCTGAGAGCTTCACCGAAACTTTTTTCCCACATTCTTCTGGCACGTACGAACCACGGATTTCGAACGCCATCTTTCGAAACGCACACGCGTTCGGTGACTCAACCGAAAGGTTACGCACTCTGCGGCTCTTTAACTCGGACCGGTTCTCGATAGATTTCGGCGTTCCTTAACCTCCGATGTCCTTGGATGCACGCTCGTAAAAAGCGACTATCTCGTAATGAAAACCCGAAACTTTCCCAAAGGTCGACGGCCTGGCCGCCCGGCCCACCACAGCAAAGATCGATATTCTATTTCGGTAGGTGTTTTCGAAACGAACCTTTCGACGGTTTCAGACGGCCCCTATGTAGGGTTTCGTTAGTCCCGGGACGTCCGTACCCCCACTAGCAATGATGATAAATACCGGGCTTTCCTGCTATCCATCGCAAACGTAACCAAAATTACTTATCCCAGGCATTTACAGGTGCTGGATACATATCTCAAAAATATCACCAAGAATAAATGGATTCATTTGTGCACGAATTGCTACATGTGCAGATGATAAACAAATATTTTTTTTCAAAATTCCATGGTTAACAACCACTAGTGGAGTGAAAAAAGCACATGGCCCAGTGTGAGCACAGAGCACAAAATAGCAATCATAGGGATCTTGTTTGAATGTTGAGGTGGTAAAAATATTCTGGAATACGTTTTTGGCCTTTCTCTCCCCTAGAAATGGAAAGGAAAAAGTTTTGAGTTCTTATAATATCTATTATTTGGGCAAAATGGTATATTGGCCCCGATACGTAACTGCCAAATTAAAAAGAAGCAAATTTGAGTGACTATTTTGTCAGTTACGTGTTGTTGTCATATGAATTTGAAGATTTAATTAACGAATTTCCCCTGCCTCCTATTTCAAGACTATACTGGAAAAATTTCAGTGGAGTTGCAATTTTTGTACGTAGTGTCAAAATGTGTTTTGTGTTTGACGAAATCTACTTCTGATTGAATTTCACCAGTGTTTATACTGGTGAAACATCAAGGCCATTCACAATGAGGACAGCTGAACATAAAAAACGACTTGAGGAGACAAGAAATAGATGAGTCGAAAATAGCTGAACACATTATCGGTTATAATTGCACGAGTGCATGAAATTACCGATAATTTTGCAAGAAAGCGTGATATTTAAAAATTGCAAGAGTTAATTTTCATATTTTGGCGAAAGTGCCCGAGTCCGAAGGACGAGGGCTCTTTTACGCAATATGAAAATAACCGAATGCAATTTTCATAAGATATCACGCATGAATGCAAAATTATCTGGTCATTTTTATGCACGAATGTAATTGATTGGAATATTTCACGAATAAAGAAATTCTCAAGGAAATGTTATTTTTTGTTCATTTAGACTTTCCTCTATAGATTGTATGGAGCCCTCACCAAAACGCGAAATGTTTTTCTATTTTTGAAGTCTATCTGACATTCATTTGTGTTGTTTACTGACTTCTAGCGATACGGTTTCAAATGTGTTGTTATGGTGAACTTGATACAATGCAATTACCGCTGTAAGTTCTCGATAATTGCATTGCTCTTATGGAACATTTTATACATGAGGGAAATATTCTCATGAATTTGAAGATTCAATTAACGAATTTTTCCTGCCTCCTATTTCAAGACTATATTGAAAAAAATTCAGTGGAGTTGCAATTTTTGTACGTAGTGTCAAAATGTGTTTTGTGTTTGACGAAACGTACTTCTAATCGAATTTCACCAGTGTTTATACTGGTGAAACATCAAGGCCATTCAAAATAAGGACAGCTGAACATAAAAAACGACTTGAGGAGACGAGAAATAGATGAGTCGAAAACAGCTGAACACATTATCGGTTATAATTGCACGAGTGCATGAAATTACCGATAATTTTGCAAGAAAGCGTGATATTTAAAAATTGCAAGAGTTTTTTTTCATATTTTGGCGAAAGTGCCCGAGTCCGAAAGACGAAGGGGCTCTTTTACAGAATATGAATAATTTAATATCAGCGCCTTAGACCGCTCCCCTACGGAGAGCTCCAAAAATTTGATTGAAAAATTAAAGAGATAAATCATGCATTTGTCAAATAAAAAATTTAATCATTCTAACTGTATTTCTGCTGGTGAAGGTGTCGAAGGTGAATTTCCCATATCGCTGGTATCAAACATTTTGTTATGATTATCGAAGTTTGGCTATATTCTTCGAAAATTCAATACCTATACCGATTTTGACTTGACAAACGTCAAATGCAGAGCATGCACATCATGCTTGATTGATACAGGTGTAGATAAAAATACTACACGTAACTGACAAAAGAGTCACTCAATTTTGCATCTATTTAATATAACAGTTACGTATCGAAAAAAAAATATACCAATTTGCCTAAAGAACATATATTATAAGGACCTAAAACTTCTTCCTTTTCATTTCTAGGGGAAAGACAACCCAAAAAATGGATTTCAGAAAATCATAGGGATCAACTCAAAAACTGCGTGTACATAAAAAGTGGGGACGCCACGTTTATTTTTAGAATGATAACCTGTGCAGCTGACGAACTGTTGTCAGCGATATTCGATGCCTCGTTGCGTTTTTGTGGGTTCCGCGTTGCGTTCGTGGCCTTTGAGGAATGCATCGATATCGTGCGAGCAAAGCCCGATGCGTGTCGTGTATTTTTGGCTCGCGGGAAAGAATAACAGATCGTTTGGAGGGTTTCGGTTTCGATCAATTTCGCGTGATTGACAAGATTTATGACAGCGGCGTGAAAGCTCAAATCCGGCTCGTAGGACCGCATAATGTTCCGTCATTATCGAATCCAGCTCAAAGGACCACAAAATCAAATTTGTCCGTTTCGCAGAATCAAACAATAAGGCATTCAACGAATTTGTTATTGAATGTATACAAATTTGTTGTAGACATTCCAAACAGTGATATCTATATATTTTCACGAATCCGCGCTGGTGATTTGTTTTGGGATTTGGCATTTCGACTAGTTTGGCGTGCATCCAAAGGTTTAGCACGAAATATATGACCGGATTTATCGGTATTCGAGCACAATCATAGCCCCAGTCACAAGAATGATAATGATTAAGGAGAAAAAAGAAAATAATTTTGAATATTTCGCATACTGAAGGTATTGACAAATATATTTTTTTTTTGGCAATATCAATCAAAAGTAACAGAGTAATAAAGATCAATGGAGTGTATAAGATCTGAGTGAAGATAGTTTCTCAATTACTATTCGAGACTGGTTATGAGGGAATATTCACGAAACAAAGGAGGCATGACAATTCCAAAGCGGAAATGAAGACATTACAATAGTAGCAAAATCATCGAACTGTTGAATTTCATTTCCAAAACTTCTTGAGCGAACCGATTTCTACTGTGAAAACTAAAAGTAAGAGCGTTTATTTTTAGAAAATGTTCAGTTCATCTAGTCTTTTTGATCCCTACGACAATCATGCTGTTTAGAGGTCATTACAAACGGAATAATTACAAGGGCACACACGCGTTATGTCATTCATGAGGACGAATACGTTTTCATTCATCTGTTTTAATCTTGTGTATTTGTTGATGAAAAATGATTGGGTTTAGCAAGATGATAGCTTTGATATTTTGTTTGTTCCTAAAGAGAAATGTACTTTCAACGTCAAAATTGAGGTGAGGGAATTTCTAAAGATTCTGGAATTTTATTATAAAGTATTCAAGCGGTATCCAAAAAAGATTTTTTTTTTCAATAACAACTAGACGAAACGTAAATCGTCGGTTTTCGGAAATATATATATATATATATATATATATATATATATATATATATATATATATATATATATAAAGAGGAAGGGTAGTCGTTGCTGACTAGTTAAGAATAGAACCAGTGAATAGTGGGGTGTTTCAGCAAGTAAAGGAGTACTCTTTTAAGTTAGTCCAAGCTTTCGGAAAATTTTATTTCCATCATCAGGGAAACTACAATAATATATAAAAAGTTGTAAAGTAATTCTAAAATATTAATAGCTAATGACTTACATCTTATTTGAGGATGGTTACATTGATGTTAGAGATGGAATGATGGTACATTGTTGACGATGAAACATGATACATAATTAAAACTTGATTGAAAATTCTTTCAGTTAAAATCTAGACGTTACTCTCACGTGAGCTTGTCAGTTATACTAATTGAAATTTGAAGTATGACATTGATTTGAATTTTGAAATATGAAGTTGACAAATTGAGTTGTGGCTGAGGGCCTGGGTTGTCAGTGTGTTACCAACTGAATTCTAGTTACTAATTTGATACAATTTAAATTGAAATATTACTAAATTGTGGCTACCTTGGATTTTGATTATGCAATTGAATTACTGAAACTAATATTGCTATTGGATAGGTTCTTCAATTGCATAATCAAAATCCAGGGTAGCCACAATTTAGTAATATTTCAATTTAAATTGTATCAAATTAGTAACTAGAATTCAGTTGGTAACACACTGACAACCCAGGCCCTCAGCCACAACTCAATTTGTCAACTTCATATTTCAAAATTCAAATCAATGTCATACTTCAAACTTCAAATTTCAATTAGTATAACTGACAAGCTCACGTGAGAGTAACGTCTAGATTTTAACTGAAAGAATTTTTAATCAAGTTTTAATTATGTATCATGTTTCATCGTCAACAATGTACCATCATTCCATCTCTAACATCAATGTAACCATCCTCAAATAAGATGTAAGTCATTAGCTATTAATATTTTAGAATTACTTTACAACTTTTTATATATTATTGTAGTTTCCCTGATGATGGAAATAAAATTTTCCGAAAGCTTGGACTAACTTAAAAGAGTACTCCTTTACTTGCTGAAACACCCCACTATTCACTGGTTCTATTCTTAACTAGTCAGCAACGACTACCCTTCCTCTATATATATATATATATATATATATATATATATTTCCGAAAACCGACGATTTACGTTTCGTCTAGTTGTTATTGAAAAAAAAAATCTTTTTTGGATACCGCTTGAATACTTTATAATAAAATTCCAGAATCTTTAGAAATTCCCTCACCTCAATTTTGACGTTGAAAGTACATTTCTCTTTAGGAACAAACAAAATATCAAAGCTATCATCTTGCTAAACCCAATCATTTTTCATCAACAAATACACAAGATTAAAACAGATGAATGAAAACGTATTCGTCCTCATGAATGACATAACGCGTGTGTGCCCTTGTAATTATTCCGTTTGTAATGACCTCTAAACAGCATGATTGTCGTAGGGATCAAAAAGACTAGATGAACTGAACATTTTCTAAAAATAAACGCTCTTACTTTCAGTTTTCACAGTAGAAATCGGTTCGCTCAAGAAGTTTTGGAAATGAAATTCAACAGTTCGATGATTTTGCTACTATTGTAATGTCTTCATTTCCGCTTTGGAATTGTCATGCCTCCTTTGTTTCGTGAATATTCCCTCATAACCAGTCTCGAATAGTAATTGAGAAACTATCTTCACTCAGATCTTATACACTCCATTGATCTTTATTACTCTGTTACTTTTGATTGATATTGCCAAAAAAAAAATATATTTGTCAATACCTTCAGTATGCGAAATATTCAAAATTATTTTCTTTTTTCTCCTTAATCATTATCATTCTTGTGACTGGGGCTATGATTGTGCTCGAATACCGATAAATCCGGTCATATATTTCGTGCTAAACCTTTGGATGCACGCCAAACTAGTCGAAATGCCAAATCCCAAAACAAATCACCAGCGCGGATTCGTGAAAATATATAGATATCACTGTTTGGAATGTCTACAACAAATTTGTATACATTCAATAACAAATTCGTTGAATGCCTTATTGTTTGATTCTGCGAAACGGACAAATTTGATTTTGTGGTCCTTTGAGCTGGATTCGATAATGACGGAACATTATGCGGTCCTACGAGCCGGATTTGAGCTTTCACGCCGCTGTCATAAATCTTGTCAATCACGCGAAATTGATCGAAACCGAAACCCTCCAAACGATCTGTTATTCTTTCCCGCGAGCCAAAAATACACGACACGCATCGGGCTTTGCTCGCACGATATCGATGCATTCCTCAAAGGCCACCAACGCAACGCGGAACCCACAAAAACGCAACGAGGCATCGAATATCGCTGACAACAGTTCGTCAGCTGCACAGGTTATCATTCTAAAAATAAACGTGGCGTCCCCACTTTTTATGTACACGCAGTTTTTGAGTTGATCCCTATGATTTTCTGAAATCCATTTTTTGGGTTGTCTTTCCCCTAGAAATGAAAAGGAAGAAGTTTTAGGTCCTTATAATATATGTTCTTTAGGCAAATTGGTATATTTTTTTTTTCGATACGTAACTGCTATATTAAATAGATGCAAAATTGAGTGACTCTTTTGTCAGTTACGTGTAGTATTTTTATCTACACCTGTATCAATCAAGCATGATGTGCATGCTCTGCATTTGACGTTTGTCAAGTCAAAATCGGTATAGGTATTGAATTTTCGAAGAATATAGCCAAACTTCGATAATCATAACAAAATGTTTGATACCAGCGATATGGGAAATTCACCTTCGACACCTTCACCAGCAGAAATACAGTTAGAATGATTAAATTTTTTATTTGACAAATGCATGATTTATCTCTTTAATTTTTCAATCAAATTTTTGGAGCTCTCCGTAGGGGAGCGGTCTAAGGCGCTGATATTAAATTATTCATATTCTGTAAAAGAGCCCCTTCGTCTTTCGGACTCGGGCACTTTCGCCAAAATATGAAAAAAAAACTCTTGCAATTTTTAAATATCACGCTTTCTTGCAAAATTATCGGTAATTTCATGCACTCGTGCAATTATAACCGATAATGTGTTCAGCTGTTTTCGACTCATCTATTTCTCGTCTCCTCAAGTCGTTTTTTATGTTCAGCTGTCCTTATTTTGAATGGCCTTGATGTTTCACCAGTATAAACACTGGTGAAATTCGATTAGAAGTACGTTTCGTCAAACACAAAACACATTTTGACACTACTAAGCTTGGACTAACTTAAAAGAGTACTCCTTTACTTGCTGAAACACCCCACTATTCACTGGTTCTATATATATATATATATATATATATATATATATATATATATATGTATATATATATATATATATATATATATATATATATGTATATATATATATATATATATATATATATATATATATATATATATATGAATATTCTACCATGAAAGTTTTTTATGATTCAGAGTCCAAAAATTACTGAAAACTGGAATAGAGAGAAATTCGAAGCGATTCGTGATAACTGAAATACTGTCGGAAGGAAAATAACCTAACTTTTGTTTTGAAGTGTGATTCATGAAGAAGTTGACCTGTCAAGAGGTTGTCTACATGGGAATATGTATGATGAGAATAATATCTGAGAGATAATATTAAACCCTCATTAAACTTCAAACGGGAGTTAATACACGAAGGCCAAAGTGAGGGGCTGCTGAAACTCGTGTTACTGATTGTAGTATCGAAAACCAGAAAAAAAGGTGTCAGAGGATAAAAAAAATGAGATATGAAGGACCAACTTATAACGTCTTCGGATCTTTTATATATTTATTCATCGTTAATTCATGACCGCGAGGAAGAGTGTTGCGTACTGTATTCAAGGAAAAGTCACCTATTCGTTTCGAAGGACCAAACTATCACCAAGTTTCATCATCTCAATCAGAATATGACAAGGGCCACTACAGAAAAAAATACATTTTTGCGTTCGGAACGAAGAACGTTTCACGTGTCCGCGCTGTACATGCACCTACGGTCACCCTGTACCTACTTCAACTCCAAACACTGCCGAAGCCCGGGTCATGCCTGACGCCGAAAAATTAACACGTTCTCCAGGTCAACGACCTCGTCGAAAGAGATTCTCAAGCAATCGATTAAAGATCTTTCGGACGACAATTTTCCTCGTGATTCGGGCTCGAAACAGGACGCGGTTCCTAGTAACCGGCGGACTTTTCTGGCGTTTTCTTGGAGGCGCGGTCCGAAGCCGTCGACCCCGGGGTTATTCACCGCCGAATATGGCGAGATCGTTAAAGGCCGCGCCGAGAAGAACGCAAGAACATCTCAGAGACCCATCCGAGATATCGAACGGAAAAAAGAGCGATACGGTCGTTTATTTTCGTCGCAGGAGTGTGAACGACCGACCGACAACTTACGACACACTACAACGGTTACATCAACATCCCTAATCCGGGCGATTGCCTTTCGGGGGCCTACCTGCGCTTGAGGGGGTGCACTGGCTCGCGGATCGCACACGTTTCCGGATATTTCGGGTTTCACAACACTTTCCGGGTACTCCTTCGTGGCCTACCGATCACTACACTCGTGAGACTGTCGAACTAGCCACCTGTCGGACCCAGCGAGAGCCGAATTTTACCACTACCACTATTTTCCGTGGGTTTCTCTCTCCGTCTTTCTCTCGCCGAAAATTCGGCGGACCAGGAAGGACGGCGGCGCGTTTCCACTGTTTTTTTCTAGAAAGTCCGTCCAGTATCTGTGCGTGTAGTAATACGGGAACGGTCTCGGGGCCGGCGCCGGCTCGACTGGTGCCGTCTTCGTCTAGCTCGCGGTAGGGAGGAACGACGTAAGTCGCAGCGTCGGTTTTCGTGACGTCGCGGTCCCCACTCGCTCGGCTCGGGTTCGACGACCTCTTGCCGTACACACACACACTGCGATCGAGCGCATGGGCGGGTGTCGCGTGTGGGCGCGGGGTACGATTCGGAATCGATAGAAACGTTTTTCGGAAAGAAAAAAAAACGTTCGGGTCCGGCTCGAACGACCAAATTTTTTCTCCCGATTTTTATGAGCGATGAAAAAGCATTTTCCTACGACCACATAGAAAAGTGACACATATCGCACTCTTTACTTCCATGGAAAGTTACTTTCGCACCTTTCCGCACGGCTGTCAATGAGCCGTCAAACCCGTGAATCCTGTAAGATTTACAGATGCAATTATTGATTGGTCCTCTCCAGTGCTATTATTTATATAAAAACTGGACTGATAGGTTACTAATTATTCATAAAAATAAAAAAAAAGAAATGTTGTATTATAAGTGATTACTTATTGTCAGATTTCTTCATTTCACTATAAAAGTGGTTGCAAATTCATGTGCACTTTTTATAGTAACAATATTCAAATATAGACTAACACAAAAAAAAAAAATTGAGATTAGTCAGGCAACTCAATATACTAATTGTGTATTCACAGTTCACACAACAATGATGTCCATTCAACAGTTATATAAGAATTAGAAAGTATTTATTAAAAAAATCATAGCATTGACGCAACGATTCTGGCCGAAGCCATTAAATCTATATTCTTCTTCTTCTATTTCTTTATTCAACGTCGGCCTATTTCCGCTACTAAGGTCAATCACCGACGCCGGTGAGCACACCCCCTCAACCGGAAATTTTGCCGAACCCTCTGGTATTCCAACCAGAGGTAGGGATCTTTAACGTGCCCAACATCCATGGGGACTCGGGACCGACGGCTTTACGTCCCCTCCGAAGGGCGGCATATCCTCAATATATCTTGTGCTCATCGATATATTGTCTGCGAGCTATGTTATGCTATTCCGCTGCAGCTGTACGGGCTTTCGACACGGTATTTCCCTGTATGGTCACCCATCCAAGTACTAACCGCGCTCGGCGTTGCCTAACTTCAGATATCGAATGACTGTCAGTCAACCTGAAGAGCTGGGCTATGCCCAAATCTATATTCATCAATAGCCTGTCAGCTGTCAGGTTGGTGTTAAGGTGAATTCATATTGTAGCTCATATTACATATACACGATCTGATATTTACATATTTTTTAATGTAATAGGTGTTTTAAGGACAAATAGTGCGGAAGGTACCATTTTTCACACCAGGGGGAGATATTGTAGCACGAGGCGTAAGCTGAGTGCGACAATCTCACAAGATAATATACTATCTTGGGTGTTTTCAAATGAAAATTGGCAAATCCGGCTCGAAGGACCGAAGTTCTTCAACTATAATTATCATAACTGATTGCTAGGAGAAGGCATTGGATTCTGGGGAGAAATCACAAATTCTCTTCTGAAGACCAGCATTAACTTCGTTGACTGAAAAAAGAAGAATTTTATATTCAAAATAGAAGAACTACAAGTTTGATTCCAGATACCAAAAATCATTCCTGCTTCATTTTTTTCTTACCAGGAAATAGCGACTTATGACTATAAAGGTTCTAGTTCATCAGGAAATATTGACTATCAGCTGCAGGTAGACCCAATTGAAATCAATTGTATGATAAATTACACCCCAGGTTGTACTGATTGATTTTATTCATTCATTTCCCTTTCCCCACTTAGTGTAGAGGGATAGTCAGGTGTAGTATGTTGGAAAAAATACAATCTTAGAATTTCATACAAGAAAACCCTTACAAGTGTCTACAAAATTAAAAAGAACGACATTTACAGAAATGAACTAGTGAAATATAACTGGATCACAGTACAAGAACATTGTTCAACAGCTCATTTTCAACTCTCTTTGAAAATAGATTTGAGAATTGATTAGAACTAGGAGTTCTCTATAAATCATTTTTGATTTTAGTTGATCAGGAAAAATGTTTGCTTGAATGTTCCTTGCTGATTGGTAACGGTTCGGACTTCCATTGTTTATATTATTAACTGGAATATATGGAAGGTTGAAAAGGGCAGAATATTGTAAAATGTGAATATATTTTCAGGTACTCCAAACATGTCTTAGAATTTTTTCTGTGGTGTGAAAACGTCAATCCTAGGGTAAATCTCGTACATCAATCTAGATTCGATTTGGGCAAAATATGAATTCAAGATTTGTTGTTTCTCTAAAATAGAAAGTGCGGAGAAAATAATACGTACCGCACTGTAGATTTCTATTGAGATATTTGGCGATACCTGCAAAATTCGGCAATTGACCTTGCACCTTCTCAAAACAAAACCTTCGATGTTCACTTAACAACAGAAAAACGATAACTTTATCTTGCCTATTATCGATTCAGTATACAATAAGATCCGATCGTTTTGTAATTTGAATGCCATTATGAAATTAAGATATCGAGATGATGTTTATTTCTGTGGCGGATTCAAATCAGCTTTATTGAAAAATGGGAAAGTCATGAAAGGAGGGAATGTTGTGGAGTAGAACAATAAACACATCCACATATGGATATTTTCGAGAAGCAGCGTATTTATCGAGACTTGAAATTACACCATGGATTATTTGTTAAATCCATGGATGCCTTCAAGATTTCATTTAGGATGGATCGCTTTCGCAGAGGAATTACCAAGAAATTCAATGATATCTGATTCATTTCGTTCATGGAAAGAAAAGTTATTTCAAAAGTACGTACACTTGAATGGGATTTGATGCAGGACTAATTTAGTGAACGCTATTCTACAGATATCAACAAACAGGGACAGTTTTGAATATTTTGATTCGCATAGGGGATATTGATTAATATATCAAAAAAAAGTTCTTTAGTGTGATGGTAAAATTCGCATTGAATTGACCGATTTTTGATGAAAATCTATATTTAACAAAGAATAATTTCAATTTTCCTGTACGATTGAGTATAATTTTTGTTGAACTTGGCGTTTATTTTCATCTTTTGACAAACAATAACGCTTTCAATTTCACTAATATTTCAATGCATGACACTAAAAAATTGATAGTGTGTCAAATTATGACTTGATATTGAAGAGGATCAATTTTCTTCTCGTGAAGATGCTAACCCTGTTAGCGAAATGCGCGTCTAGTTCAGATTATATCAGATAGGTGTTGGGGTAGTTGATCTCTGCAAAGAGTTTCAACTTCTACCTACACCAGAATCTCATTAATTTTAATCTCATCAATCTCATCTCATTATATATATTTATTTCGAAATTATATCAGAACTCATATCATCCATTGCCGAACACTCACTACGGTTACAACCCCCTGCCAGACACCCCAACTTTATTAAATTATAATCATCTTTGCGTTTGATAGTATTTGTATCGTCTACCCTACAATGTCGATCTTTCCGTTCACTCAACAATGTAACACGAAGTTATCTCTGAAGGGTAAAGTACGTGCAGATATCATTTTGTCAGTTTGACAATAGTTTCACTGAAATGTTGACACAAAGCAAAGGAAGATCCAAAGCAGTATTGAAAATATAAGTTGATACGGAGAATGAAAGTTCGAGTCTGAAAATACTTATGAAAATATGAATAATCTATGATATTGATTAAATATTCCGGTTCTGTTTCCGGATTGATTGCCATCTCTAGGCATTATGTATAAGTAATGCGATTGAAGCTACGACATCCGGCTGTATCAATGTGACGACCTGTATTTCTCTGTTGTATTCACTCGAATATCAAAATGTAGTAATACTTTTATTTTGAATGCGAACACACTGTATATTTATTGGCGATCTCAGTATTAAATTGATTCAAAATGAGGAAATGTCTTTATTCTCACAGTGGCTCAATTTTAAAAGGGGAAAATTTCAGGGAAGAAATGATTTGGAGACCGTTTCCAGGAAAAGTATGCGACACTTGTGTAACTTTGTTGTGTTTCACATTTTTATCATTTCAAAAAGAGGAGTTACTGCCGGGTAAATTCCAAGACACCCCTTATCCTTTTTGTCACGGTTATATTTTTTTCAAATCAGGTTCACAAGAAAGGAAAACCCTGTAATTTTCAAAGGACCCGTGTGAATCAAGGGGCAAAAAACACACCAAATTAATATCAGGGCGATAATTTTTGAAGTTTGTAAGGAAGAAGATCCATTGGTGAGGAGTCCCAAGGTTCAGCTGTTCTATTGAAAAAAGATCCCTGAGCAAGAGATGTTCGACAGGTCTCCAAGCTCACAACAAAGGGGTCGGAATTCTACACTCGTCGTGTCATCCGTGTTGATACTGCTAAGGGTGGAACGATTGATAACAATTCAGAGAAGCACCGACAGATAGAATAAATATAGAAGACAGACAAGTCTGCTACCCTTCAACGATGTTCCAACGAGTGAGCGAGTTTGTCTCTAATGGAAAGATCAAATCTGCCCTCGGCCCTCCGGCCTCTACGCCAATGCCCGCCTCCTCCGGCCATTCTCGCCTCAGCAAACCGTCCGAATTCTTCGATAAACAAATTATGGTCGTTTCCAACGAAAACCTAGCTATGGAAAAACATTCGCCATTCTCCCAACTCGGGGTTGGCAACCTCTGCTCTCTTCCAGGAAGAGAGACGAAACAGGTGAAGAAGATGCGCGCCTCCTGCGAGATAAGGAGACATTGACACCACCGGCACCGGGTCTATTTCCTAGTTCTCGGGTTGGCACGTGCGTTAGTATGGTGTTTACGACTCGTGGGAATTCCGATCGGGTACCTGGATATTGGTGGAACGCTTTTTTTTATATGGAGATTCCCACGAAAGGGGTCGTTCATAAAATACGTTCGCATACAAGGGGGGGGAGGGGTCCGGCTGAGTGTGACAAGATGTGACAAGGGGGGACGGGGGGGGGGGTATACGTGACGTTCGCCGTTTATTATTTTTTGACATGAGCGCTAGCCAGCGTGAGCACTTTTGGTATAAATCTAGTTTTTTAGTAGATTTCTGATGAAAATTGAAAAATTTTGGTATGAAAGAAATCTTCAGTAGATTTTGGTAGAAATCTACATGTGCGACATCCTCTAACGAATTCCCGAACTCGTCAGATTTTTTTATCAAATCTATAGTGACTCCAGAATGGTTAGATGACGATGAAGTGGACGGTAGTTTTGAAGATGAAGAAGATGGTGCAATACCGGTTGTAGATATTTCGGCCCATTTAGAAAATCCTTGGACTTCTGAATAATAGAAATATTATTTATTATTTATATGTTCGTTATGGAAGATATTTATTAATTTAGTTGAATTTTATTATGATAACTAAATGAATATTTTTAATTTTCAGAATTTGTGTACTATCATTTAGAATTTATCATACTCAGCAGGGGGGGGTCTTGTAACGAAAATAAAATTTCCGTTACATTTTCTATTCAAAACACCTCTTCAAGCGCTGCTAATCACCTTTTCCATCGTGGTGGTAGACGCACTCAACACATCTGAGTTGTTCTGTCAACCCTTCAAGATACGAATCACGCGTGCGCTAGAAAAGCCATATATGTGCAATCGGAGGTGATTCTCCCTTCTTGAGATACCCTCTTGATGATTGATTATCGGTGATCGATAGCGCGTATCTTCTCTGATTCTCAGGTGTCGTGATAGTGTGACTTCGAAACAGGTGATAGTTATTTTGAATAATTTGAATCATCTTCAAATATTTTATCATCTTTAGAATTTAATACAACAAAATGACAATATCAGTTAAAGAAATATTGAGAAAAATACTCAATTTAATCAATTTACCTGTAAATTGATAAAACTGAGTATTTTTCTCAATATTTCTTTAACTGATATTGTCATTTTGTTGTATTAAATTCTCTTTCCTGGAGATATTCAGACTTCATATTTTTTTTTTCATGAGAGAACTTTCACTTATTCGAGTGAATTTACTAATTTCCTGAGACTGTAAATTTGGATCCAAATAGTCTATAGTTTAGAAATAATTATTGAAACAATTTTTTTTTATTCCAACAAGTTGTAGTCTCAGCGACCCTCACATATTTTTATTACTTTGGTCTAATACCTTGTCCCCCATCTTACATGTAAAACCATCGACCGTTGAAGAGGACCAATACCAACCACCTACTAGCTTCCTACCATTGAAGTGAGTGGACTCCTGAACTGTCATCGAAGCAGACAATAGCCGAATACCTGCTGCCAAGGATTAACCAGGTTAGCCAACAACTAGTGGCAGAAAGGGGTAGCCGCTTTGAGCCTACCAGAACCTTCGATACCTGTTGCCAGTCAACAACTAAAGGCAAAAGAGGTAGTGTTTCAAGTAGAGTCCACTTCACCAGTCAAGGAGGAGCGTAAGTGGCCATTCCATTACAAGTCAACAGAACGACAGAACGGTCAGAAGGATAGACCATTGTGTGATTTTTAAATTCTCATTAATTAACTTGCTAGCCTAATATTACTGAACAATTTGAATTGTAAAAATTCACTAAAATAAATAGGAAGTTTGTTAAAATTGAATTGATTTTTCCTTCAGCAGCACATACTTCTCTTTCAGGAAGTTTGGGTCCTAGGTTTGTTTCAAAAGGGGATCATAGTGTAAATTTCTCTGGAGGTCACACTTGCTTTTAGTAGAAATTAATTTGCATCTGCTAAGGGTGAGTGTCCCTTACCCACACCCGAGCTAGTTGTGGTTATAGTCTTTGTTTTTGTGACGAAATATTTCTAGGGGGGTCACAAAAGTGTGACACAGCGTGACAATGGGGGGGGGGGAGGGGGTCAAAAAAAGCTGATTTTAGTGTGACGTATTTTATGAACGGCCCCAAAGGGAAGCCCTGTACTTCAAAGAACACCGCGCGAATCAAAGGACAGGACATACGAATTAACATTAACTATGGATTTTTGAAGTTTGTAATGTTCAGCTGTTCTATTGAAAAAAGATCACTGAGCAAGAGAGGTTCGACAGGTCTCCAAATTCACAACAAAGGGGTGGGAATTCTGTACTCGTCAAGTCATTCGTGTGGATATTGCCAGGGGTGGAACGATCGATAACAATTTGGAAGAGCATCGACCGTGAAAGTATCTATAGAAGAGAGACAAGTCTCCGACCTTTCTACGATGTTTCAACAAAGTGAGCGAAGCATCACCAACAAGACGAATTGCCTTTTTCTGAATTGAATCGAGAAGCGTCAATGAATGTTTTGGTGCCGAACTCCACACATGAGAACTGTTTTACATGACAGGTCGTATCTGAGCCTTGTAGATCATTAGAAGCTGACGAGAAGTGAAGTATTTCTTCGCACGTAATAGAAATCCAAGTTTCTGGGAAGCACCTTCAGTGATCGATCTCACATGGTTTTCTCATGAGAGAATATCACTGATCGTGATTCCCAGCATCGAGATACTTGACTTTGTAGGAATAGTTACTCCTGACATCTGAATACAAGATTATAATAGATCGGCTTTTCTTGAAAAGAGACATGCCTGGTTTTTCGTAGCATTATATTACACCAAGTTCATGTTACCCCATCCTTTTATTTTTACCAAGTCGTCGTTAATTTTATTGACGTGAATGTTTCTTTGAATTCTTGTTTCTCGAGCTGGTATAGGGACTCCGGAAGAGAAACTAGTGTGAAGAGTACTCTCGTCCGCAAAATTCAACCAATGATATGAAGCAAAAACAAAGTGGGTCCCAGAACTGAACCTTGAGGAACACCTGCATTTATTGGGGAAATATCAGGCGATACTCCATTAACAACCACATGCAGGGACCTATCGAATAATAAACTCTGTCTGAGTACTGTCGTCCGCAAAACTATGTATTGAACAAGATGTTTTCATCACGAGAGAAATTATTACCTACTCACGATCGTTCGAAAATGTGCTTTCAGGTTGGAAAGTGGACAATTGTCCACTCAGAAGAAGGGAAGGTCAGGTTATATGGCACTTTACCGACTCTGTCTTCTTCTTTTGTTCGAAACTGAATTCTGCTAATCGGAATTCATGAAGTACATATATCCCCGTTAAAATCAAAGCGGTTACACGAAACGAGCTATCCCTGACATGATATCAGAGTTATATCACATTATATCAGTACAAAATGGAGAGAAAATATATACGTAATCATTTTTTATATTAAAGACTACAAACTTCTTCGAAAATGGCACGTTACCGTTTCAATAGCCATTATCTCAAGTACAGGATTCAGCGCTCTCGTCAGTAAAGATCAGTCCAATTTTGACCATTGTAGACCAGCAAAATTGTTATTGTGGGTTATTCCTAATAGATCATATACCATCGCAGACTTTTTTGTAGCCTTTTGAAGGTATACAATATTGTAGTAGATTATTTTGGTACATCTCGTAGGGTTCAGCAAGCGTTTGCAATTTGACAGCAAAAAATATGTTCATTTTCGACATCACATTAGAAACTCCTGAAATTATCAGGGTTTCTCTACTATATTATGCATGTATTATACATATAAACCTTCTCCTTGCATCATTCTATTTAAAAAACGCATCAAAGTTTGTTGCATAGTTTCAAAGATCTGAGCTTACGAAGGGACAGAGAGACCACAGAAAGCGACTTTGTTTTATACTATGTAGTGAAAATGCCATGAATATTCTATCAAAAATACAAACGTTGCTATTTGTAGCAATCCTCGTGGAACATAAATGAAATTCATCAGATATAAATGCCGAACACAATTATTGAATCTAATAAGAAGCTAAATCGTGAAACTTGATGTCTACGTGAGCAAATGACATTATAAAAGATAAAAATCTCGACATTTTTTTGAAGCTTCATTGGAAAAATATAATATATCCAACAATCAATGGATATTCGTAATATTCACTTCAATAAAATATATATCTGCCAGAAGGTGCCAACATGTCACAATTGTATTTTTCATTTTCAAGGGGGAGAAAACAAAAAAATGTATTTGAAGACATTTCTACCACCTGAAAAAAAATCAAACAATATTCGAAATGTCTCGAACATAATGTTTTCTAATCAATTGAAAACACCAATCAGTAGCGGAAGACTACACACAAAAAATTAAACATTTCCAACCTAGAATGAACTGCAGAATAAATAATCTTAATATTTTTATGATATCGGATTAATTACAATTATTATATTCAATATAAATATGAATAGGATATTTATAGTTTTTCTATATTTATGGTGATTGTTACAAATTTGTAGAATTTTTTAAAGAAATACTGTGATTGTGTTCACTACAGATATAAATATAACATTTTTCGTTCTTCATTTATCGGGTGAAGAAAAAATAGCGTATGCAACTCTCATGTAAAGGTTATAAAATGAAAATGATTGTTGCATAATATACTATTCTGGATTCAGCTCAGATATCTCCATCTAGATATATTCGGGATATATTGCCACGATTCGCGTTTCTTTTGTTTGATTTGTGATCGATACAACGCCCCAAGGAAAGAAAAACACCACGTCGGGTTTTCCAGTATTTGGAGAAATTGGGAGCGAAACATGTTGTTGATAAACGGAGAAGCCATATTTCATTCAGGAAGTCTTTTAACCGAATCAACACAATAATAAAGCTTTCGATACATGTATTCCAGCAGGGCGATAAGAATAGCTGTCTGACAACTTCCGCGTACATTTTATGGCTTGTCTCCAGCGGTGGCACCCAGGGGGCTAAAAGGACTCGACGCAAGTTGATATTTCACTGTAAACGTTTCGACATGATATTTACCATCTTCAGACTCATATAAGGAAGAAATATATGTTGCACAGGATTGGGCTGATTGAAATAGAGTTATTAAAATAACGATTAAAATCGTGAATTGAATCGCTTGATTTTCAAAATTAAAATCATGATTAAAATCAATTTTGGTTTTTTTATTCAGAACCAGATAACAAAGAGAAGTAAATAATGCCAAATTTTTAAACTGAACGTAACACCTAAATTTTATTACTGTATATTTTCAATCTATTCATTTTCGTTGTACAATTTAAACAAAAACACGAGTTTTCCTACTTTTTCTATGCCTAATCTGTGTCTAATATCCGAGTGTACATTTAGCGAAATGCGTGAAATTATTGGGCAACGTCAATTTATAGGTTGGGAAGGAAAACAAGCCTCGGCAGGAATATTCTTACAAAAAGCACAACAAACGCGTTCGTGTTCGTGCCTCACTCGGCACTGTATAGCGAGTGTATAGGACAGAAGGAAAACAAATCGCGACAAGAATTTTCTTGCAAGAAGCGCGAAAAATGCGTTGTCCCAATTTTTTGAGGCGCGAATTGTATTAAAATTTTTAGACTTATACATTAAAATAATCAACAATAATTGCAAAAAATCAAGATGTTCAAATTCTATATTTAAATTTAAAAAATCAAATGAATCGTGATATTTTTAAAGAATCAATGATTTTTGATTTTTTTAATAAAAATCAGTTTTTGCCCCACCCTGATTTTGCATCAGGGAAATATAGTTGTGTGCCTCACCAATAATTAGTATGTGACTGGATTCATATTCCACTGAGCACAATACACAATACTCATTTTGGATGTTCAATATCCGTACAGGTCAAACGTAAGACACGTACTGAGGACGTACAATTCACGTTCAAGGTGCATGCTTAACCTTCCGGCGGGCGCGGTGTCGTAAAATTTACGACAAATTTACTCTTTCGCTATCCCTACTCTAACGACTCAGTTGCAAGAACCGACCTGTTAGCTATTCTACAGTCAGTGTGTCTCCAACCTACAGCCGTAGCGGGTGGTCTTATAAGTTATTGTTATTAGTTGATATTTGAAAGTTTCCATTGAGCGTAAAGTTTACGACACGCGCCTTAAAGTGTAAGTATACTAAATAAACTACTTTTTTTCATTTTTTTCTCATTTATATTATTTCTCAATTTTTTTTTTCTTTAGACGTGTTTCATTATGTCTCGTAAGCCTCTCACACAAAAGGAGCTTGAAAAAATTGTGCATGATATGTTCGAAGAACCTGAGGCAAATGATGAGGACTATTTTCCTTCAAGTGATAGCGAGTTTTCGGAAGAAGAAATTGAGCAACAAGCTGAAGAAAGTGTTACAGAACAAGAAAATACTTCAGACGAATCAGAAGAAGAGGAAACAAATGAAGAATTTTTTATTGGCAAAAATAAAACTACACAATGGCGAAAGACAACATACCGTGCAAAAACAAAAACCAAAAGTATAAACGTAGTAGCACAACGAAGTGGCTTGACTCAAAGAGCTCATGGTATTGAAAATGAACTAAATGCGTTTTCTCAAATTATCGATATGTCTATGATTGACAATGTTTTGAGGTACACAAATATGTATATCGATCGGCTAAGAGTTGACCATCAATATTCTAGAGATCGGGACTGTAAAAACATCGACAGGCAAGAATTTATGGCTTACTTGGGTCTGCTATATTTGATTGGTGTAAAAAAAGCTCACCATGCAAATGTGAAAGAGATTTTCTCCCCTGACGGCACCGGGATTGAAATAGCAAGAGCTGCCATGAGTTACAAGAGATTTCTCTTCATCACCCGTTGCCTGAGATTCGATGACAAGAATACCCGAGCTGAAAGGAAGAAAGTTGACAAACTGGCAGCAATACGTGAATTTTACCAAGCTTTTGTCAACAACTGTAAGTCATCATTCAATTTGAGTGAATATACTACAATCGATGAGATGCTGCATCCATTTAGAGGTCGTTGTAGCTTCATACAATATATTCCTAGCAAACCAGCAAAATACGGGATAAAAATGTTTGCGTTATGTGATGCAAAAAGTTTTTACACATCCAATCTGGAAATATATTGCGGTAAACAACCCGATGGACCATTTGCTGCCTCTAATTCTCCTACAGATATTGTAAAGCGTCTAATCGCTCCGATAGAAAACTCAAACCGGAATTTGACCATCGATAATTGGTACACAAGTGTACCACTTGCTGATTATTTGCTTACTAAAAAAATAACAGTTTTGGGCACAATAAAAAAGAACAAAGCTGAAATTCCAAAAGAATTCTTGCCAGACAAAAGCAAAGCTGTTGGATCGACTCTTTTTGGTTTTCAAAAGGACAAAATGATGCTTTCTTATATACCTCGGAAAAATAAATCTGTAATATTACTTTCAACATTACATGACGACAACGAAATGGATCCTGAAACTAGAAAGCCTCAGGCTATACTGGATTACAACGAAACCAAAGGCGGAGTGGATACCGTCGACAAAATGTGTGCCTCGTACTCGGTCGGTAGAATAACAAAGAGATGGCCGTGTGTAGTTTTCTTCACTCTAATAAATATTTGCGGCATAAATGCTCAAATTTTACACAAATTTTCCTGTCCAGGGAAATCACCAATGCGTCGAAGATTTTTCCTGAAAAATTTGGCATTGACCATGATGAAAGAGCATCTTAACTTCAGATCAAATGCATCAAATTTACCTCAAGATACAAATGCTTTTCTCAAAGTGAATTATGGTCGGCAAGTTGAACCGATAGCAGAAGAAGAAAGAAGCCTTACAAAACGCGGTACTTGTCGGTCATGTGCACTGTTGAAAAAAAGATCATCAGCATCAATGAAATGTTGCCGCTGCCATTCCTTTACATGCAAGAAACATTCTTCAGTTGAGGTGGTTTGCAACAATTGTAAGGATGAGACCACTGATTCAAGTGAATAGGTCAATAAAATATTTTGTTTTTATACCTATAAAAAAGTATTTAAAACATTAACATATTTAAAGTTTTTGTTTAGAAAATCCAAATAAATTTTTTTCAAATACTGTCATTTATAATTTTTCATAGCCTTACAAAAATTCCTCAATAATTTATATAAAAAAAACATTATTTATATGGTGACGTAAAATTTACGACACGCGAATGCTCAAGTTACAAAAAAGGGCGCGCCCGCCGGAAGGTTAAGACATCACATTTCCGCTCAGGCAGTCCTTGAGAGGAGTGTTTTGGAAAGCATTCTCAGGAATGGAATCCCGAGATTTTCCGGGAAAATATCCACTGTTTTGCTATATTATTAATTGTCTAGAGTATCTCTGGTATCGTTTTTAAATAGGATAGATGAGCTTTGGAACTTCGTGCCGATGTGATATCAGGAGCTTACGGCCTTCAGAACTTTCAAAGTTGATTCACATTCGATTCGTTCGATTCATCTTTCGTCTCAACCAGTAAAAAATCTCATAGCTGTTCAGATTATTCGGAAACAGATAACATATGAAAATTATAAATCGTTTATTTTTTCATCTTAGACAACTGGATTTTTCCTTCGTAGTTTTTTAGGATTTTTAACCTACCACAATTAGATGAAATGAGGAATAATATTGGAGTCCATACAGGTGTAGAACACGCCCTATAATAATAGTCAGCAACTTCTTGTAGTGGTCAAATTTGCCTCTCCAAAAATACAAAAACTAGTATTTTTCGAAATACTCATCAAACCTAGCAAAGAAATATCCGGGGGTTAAATCCTGAGTGCACCAAGTTTAATCCGCTTAAAATGTGTGCTGCACTCCCATGATTTTCGAAACTTTGCTTAGCAAATGACATAATTTGATATGATTCAATAAAATCTCAAGACCGCAGGTCGAGGGATTTTATCTAAAATCATTATGCACGGAAGCGTTCGCTTGAAAGCAAAATTTCGTAGATTGATGGTAGATTGAGCTTGGTGAAGGAGGGATATATAATGAGATTATTTCCAGAATATTTCCCTCATATATAAAATGTCCCATAAGAGCAATGCAATTATCGAAAACTTACAGCGGTAATTGCATTGTATCAAGTCACCATAACAACACATTTGAAACCGTATCGCTAGACATCAGTAAATAACACAAATAAATGTCAGATAGACTTCAAAAATAGAAAAACATTTCGCGTTTTGGTTAGTGCTCCATACAATCTATAGAGGAAAGTATAAATGAACAAAAAATAACATTTCCTTGAGAATTTCTTTATTTGTGAAATATTCCAATGAATTACATTCGTGCATAAAAATTACCAGATAATTTTGCATTCAAGCGTGATATCTTACACAAATTGCATTCGGTTATTTTCATATTTTGTAAAAGAGCCCTCGTCCTTCGGACTCGGGTACTTTCACCAAATATGGAAATAAACTCTTGCAATTTTTAGATATAACGCTTCTTGCAAAATTTTCGGTAATTTTTATGCACTCGTGCAATTATAAAACATGTTAACTTAGGAAACATCAAAATCAAACACAGGAACTATATAATACCTGAAAAGTGAGCCATACGCCCGCTTTGTTTTGAGCAGTCTAGCCTTCAACTCTTTCATCTTTCATTGGCATTGATGGGAATAATCAATAGAAAGTTTCGAAAACAGCAGCTGATTCGGTTTCCGAAACGTCAATGATGAGTTTTTTCATAAAATATCATGTATTTTTTTATTGTAAAGTTTGAGATATACAAGAAGTTGATGATTAATTGAACATGTTCCATTCAGAAGGAACTGTTTTCATAGATTTGTATAGATTCCAATATTAATTCTAATATTTTCAGATTGTGGTAGTTTAAGAACTGAAAAAAAACTACAAAGGAAGAATACAATCACATCAAATGGTGTTTCGAACCGGTCTACAAGTGTGTCCGTCCCTATAAATGAAAATCAATTCCTTCATTCGTATCGCCAAAAGCAAATGCAGGATTTTCTTCTGTGAAGAAACCTGCACTAGCACCGGTTAGATATAATTCAATGCCCGTCGTGGTATTAGCCAGGGGAGTATATATTTTCTGAAAGGTGGCAGCCGAAACCTACTGTGTAGGTTAATTTGAGACTGGCCTGAACGAATTGTTCGAGAGACCATTTGATTCAACTCCAGTCTTCAAGTAAGCCCATAGACTATGTCGAATGTTTTTACTTTTTCCTCGCAAGGGGCATGGGTGAATTCAGTTTGTTTTTGGAATACCTCGTCCATGGGTAGATGGCGCAATAACTCGTTGTTCGCATCAGCTTTGGTCGGGGCTTGATGCTATGAAGGATTCTGATTTTCAATTATGGGTAGTCATCGACTTTATGTTGATGATGACAGTGCCTTGTACTGACGAGTGGCCAAATAGCCTGAAACCGGTCTTGCAAGTGTGTCCGTCCCTATAATTGAAAATCAATTCCTTCATTTGTATCGACGAAAGCAAATGCAGGATTTACTTCTGTGAAGAAACCTGCACTGGCACCGGTTGGATATAATTCAATGCCCGTCGTGGTATCAGCCAGAGGAGTAGTTGTTTTCTGACAGGTGCCAGCCGAAACCTACTGTGTAGGTGAATTCGAGACTGGCCTGAACGAATTGTTCGAATGACCATTTGATTTAACTCCAGTCTTCAAGTAAGCCCATCGACTATGTCGAATGAATACAATTGCCACAAAATAATGACATTCAGATATATCCATCTATATGGAATTGCAAAATCAATTGAATAGTTTCGGAAAAGAAGAATCAACATCAGAAATTTGTTTCGTAGTTTTCTGGGTTTGTAACCTACCACAATCCGAGAAAATGAGAATTAATATTGAACAAGTGTAAAAAGGGAGATTTTCAATCTACCCCAAAAAGTAATTTTGATTTAATTACGAAGATTGCCTACAAGAGGAATTTGCATTTGAACAGGAATTTGCGTATAAGTTTTGAGAACGGAAGCGGATTCAGTTTCCGAAACATTAACTATACCTAAGTATTTTCATTATATATTAGTTCTAGTTAATTTTTTTGATAGGCAATACGAGAATTTGCTGACTAATTGGACTGGTTCTATCCAAAAAGAACTATTTTTCAATAGACGCAGCAACTTTTCGGGGTAGATTGAAAATCTGCCCTTCTACACTTGTATAGATTTCAATATTAATTCCTATTTTTTTGATTAAGGTTACAAACCCAGAAAACTACGAAACAAATATTGATCCACCACAAAATAATAAACAGTAACATCAGAAAGTAACAGTATTCTTTCCATATCCCATATCATCTTCACTAGGAGGTTTATATTTCATTGAATCGTAAACCCCTTAAAAAAACGTAACCGTGCCTATACGAAGTAACACGTGTCTTCGAATTCTTCATTCGTTTTTCAATCGACGAGCTCTTGTATTTATTTCGAATGCATCAAAGATTGTCCGAATCGACGAGCATACCCTGTTATGCAATCGCGACAAGGATAACTACAAAGTAACGGAGTAAAACATGCGATAGCGCTGGAGAAACAACAAACATTCTGCTCGGCACCTCCGCCATATATTCGATATTTGTCGTTGACCTCGGTGGGCGGTGTTGCCAAAATACTAACGTTTTTTCCCCAGTGAGATTTCATCCGTGTGCACTGAAGGCAATTTTACCTGTATTTAACCTTTTTCATAACTTTTCGAGGTTTTTGAACTGCAAACTATCTATCTATAAATTAGCTGACTATATCGGATGAGAATTTCGTTGGCAGAATATATTTTTTCTTGGTTGGTCACATTGTTTATTTGCTAAGTGTTGTTGTAGTAGGTGTCAGTTTTCACATAAATTAAGATTCTTCTGAAGATTTGTGTGTTGTGTCGGAATGTGACATGAATTTACAGGTGTTTTTTATACAAGTCATATATATCGAGACTTAATTTCAGTGTGAAAATTATCTCACAATTCATTTCAAAACTGTCACTGATTGAGAATACACAGTGTAACCAACTCAGGAAAAATCAACGTGCTTTATACAAAATTCTCAGTAGATAAGCCTGATAATAATTGAAAAATATGGTCTTTCCTTCAGTTTATTTCAGAGATGAATCGAAATATATATACCGAACGAAGTATCTATCTTGTCTGTCATCTATTTTCTCATGATAAACGTATATTTAGTTTTATTTATATAACGCCTATTTTTGATTGTATGTGGTTATTTGACGATGCCATTAATACTCACGTGTGATTCAGAGATCAGTAGGTGAGAGACGTACAGCTTGATATTTACCTGAAAAAAAAAGAATCATTAGTCTCCATTGCTGAGGTGAATTCAATAACCATCAAATAAAATTTGTCACTATTTTTTGCGGTTATTCCCGATGAGTTTGTGTTATACAAAGTCTCAATATTGATAACATGATTTTTTCCAAATACACAACCGAACACATTTTGATACTTGATTACAAAGAAAAAATAATAATGATTGAAATGATTTCGTGGACTTTCGAGGATTATTCACGAAACTCTTGTTTGGTCATAGCATTTCGATGGGTCAATTATTGTAAACGATTTGGAGAAACCCACATGAAAAAATCAGAGAATAATTTCTAGGTTCATACTCCTGGAAGAAAATCATCTCCATTTGTCAACCACTCTCAAGAACAACATCAGTCGATGAATAATCAGCCCTGGTTCAATGTCCAATAAATAAATTTCATAAATGTCACGAAAAACCCGAAAAAATAATAATTTTAATGAATTGGTCAATTGTGGTGCTGTAAAAACCTAAATCACATAAGTATTATCATGACAACATATTATGTATTCTATCAATCTGGAAAGGCTTGGAAAATATTGTGGATCGAAGTGGTAGATATGTGTTGTTGAATTGAGAACGATCGACTCAAAAAATATATTTTTCATGTAAGTTCTCCCATTGAAAGATTTACTGTTTTGAAGTTGTTGTTTTGGTTGTTTCCACAGAATTGTGTATGAACCAACTCTCTTTTGCTCATCTGTTGACACATCAATGAAGCTTAATAATATTCCACTACCTAGGATTATATCATCATTAAACTTATTTCTCAAAAATATGGCTATTCACATACCGGGGGAGAGAGATAAAGTATTTGATAGTTTCGCCGTCATCGTGTTGACACCGCTTTGATTCTATGACATTTATGGTGATTCAAACATAAGTTGTCATAAGATGTCTCGTCGTTTACCCCTCTCGTGTTACCCTTTAGTTTTGAAAATGAGTCCAGCGAAGGAGAGCTGCCTGAGTATCTTACGAAAGAAAAACTGATTTCGTTGCATCTTCTTCCAGATAAATGGAGAGAAAAAATCCATCTTTCCCGATCCATAGAATACATTACTTGCCTAATTGTAGAGAGCAAAGTCGTATTTTTCCTCCCTAGGGAGTCAATAGTAAAATAGACATTTGATAGGTAATGAAATAAATTTGACGACCTGAACTCTATTCTATTATGAAAGTATTAATTCAACCGTTTATTTATAGAACACATTGTTTTTTTCAAAAGGGTAGAAATCAGTAAAGAAGGCAAGATCCAGGAGCAAGTACCGATTTGGCTTGTCCATAGGGATGAACCTCTTCCAAGATTATACCTCGAAACTGGAGGACTGGTAAACTCCTGCGTGAGATACCCTGGCCTATGTGGAAGAAGCACAGTAGGTCAAACGAAGGCTGAAAGCCCATTGTCCAATATTTCCGAATCGAAATACAAGGTCTACGGAAATATTCGCAGCATCGGCAACGCCGCTCCAACTAGCGTTACACGAGCGGAGCGCTCCGAAAGTGGGTCACTGTGACTGACTCGTTAGTTAGGTCATTGCACCAAGTTCTACGGCTTGCTATGCTAGCCGACGGATAAGACTAGAGCTAGTCGCCGGTCAGGCTGAGTTTGTTTCTTACGGACGCAACGCGACGTTCAACTGTTCTCGTGGGAGATTATCGGAGTGGATTGCAGGGGTTTTCTTGGGGTTGGAAAAAGTTGGGGGTGGACTAGGCAATGGTATAGTTTCAAGGTCATCGAAAACTTTTCTTGGGAGGAAAAATCAAACCGGGGATAATATTCACAAATATCAACTTTCATGTCACTTGTGAGCAAATCAACTTTACATTCTTTTCGTTGCATATGGATGAGAACAATAGATATTCAGGATGAGTCCCCTTGAAGAAAAGAGCTCAAAAAAGCACTCATTCAAAGATATCCCAAATTGCTTCCAAAAACTTCTGGTACAAGAAAGAATAAAACCTGGAAGTTTCCATTTGCAACACTCAAAAGACTTGAAAATGATTTCAAACTGAATAAACTTTATAATACTGTCAACAAAATCACAATAAATGGACAAGCGATGGTGAAATCTCCATGGTTCTTTTCAAAATCTAAGACATGATCTCTGACTGATGTTCATGAAGGTCTTGCTATCTTTCCCCATTCGATGCACTGAAATCAAGCTCTCATCCAACCATGAGCTCTCTGCATGGATACAGATGAAAACTCTCTCGTGTTTCAGTTTCATACCATAATATTCAAATTAATCCGGCCTCCAACACAAATTCTAGGAAGGTTGACATGATGAAGTGGCTGCACGAAAAAAGCATTTTAGTCACTCCTAACATGCTCAAACCCGAATAATGCGATTTGATCAAGGGAAATGAAAAGCAACATATTAAATAAAATTTTGATGAGGTTCTACTTGAACACGAACTTCCACCCTTGCCATCCGGATTTGAATCCCATTGAACTCATTTGGGTTACTGTCGATAACGAAGTATCCCAGAACAACGTAACTTTCAAATTGGAAGATTTTAGGAAACTGGCGGAGCACGAGTTTGATCAAATCACTTCTTAGGAATGGCAAAAGCGTTACTGAAATGTAGTAATATAATGTAGTAAATGTAATAAAATGTAGTAAAATGTAGTGAAATGTAGTAAATGTAGTAATATACGACCCTTGCCATCCGGATTTGAATCCCATTGAACTCATTTGGGTTACTGTCAATAACGAAGTATCCCAGAACAACGTTACTTTTAAATTGGAAGATTTCAGGAAACTGGCGGGGCACGAGTTTGATCGAATCACTTCTTAGGAATGGCAAAAGCGTTACTGAAATGTAGTAATATGATGTAGTAAATGTAGTAAATTGTAGTAAATGTAGTAATATACCACCCTTGCCATCCGGATTTGAATCCCATTGAACTCATTTGGGTTACTGTCAATAACGAAGTATCCCAGAACAACGTTACTTTTAAATTGGAAGATTTTAGGAAACTGGCGGGGCACGAGTTTGATCGAATCACTTCTTAGGAATGGCCAAAGCGTTACTGAAATGTAGTAATATAATGTAGTAAATGTAGTAAAATGTAGTAAATGTAGTAATATACCACCCTTGCCATCCGGATTTGAATCCCGTTGAACTCATTTGGGTTACTGTCAATAACGAAGTATCCTAGAACAACGTTACTTTTAAATTGGAAGATTTTAGGAAACTGGCGGGGCACGAGTTTGATCGAATCACTTCTTAGGAATGGCAAAAGCGTTACTGAAATGTAGTAATATAATGCATTAAATGTAGTAAAATGTAGTAAATGTAGTAATATACCACCCTTGCCATCCGGATTTGAATCCCATTGAACTCATTTGGGTTACTGTCAATAACGAAGTATCCCAGAACAACGTAACTTTTGAATTGGAAGATTTTAGGAAACTGGCGGAGCACGAGTTTGATCGAAAGACTTCTTAGGAATGGCAAAAGCGTTACTGAAATGTAGTAATATAAAGCGGGAATATTGGAAAAATGAAACATTCACAAGCAACAGTGAAGATGTAGAAAATTTGTATTCAGATAGTGACATATTATGTCACCGTTCGTTTTCTTGTTAATCTTCAAGTAATTTCGAAACTCACTTCTTTGCAGTACTGCAAATTTATTTATTACTATTTACATATCAGAACTGGACATCAATCCCTTCAGAATATTTGATTTTTCACGCTTCCGATGTATGAATCACTTCCTGAATATTTCAGCGAGAGGGTCATTTATTTTCAGGTTGAAATTTCACGACACGTAATGCTTTAGGGTAACTTTTCCACGTGTCTCTAAATAATAAACAGTAAGTGACGTGCCAACTGAACTACTCAGAAGTTTATTCGAACAGCCGGCTGTTCAATTGATTACAGCCTGTGAGGATATCGAATATTTATTTTGCGATCGTTTTTCTGACTACTACTAATAAAACTATCCAGCAGTAATGAGATATTTTTCCTACGACCACATAGGAAAGTGACCTTTATTCTCACTAGTGCGGAAAGTTAGTCCCCGCACGGCTGTCAATAAGCCGTCAAACTCGAGAATATCGAAAGATTTACAGATGCAATTATTAATTGTTCCTTCCTATTGTTACTATTCATATAAACCGACTTATAGGTAGCTAAAAATTCATAAAAAAAAAGAAAAGTAAAAGTAGTGATGTACCATGAGTATTTCTTATTGTCACATTTTCAAATAAACGTTAATTATCGTTATTTCTTCATTTCACTAGGAAATATATCCCAAATTCATGTTCACTTTTATTAGAAACAATACTCAAACAGACTGACACAAAAAAAAACTTGAGATTAGTCAGGCAACTCAATACCGTGTGTCACAGACTCTGGGTACACCCCCGTTTTCTCCTTTGCTTCTTTAGCTATATTTCTGAAATTTGGAACATTGAATATGCTCACTGAGCAGCATTTCTCGACATATCTGAAAGAAAAAAACAATTTCCAATTCTTCCGGAAATGACATCAACTTTCGATTCTTGAATGGGACACCCTGTATATTGTTACATGAACGTTTAGGGATGATCATGAGGAATCCAACGATACCAGGTTTGATGATGTTATCTCCAATGACTGCGGAGATATCGCCATTTATTTTATTCATAAGCTCAATGAGTGGGAGAGAGAATTGGATTGACCCGCCAGAAAAAGTTTCTCTCTCCTACTCGTTGAGGTTATGGATAAAATAAATGGCGATATCTCCGCAGTCATTGGAGATAACATCATCAAACCTGGTATCGTTGGATTCCTCATGATCATCCCTAGCCGATCATGTAACAATATACAGGGTGTCCCATTCAAGAATCGAAAGTTGATGTCATTTCCGGAAAAATTGGAAGTTATTTTTTTCTTTCAGATATGTCGAGAAATGCTGTTCAGTGAGCATATTCAATGTTCCGAATTTCAAAAATATATCTAGAAAAACAAAGGAGAAAACGGGGGTGTACTATGAGTCTGTGACACACGGTATACTAATTGTGTATTCACAGTTCACACAACAATAATGTCCATTCAACAGTAAAATCATAAATTATGAGTATTTATTACAGAAATCATTACATTCTGACCGACGCCATTAAATCTATATTCATCAATAGTCAATTGCTGACTGTCAGCTGTCAGGATGCTGTTAAGGTGAATTCATATTGTAGCTTATATTACATATACACGATCTAATATTTATGTATTGTTCAATAGAGTAGGTGGTCGTAGGAAAAATAGTGCAAATTCCTTGTGCAAAAGTTATTTTTCATACTAGTGAATAGGCCCATTTCTTCATAGTCAACTGAATCGTTAGGATTTCATATTCTCACAGGGTAGGATTTAAATTCCACCAATCACAGAAAACAAAATACTTGATTAACAGGGACAACGTGGTAGAAACGTCAAGATTCTGATTTGATTTGATCTACCCACAAACACGAATTCAAAGTCATTTCAGTTAGGCATAAATTTATGTGTATATCTGAAATATTCTATAGTATATTGAGTAAAGTTTGAATTGTCACAATTTTTTCACATCGCCCTCGGACATTTGAGCACGATGCTCCTACCCATCTGAGTTTTACCATTTGGTTCAACTGAAGTCGGTTATTATTTTTATCTACACCCGTACTCTAATAATACACTTATATGCTCACAACCCGTTTTATAATGAAATCCATTACGATACAGATTTTTCAGTACGATACAGATTTTCAACCAATAGAAACCAATTATTTTTCAATCAAGCACGATGTGCATGCCCTGCATTTGACATTTGTCAAGTCAAAATCGGTATAGGTATTGAACTTTTGAAGAATATAGCCAAACTTCGATAATCATAACAAAATGTCTGATTCCAGGGATATGGAAGAATCACCTTCGACACCTTCACCGATAGAAATACAGTTAGAATGATTAAATTTTTTATTTGACAAATGCATGATTTATTACTTATTTTTTCACCAATTTTTGTGGGCTCTCCGTAGCCGAGCCGTCTGTGGCGCTGACATATTCTAGCTGGAAGAGACATTGGTTCGATTCCGGCCTCGAGTAATCTTTTTTTTCTTTGATTTTTGATCTTCTTTTCATATCTCGTTTTATTTCTCGGAGTAATAAATACTATCAATTACAATTCTGTGGAATTTTTCAAAGAAATTCGTTAAATTAGTATTATTGTGTGCAATACAAATATAAATATAATATTTGTAGTCCTTCACTATTTATCGGGTGTAGATAAAATAGCGTATGCAACTCTCATGTAATGGTTATTAATACACTCGCCTTCGGCTCGTTCCGTATCCCGGTTTATGCTCATATATTAATAACCATCATTACACGATCGTTGCATAATATACTATTATTCAACCAAATATGGTTAGTATATCTACATGGTTTTTTGAACCAGTATTTATTAAGCTTTCTGACAATATCCGGTAAAACAAAAATGAAAAATCAACATATTATGTCAAAATACAGCAATACCCTGACCAACCAGACAATCAGAGAAATCAATTTGAAATGTCAGATTGGATTTTTAATTTTTCTCCAAATTATGGTCTTAAATTTTCTCGCCGAATACAACGCAAGCTTAAATTATTCCTTATTTTTTTTCGGACACGAATAATCAATAAGGATTATAAGTTTCAAAATATTCGTACCCTCTAGAACATTTCCCGAAATAATTAAAGGCTCTTGTAATATTATGAGTGAAAATTCTCCAATCTTAATGGGGGCAATTTTCCCATTGACAAAAATCACAAGTCTTTTCTAACTATATCGAATCGAAATGAAAAATTCCCACATAATTAAAAACTTCTCTCAGCATATGCAAGCGACGAATGTTGTCTGCCTGCCGAAACGCGATTTAAATTCAATCAAGGATGTGAAAGTTTACATGGACAAGAATCGCAGAGTGTGTTATTATGTTGATATGAAAGAAAAAGAAAAAATATCTCGCAAGGTTCGTTTACGAATTTTGCGGTTACGAAACTCTTTTATTCGCTCTCCAGAGGCGTAGCAAATGAGATAGCTTTGAAATTCGTATCGCAACCGAAATATCTCGTTGGCAGAGTGTTTCCTCACACATATCTGTTTATTTTACGACTTTTGGCCGCATTCTCCATAAATTGACTCTTTTCAAATTCGATTTATAAAGTGGTACTCTTCAAAATTGACGAAAATGTATAAACGCCTTACTTTCCATAATCAGTTATAAAATGAAATATTTTTCATTACTCACGAAAAGTGAAACAGATACCTAGCCGTACAAATGATACTACATAATAATTTAGTCACGACATTATTTGTTATTATCAAAGAATCAAAATAGTTGTATGAACAAATATCATAATATCCACAGAACCTGAATTATTAATGTTCCAATTATTAGATTATTGTGATCACACGTATTGTCTTTATTTGTTAGTATTTGTCGTAAGATCTTGTAATTATGTTCCTTCCTTTAGAATATCTCGATATGGAAGTTAATTTCTTCCTACTATAAGCATTCCAAATGATTAAATGCATCCTGCAAATATTAAAATTTCGAAATATTACAGGAAAGTTTCTCGCACTGTAATCTTCACCTTATAACTTGTTTGTTATCCTTCGAAACGTTTTCAGAAATTGTTATTAGGTTGGAATATTTGTAGTGTATGGATGGTAAACAAAAGTGTTGAAAGTGTTAGTTGATTTTCCCTTTTGAAATAGAGAAGCAATCTTAGTCTCCTTGCTTTCAACAGTTTCCATTAGCTTTTATCAATGATTTCTATAGCCTTTTCAGGTGAAATATACAATGTAATGCGTTCACTGTATACTTTTCCATATGTTTCAGTAAACCTGAACTTTATTAACTTCTTCGTATTTTTCTCTCAGCAAATATTCAGTTTCAGTCGAACTCCAAGTTGTGAAAGACGTCAAATCGATAAGCGATATACCTAATAAAAAACTTGATATTTGGAAAATTCTATGAGGACAATTTTACTCTTTGAAAATTAGAAGGAACATGCTATGAAGCGTGATTCGATATTAGGCTCATTATATGAAAAGAGAATAGTTTATATTCATCAAACACTAACTGTTACGAATGTTAAGATAGACACTACTCTTCTGAGGAATTATTGTTCGGTTTGCCTGTCATCATAGAATTTGAGGGACCATTCATTGCAATTCTATGACGAAATCACTCAATCTTCTTGTTAAATGAAATGAAAAATTCTGTGAATAATACAAAATCTGATCGATTCAATGATACTTCCTCATTTGATGATACATTATTTGATGATGGAAAATGAGAAATATATTTTTACAGAATAAACAAACCGCATAGAATAATTTCAACAGAATTGACAGATATTTGTAAGTATGTCTTCTCAATCAACATAAACATAGTTTTGAGAAAAAATATCCAAAACATTGAATCTGTCTGAATGATAATGTTTAAATAATGAAAAATTTGCCTTTTCAAACAATATATTGATGACTAATGATTTCATTATTGACAACATAGATTTATATTACCGAATACAGAGAAAATGTTCAATTCATTCCATTCATATGCATCATACTTTTTAAAAATTATGTTCTCGAGTAACATCATGACACCCGCCACTGTTCTCCTTTCTGATTGCTGGTCCGACGAATTTCGCAAGATGACTCGGAGGTAACTTTCTTTCTTCAAATTACCAACTACCAAAACCGGTACCGCGAAAATTACGTTCAACTTTTCGACCGAACACAGAGACCCCCAAATTAACTTTTTGCAACGGTGATCGGAGGAGGCGTTGAGAGTGGCAGAGAACAGAAAACCAGGTGTTCAAAAAAACGTGGAATAGCAATTGAGAAATCAATTTCCCTAGAAAAATGGTTATGATTTTATTAGACTTCTTTACACATCTTCGCTTCTCTTCTTAGTTTTTTTTTGGTATTTTGGCTTAGTAACCAACCACAATCTGATATGGGTGAGAATAAATGTTGATATACAAGTGTAGGAGGGAAGATTTCTAATCTATAATGAGAAGAATAAAATAAACCTTTTGCCTTTTCAGTTGTTATAACCCTTATATGATATAAGAGTTTGGCGGGAGATTAGAGTACTGATATTCACTTAGTTTAAATAATTTGAAGAATTTGAATCAATCAGATCAAGTTATTTAAGTTATTTGTTTATCTATATCTCGCGACAAGCTTTTATATCATACTAGCTGCCCTGTGCCCACTTCAATGGGCAATAATAATTGTTGTGATGCAATTATATCGTCTAGTTCTTAGTACCAAGTTTTATCAGGTTCATCATAAGGCTCTGCCTTCTGAGCGCACTCGAAAGACGGTTTGATAAAAGTCGAAAATCTTGTAAACCCTTTTTTACCCTGCTAGGCAATCAATTTCACATAGGAAATACGTCTTTCATCAATTCTGTCGAAGAATATTTCTGCAAAATTTGAAGTAGATTGAAGTATATTGTCCCATACAAACTTTGACCCGGTTTTCGAAAAATGCGTTATTATCAGATGCCTACGTCATAAAAAGAACACATCCTACAAGTTTCAGATCTCTATGATGAGTAAGTAACTTTATTTTCCTTTTCAACCACGTTAGGCGATTTATTTCAAAAAAAGAAACACGTCGTTCATAAATTCTCTGAAAGAATTTTTTTGCAAAATTTGAAGTAGATTGGACCAAGGTCACGTTGTCCCTTACAAAATTGGCGTCCGTCTTTCACCCCCTTAGGGGGGAATTCCCGAAAACGGGTTAAAAAGTATCCATTTGCTGGTTCTAAGCTACCTCCCCACCAATTTTCGGTTATAATTGCACGAGTGCCTAAAAATAACCGATAATTTTGCAGGAAAGCGTGATATCTAAAAATTGCAAGAGTTTATTATCATATTTTGACAAATGTGGCCGAGTCCGAAGGACGAGGGCTCTTTTACAAAATATGAAAATAACCGAATGCAATTTGTATCACGCTTGAATGCAAAATCATCTGGTCATTTTTATGCACGAATGTAATTCATCGGAATATTTCACGAATAAAGAAATTCTCAAGGAAATGTTATTTTTTGTTCATCTATACTTTCATCTATAGATTGTATGGAGTACTCACCTAAACGCGAAATGTTTTTGTATTTTTGAAGTCTATCTGACATTTATTTGTGTTGTTTACTGACGTCTAGCGATACGGTTTCAAATGTGTTGTTATGGTGACTTGATACAATGCAATTACCGCTTTAAGTTTTCGATACAATGTAATTACCACTGTAAGTTTTCGATAATTGCATTGCTCTTATGGGACATTTTATATATGAAGGAAATATTCAGCCAAATCGGTTCAGCCGTTTTTGAGTTATAAATAGTTTAACACGAGTTTCTTTTAAACATATAGATAGATGAATTGTGTAATGAAACTATATCGTGATAGTAAACATTCCAAAGGAAAGTTCTCTTTTCAGCTCATTCAAATGAAAGCTTGTTTAAAAAAATTTAATTTCAATTCATTGTGAATATATCAAAATTCCATGAATACCTAATATGCATATATACATATATCAACAGAATGTGTTCGATGAATATTTGATATTACATCTTCAATATGCTTTTTTTTTTATTGACTTGGAGAAGGAAAAGCCAAAATTAACTTCCTCACAACTTTTTCAATTGAGGCCAATGGAGGTATTTCTTATGCTCTACAATCTTGAGGAGTTTTAGAGGAAAACCAATACCTATTATACCCATAGTTCACCTATTGAATTCTCTTCGAATGCACCCGAAAGAATTGCCCTTCATTGGTGGATGCACAGATTACAGAAACATATTGAGATAGACAACAAAAACAACATACTTGCATTGTTGCCCCAGCTATAAACGTATTAGAGGAAACTGTAGAAATTACAAATGCAGAATACTGTATTATCGAGGAGCTGATGACGGATTTTCCATACTTGAATCGTTCAAAACAAAACAAACAATAATGAAAATTTATTTCGACACCATATTACAACACATCTCTTGTGCAAGAAACAGTTTTCTTCGGAATATATAGCGTCACATACTTTAAGCCCCAAGACGACATAAATTATATGACGCATTTCGAAAGAACACATTATTTTCTGTAACCTACCAGGAATTTTGAGAGAAATGAGAGCGTTAAGTTGTCTTTCAATAGTAACAGCGTTGATTCCGAAGAAAACTGTACTTTGAACACAAAATATGCGTTGAAAATTTGATTCCGACAAGATTTTTATAGTTTGTTGGTTTGACTCACTATCCAAGTATAGAAAATCACTGAGTGAATTGAAAATAGCTCATAATTCCCAAAAATAAATTCTTCGTAATAAATTAGAAAGTTATGCTTCAGAGTATCGAAATTTAAAAAAACGCATAACATGTCACATAGACGACGAATTAAGTTGAAACTATCATAGAAGTCTGCATTTCAGTATATTCATTCCTGGTCGAAGCCATATTTGGAACAAAATAACCGTCGTCAGCGCCTCCGATGGTTGTTGTCCCTAAGCTTTCAAATGTTGCACGGGAAGGCCGCTGCTACATTTCCAAATTCCCTTCTGTGTTCTGTGGGCGATGAGAATCACCTTGTAGTGATGGATTTATCGCCAAACTACCAGCAATTGAAAATTCAGCATACGATAAAAAAGCTGCGCTGTTGTTGTGTATGTCACAATAAACAAAATATTACGCCACCGAGAGACTTTCACCGAACTCTTATGTTTATTCATATCGAAAATAAATTAGCCAGGTACAATGTTGTTTTTATTCGAGTTGGCGATTTGCCATTCGATATTATCGTAACTTTGTAGCGGATTTTTCGAAATAACGTCGGGGGATTGATACTCCGAAAGAATTAGACACCAAGGAAGGAATCTGCATTGGACACGACGTGGCAGGGGGTGGGTCAAGATTTGAATTAGATTTTATCAATTTTATCAGCGGCCAGTGATCGATGTTATGAGTGTCTCATGAAGGAAAAATGAGTATGATTCAAAATAGTGGGTGATGTGGTAACTTTCCCTCAATTTTGCCGAAAAGTGAACAATGAACTTCCCAAAACTAGAATGAGTGCAATTTTTCAGTGCTTTTCCAAAAGTATGACAACATCAGCAAAGGAACTTGGTGTTGAATGGTTCTCAATAATGCACAAAGTTAATGCACAAAAATTCAAAACTCCTGTAAGAGAAATATAATCGAGTAGTTAGCTGTAAAAAAGTTTTATAATTTATCCATACTCCCACTGATGAGCTCAAGGCCTAGTTTTCTGTGAGCGAAACAAGCTTATCTGGGTTTGAAAATGAAATGTTATCCTGAGTATTTCCATCGTATGTTGAAAATCCCATATGAAGCGGGACATTTTCGATCAATTACAGCGATAAATTCCCGGCGGGACATTTTCGGGCTGGTGAATACCCGGTAGGTATCGAAAAATACCCGCTCGGTCCGTGTATCTATAGTAACGATTGTTAAAATGTACATTTGTCATCTTGACAGGCTACTGAACTGAATTTTAAACGTCGTTGTTTTAACTCCGGAAATATTCTACCGAATTACACTCGTGCATCAAAATAAACCTGATAATTTTCCATTCAAGCATGTTGTCAGTAAAAAACTGCATTCGGTTATTTTCACATTTTGCTCTTTCGACAAAATATGAAAATAAACTCATGAAGTTTTGAGACAACATGCTTTCATGGAAAATTATCGGTAATTTTGAAGCACTTGTGTAATTACTCCCGATAAATTATTTTTTTGTAAACTTTTATTGACTCTATTGAAACCTGTTGCTGAGAAAGGGAGGATAAAAATACAAATAGAATAAGGTAATCAACTCCAAACGGAAAATTGAAATGGATTTTTTGGTCAAAAATGAAATTGAAGGTTTGATTGATCAAAAACATTAATGTTGTCACAAATAAATTGAGATATCAAATAGTCAAAAAAATGAAAATAAAGAAATAAATGGAATAATATTGTTCCAAGAAAATTGAGATATTGAATGTGAAATATTGGTCAAAAATGTAAATGACTAAATAAATGAAACAGTATGAATAAATGTTGAAACTAAGTTTCAAGTTGAGTGTACTCAGGTAGTTTTGTCTTGAATTCACTCAACTTAACTTGGTTTCAACATTTATTCATAATATTTCATTCCTTTCTTCATTTACATTTCTTGAGTAATATGTCACATTCGAAATCTCAATTTTTTTTGTAACAATAATATTTCATTTATTTCTTTACATTTTTTGACTGATATTTCATGTTCGATGTCACAATTTTTTTGTCACAACATACTTTCCTTCGATCAATCAAACCTTCAATTTTATATTCGAATATATATTATATTATCAACTCTAACCATTTTTTAAATCCAGAAACAGATTTCGATATAGTTCATATTTGTGATAAAGGTGCGCTACTCAATATTAGTGGAATTTTCCATATTAATCAAACTTTGAAACAACGTTTCTATAATTTTCTTAATGATCAGATTAACTTGATTGTGTACTATTTTTCGATTCTATTTTAACTTTCTCTTCCCATAATTGATTTTTATCACTCACAGAAAAGACATTGGTCTCCCTAATGTTAAATCATAAAAAAACTTGTTTGAATTCATTTTCTTGCATTATAACAATCCATTTTCAAAATAATCAATTATTAGTTTCAGTTAGGACATTTGTCTCCTAAAGACTGAACCTTCAAACTTTTTTATAGTTCTCTAGTTTTTGGATTTTTCGATTTGCCCTTTTACTCCTAGGTGCCTCCACTTGTCTCCTTGATGATTATATCTCGGTTTTGTTTCACGGTTTCGTCCATTTTGTTGTCTACCCACGCCACATTTGCATGGTGTTTGTTAATTCATCCAAGTTATGATACAATTATTATTATTCTGGGGGTCCACCCCTATTTTATAACATACATTTCAACTTCTTGAACCCCTTTGGTTCGTGATAGTAGTTTGATGATACCTAATATGTAGTTTGTTAATTTTGATCTCCCAACTTTCGTAAGTATCATGTAAAAAAAATCACTTCTACTGTTTTCTCATTGTTAACTCTATTTCAGCCTTTTTTGTACCTAACTGAAGATGAACATATATATGTTCGAAACATGTCTTAACTGGACATTGTTCCTGTAAGAATTGAATATGTTGTGGAGATGACTTCGTGTTTCCTTTTTCAATAATTTTGTATGTGGTTAGTCTAGGTTTAGAACATGTGGTGAAAAAAAATCTATTTCCAACATAAATTCGCTCATTTTCTCTGGACTATCCTGGCAACAATGTCAGCGGACTTTTAGAAACTGCATAGACATAATGCTTGTTAGATTAGTAATCGTCTTGGTGAGGCAATTGGCTTTGTCGGATGCACATGGATTTCGAATTAGAATTTTATTGATGGAGTCAGAGTTCGCACCACTAATGCCCAGTTAAGAATTGCCTATTGGTAATTCAACAGCTTATTTGAATAGTATTATCCGCCTCTCTAGAGTGTGTGGTGTCCATTGAACTACTTGTTGATGAATAAGAAATTATAAAATGACTTCCGCCACTTGTTTTTTTTATTCCCAGTAATCTCGATTATTATACCTTCATTGCTTACCTTTCATTCGGCTCCTGATCTGCTCTCTTTTGAGTATCCTGTAGTTTCCTTCTATCTCGTTCCAAATATCCTCGAAGTTTTCTGTCACGTACATTTTGGGCAAGATGATGTCTGACTTGTTGAGCAAAGTGTTTGTGTTGATGTGTGGAAGGGGATGTTTTTTTTCTCTCTTTATGCTCGAGTGATGTTCAATGGCCTAAAAGTTCAATGCCGGATTTCTTTTCTTTGAAATTTGAAGGTTAATTTTGATATCGAACAGAATCTACCACTACTGGAACTCCTGAAGTCTGTCTTCAACTGTTAACACCTGGCAACCTTTTTGTTATCAAACATGCCGAAATTACTAGACGTGCTACATGCTTTAAGGTTATACATAACTGATCATCAATACCACTACTTCAAAAGTTACTTCAACCAAAGTTCTTAGTTACTGAATTCCAAAGGAAAATAAATTATTATTCACAAAATATAGGAACGATCCATATGCGTTGGTTCATTTTTAAATCCGAATGGTATCCTGTTAGTAGGCGTAACGTTTTTGGGCGTCCACGGAGTGAGGGGAGTAGCTGTTTCAGATAGTCTGTCTTTCTCTGAATGATATTGACTTCAAGAAAAAAAAAGGCAAAAATCACTTCCCCCAAAACATTTCCGATAAATTCATTTGATGGTATATTCGACCTTATCTTGAAATATTTTGTCATGTTGATAGTTTGCCAAAGAAATATCGGGATCAAGATAATTGTAACATATGAAATGATGAGGAGAATACCTATGTTATGAAACTACTACGATTCAGGTTGATCAAAAATATAGTTTATCATTCAACATCCGAAATATTTGCTGATATAGTTCATACTGTTTTGAATGAGAGACGTTCACCCACCAGAACAGTTATGGTGGGATTACCCTTTTGACATGTGATCATCTTGAATTGTATCGACATAGGCTCAATTATAGACGAATTCATATTCCAGAATCATTTCGAATTGACAGTTTTTGAAAACCCAAATGTACAATTATCTCACTTCAAATTCATCTGGAAGGTACCGTCTTTTGACAAAATGATGTTTTGAGCATCATCCACTGACGACTATAACGTTCAAGGAATTATGTATACTCTCACACAATTACCCCCTAACACCAAACCGACAGGAATTACAGATCCTACAACAGTGGAATGGTTACTTGAGGGACAAAATCAATAATCTTATATGTGGGAAATATCATCGGAAATATCACTAGGGATTGAAAGAATTACAAATATTTTCAAAAAACTCGGGTCACATCAGAGAGGTACAAAAATATTGATGACGATGTCGTCTTCTTTGAGTTTTCTCTTCAACTAGTCAGGTTTAGTGAAGAGTCTACAACAAGCTTTGATACCTCGAAAGATTCATTTCAGTGCGTGTGAATTTATGGAAAATTCGAAGATCAATAAAGCGAGATGAGAGTATGAAATTGAAGTAACTGAAATGTTCTAATATTTTCCGAATTCATCTGCACACAATTGGAAAAAGACAACAGTTGGCGGAATTTTACGAAGTCCGCTTGACATAATATGGTTTGTTTAACTTTTTACCAGAATATGGTACTTGAATCAACCTTTGTTTTTAATTGCTGGTTATAATTTGAATTTTGCACAATTCCGAAAAGGTTTTACATGTTTATAATAAAAATAATATGCTTTATTATCATAAGACATAATCTTGTTGACAGAGCTTGGGTAGTAAATACCTACTTGAAAAAATGCGATATATACCAAAAGAAAACAAAAATAAAACTATAAAAATACATACAAAACATGGTAAAATGGAAGAATGTATATTTAAAAGAGTGGAAGTTAAGTTTATATAAGAATAGACATATACTATCATTGAACTCAAAAGCTCCTTAATGAAGATAAAAAACATGAGCTAGTCAATCAATTTAAAAGTTATCGTGAAAAAATTCATTCAAAGTATAATAGGGTCTATCAGATAGAAATTGTTTGACTAACTTCCTGAATTGGAAGTCATTTATATTGGCAGATCTTATGTTCAGAGGCAAATGATTGTACATTTTTCCATCATTGTAAAATATGGAGTCTCTTGTGATGTTTTTAGTTGGCACTGTGAGTTGCAGAGTGTGTCTGCTGTTCCGGGTGTTATAATGGGAAGAGGATGTGGCGAAGTTTAATATATGCTTATTTATTAAACACACATATTCCAGTATGGATAATGCAGTTACCGTTAGGATATTATGGTTTTCGAAGAAGGTTCTACAGGACTCTCTTGGTTTAAGGTTTCCTATATACCTTATTGCCCTTTTCTGTAAAATGTAAAGACTATTGAATAAAGTTGGACTGCATGCTTCCCATAACGGTATTCCGTAGCGTAAGTGAGAATCTATGAGTGCATAGTAAGCCATCTTTGCAGTGCCGAATCCCAATTCATTACGAATTACTCTAACCGCATAACAGCCAGAGGAGACTTTGCTAGTGAGTTGTTAGACATGATCCACAAATTTCAAATTCTGATCAATGAATACTCCTAGAAATTTAGTGCTATTTTCAGATTCAAATGATCTGTCTTAGGTTTTAGTTAAACTTTTTTCAAGTCAGCAGAGATTATTTTATGTAATTCACAAGGGTTTTTATTATTCCAAAGTATGGTTGTGTCATCTGCAAATAAGGTGAACTTTCCAGAAATATTAAGCTTGGTGAGGTCATTAATATATGGATTGTTTGTTTTCTGTGGTTTCTGAAGGTTCTATACGAAAAATTGAATGAATTAAAACATTTATACACATATATGGAAAAGTATGAAAATATTGCTGTTTTGAGCAACGAAGATTACTAAATAAACTGAAATCAAAGGTGAATGAAATGAATGGATTCAAGATTATCCGACAGATAGCACTGAAACCAGGTAAAGATCAATCGTTCCTTGAAAGTCTTTTACTATATTCTTCTTTCCCATTTCACCTTGTTATTGGAGGGGGATATTGGGTACTGAAGCAGTTTTCTTTCTATTTTGGTAACACTCCGATTATTTCGAAAATCGTGCTCTTTCCAGTCACATTCAAATATAGAAATAATAATAAAAAAAAGTGAATTGTATATCCTTTGGAATATCTATTTATTCCGGTAAACCGTCGCAAATAACAGACTCCGGTAAACGGTAATAGTCGCAAATAAATCGCCCGGACGTGACACGACAATCGCTAGGTATTCAATTTCGCAATGTCGAAGAATGCCTCGTTCTTTTTATCCGGAGGCTCCGTATGGAAATGGCGATAAACGTTCGAGATGACGAAGATCGAGCGGTCGATGATGGCATCGAAGATTGGACGTTCGGCGACTGTTTAACCTTTCGATGAGGTCGAACCGACAGGGACGGATCAAGGGCGAGAGACTGTCATTCACGAGTTCGTTGGAGTTTTTTTCATCGTTTGGAGTGTTTCGTTTACCATCGTGATAGAATTGTGAAATTGTGTTTTGGCTTGTTCGGTTTATTCTCTTGTTTTTGTACATCCTGTATATTTGTAAGTATCTTGCAACGTTTTGCGCATGTGCGCTTAGGGCACTTCTAGGCGGATGAAAACAAAACGACTCTCTCCCAAGTTGAGTTTTGGCACGCGAAACCACGTGAGATCGAAATATATATAATTTTCTGCTACATGTTGAAACAGACGTTCGGAAGTAGAATCCAAATAATTTGTTGACTAACAACGCGTTGATGTGTTTTCGAACCACCAATTTCCCTTGAATCCCTCCTATTTGTTACCTTCCTGAATAGTGCGAATAGAAGCAACGTATCAACGTGAGTGATAAACCCAATCACCAAAAAGTCGAAGGTAAGCCATTTTGATCATTGGTCCTGATCGAGCCGCGATTATATTTGAAGCCGTTGATTGATCTTGTTGTCTGTTTCATCGAATTGTAGCAGAATATTATCATTTATTATAGCTTTGTTAGTAATTGAGAGCCGTTGATATTTTGTCGATATTTTTGTTCAAACAGTGCCCACATCGCCATTGTTTTGGAAATATTCTTGTAGAAATTAAATCGAATCGGCAAGGTGAATCCTACCTATTCTCGGGAAGCAATTGTTTCTATCAGGTACAGCCGCCTTTTTTAGTATGGATAAAACTGAAAAAGATAAACTTGAATCCAAATTATCTAGATTACAAGCCAAACGCCAAAATGTGTTTTTACGTGCGCAGCAATGTTATGATTCGGGGCTCAGTTTAGAAAGAGATCCAACCAATGTTGCCAAACTGAAAGATTTCAAAGTTCGCTATACAACGTTTCCAAAATCAGTTTTAGAGCACGAAGAGCTTGTGAGTGATATAATAGAGTTGAAACAAAAATTGAAACCTGAGGAATGTCCTGATTATGGTATTAAAAATGGATTTGATGACCTATACTCCCATATAGAGTATTTTGCCTCACTTTTTCTGAAACCGAATTCCACCCCCCAAGTTGTCAATAGAGCTAACGATAATAATCGGCAGTTATGTATGCCTAAAATAGAGTTGGTTAAGTTTGACGCAGAAGACTTAACTTTATGGCCTCTGTTTCATGAGAATTTCAAACAGTTTGTTCATACAAAATCAGATTATTCAAAGGCAGAAAAATTACAGTACCTACTAGGAAGCCTCTCTGGCAAAGCTTTAAGAACTTGCAGTTCCGTAGAACCTATTCCGGAAAATTATGACATAATTTGGAAATTTTTAGAAGACACTTATGATGATAAAAAATATCTATTTACCTTATATTTTGATCGAATTTTGAATTTTCGTAGCTTGTCCAATAATTCCCCTTCTAGTTTGCTGAGTTTTCTAGAGAATTTTGATACCAATGTGTCAGCGCTGAAACGTTTGAAACTAGCCGATTTAGATAAACATTTGTTAACTCATATTGCTCTTTCGAAATTACCCCAAGACACCGTCAACTCTTTTGAACTAATCCGAGCGAGCTCAGAATTACCGGAGTATGATGAACTCATAAAATTTGTTAGACAGCAAAGTAAAATTGTTATGAAATGTGATAAACCTCGGTCGAATTCCAACCAATTTCCTAGAAGTAACAGTTTATCCCTAACAAGGGCAACTAAGAATTTTTTTGTTAATGGAAACCCCCCCAATTGTATCGCATGTAAAAAAGGTCCACATTTGTTGAAAGATTGTAGTTTTTTCCAAGGATCTCCAGTTGAAAAGAGATTCAAAATAATCAAAGAGGGTAATTTATGCCTGAATTGTTTTTCTGCCAAGCACAAAGTACAATTTTGCTCTTCTAAATTTAGTTGTGTAAAATGCAAATCAAAGCATCATACATTATTATGCCGAAAGGATAGTGTTACCACCACTGTTTCCAGTCCTCCTCAAGAAAAAAATGAGCCAAGGCCGTCTTCTTCTAATGAACAACTTGTCCATGAAACCTTTCAAGCATGTTGTACAAATGACTTTGTTTCATCAATTGATTTCAATAGGCCATCCATAGTTCTCGGTACAGCTCTAGTGAAAGTAATTGATAGATGGGGTGGGGAACAAGAGGTGAGATTTTTAATTGATAGTGGCTCTATGTCCAATTTGATAACATCTGATTGTTGTCGAAAATTAGGATTACCATATTCCAAATTTCCTTCTAATATTATAGGCATCGGAGGATCTATGAAACCGGTAAAAGGTAAAACTAGTTTAACCATAACCTCAAAATATAAAAGTAAGAAAAGTTTTTTCATTGAAGCATTAGTCGTGGAAAAAATTTCAAGTTTTTTACCTGATTCACCTATCAATATTGAACCACTCAGTTATTTGAGAAATCTTCCATTAGCCGATCCTACTTTTAGCATGCCTGGAAAAATTGACGGTATCCTAGGTGCCTCCATTTTCGCGGAAATATTACTGCCAAATAAAGTGAATGGGTTTTCAGGTGCTCCCACAGCACTTGAATCAGAGTTTGGGTATATAGTCATGGGTCAAGTCATGAATTGTCACAATAAACAGCCATTTTGTGCGATATTAACTTTAGAATCGTTAGTAGAAAAAATGTTCGAATTGGAAAATTATACCTCAACCAGTGAACCTAATGATGAAGAAAGTTTTTGTGAACGATTATTTATTGAAAATGTTTCGAGAGATGTTACAGGGCGGTATACAGTTGCTCTTCCCTTCAAGGATGACCCATCCATTTTGGGCGATTCCTTCGAATCAGCTAAAAATAGGTTACTATCCTTAGAAAAAAGATTGAAAATCATTCCCGATTTACAAAAAACTTATAGTAACATTTTCAAAGAGTACTTAGAGAAAGGTTATATGTCCTTAACGGATTCAAAATTAGATGATACGTCTTGCTACTATATTCCTCATCACTGCATATTTAAAGAAAGCGTTTCCACTCCCTGTAGAATCGTTTTTGATGCGAGTATGAAAACCACACGTGGAATTTCTCTAAATGACATTTTGTATAAAGGTCCCAAATTACAGAAAAATGCATTGGATATATTGTTGAATTTTAGGCTTTTTCCCATAGCAGTCGTTTCCGATTTGAAAAAAATGTACCTTCAAGTTAATTTAGTTGAACCACATAGAAAGTACCAAAGAATTTTATGGAGATTTGATGTTTCCGACCCAATTTCAGTTTTCCATTTGAATACCTTGAGCTTCGGCGTCAAATCATCTCCATTCTTGAGTTTGCGCGTGGTAAAGCAGTTATGTCACGATGAAGCTAACCGGTTTCCTGATGCTGTAAAATATATTTGTCGCGATATGTATATGGACGATTTTATTAGCAGTCTTCCTAGTGTACAGGATGCTATGGAGGTACAATCTCAAGTTGTTGATTTATTCAAATGCGGTGGCTTTGAAATGCTCAAATGGATGTCAAACTCGAATGAATTGTTAGATACAATTCCGACAAATTCAAGATTATTAGCTACAAAAGAATTTGATAATAGTTATCTTAAAGTTTTGGGCTTACAATGGAAAGCCGATTGCGATAAATTTGAGTTTTCACTTAGTTTGGAACTTTCCCCGTGTACCAAAAGGAACATGTTATCTCTAGTAGCACGAACATTTGATCCCTTGGGATTTGTTTCCCCCGTTACGTTGTTGATTAAAATACTAATAAAAAAACTTTGGGAAATAAAATTTGATTGGGATCAAGTAGCACCCAACACGATTCAGAACACATGGGACAAAATCCAGAAGGAATTCAATTCATTGAATAATATGGACATTCCAAGACATATTTCAGTTTATCCATCCAATGTTCTGTCATTAGTTGGTTTTTCAGACGCCAGTACTTCTGGATATACCGCCGTCATTTATGCAAGATCTGTTGATATGTCGGGTGAAGTGAAAATTCGGTTACTTTGTGCTCAGTCCAAAGTTACCCCAATATCGAAAATAACTCTCCCAAAACTCGAACTTTCTGCTGCCACATTATTGGCAAGGAAATTAGCTCATGTAAAGAAATTATATTCTGATCGAAAAGCAATAGTTGATATTTTTGCATTCTCCGATTCAATGATTACTCTTCATTGGATCAACTCCTCGTTAGTGAAACTTCAACCCTTTGTCGCCAATAGAGTTAAAGTAATACAAGAACTTTTGCCCAAGTCCAACTGGTATTTCGTTCCTGGAATAGACAATGTATCGGATTGTGCTTCTAGGGGACTAACCCCTCTTGATCTAGTGAATCATAAGACATGGTTAATAGGACCGCCATGGTTGCTTCATAACCCTGATAAATGGCCAATCAAACGTGTCGAAGAAAAAGATATACGGGCGTCAGAGCTCGAAAATTTTACATTAGTCGTTACTCAAGAGATTGATTTACCATTTTACTCCATAATCACGTATTTCTCTGTTTGGACAAAAATGTTAAACTCAACTGTTTATGCCTTAAGATTTCTTCGAATTCTACCAATTTCGCCAGTTATAGTAATAAATGACTTGGTACGGGCCGAAGAGGCATTGATTCGAACTGTCCAGAAAAAACATTTTCTTTGCGAATATAAACTTCTCAAGAATAATCAACCAATTAAATCATGCATTCGAAGATTGAATCCTTTTTTGAAAGATGAAATCATCAGGGTAGGTGGTAGGCTGTCAAATGCATCCATGAGTTTTGAATTTAAACACCCTGTATTACTTCCCAAATCGGACCCCTTCGTAAATATTCTAATCGATTATTATCACAAAAGGCATCAACATACAGGTGCGTATCTTTTGCAATCCCTACTCCGACAAAAATATTGGATATTGTCAGGACGAAGTATCATTCGCCAAAGAATATGGTAACCATTGCTTTAGACTCAACCCTAAACCCCAGTTTCCTTTAATGGCGGATTTGCCTACCGCCAGGGTAACCCAGGCGAAGGCTTTTTTACACACTGGAGTGGACTATACAGGAAGCTTTCCTATAACTATAGGACGTTATAGGGGAGTCAGAACCCAAAAGGCATATGTATGCTTATTCATTTGTCTATCAACCAAAGCTATTCATCTCGAATTAGCTTCTTCGTTGTCAACCGAAAGTTTTTTGAATGCCTTTAAACGTTTCATTTCTCGACGTGGAAACTGCTCATTTTTATATTCAGACTGTGGAACTAATTTTGTTGGAGCAAAAGGTTACCTAGATGAAGTTTACCAACTGGTTACTTCTCAAACTTATAAAGATAATTTCGAAAGTGAGTTGAAGTTTCATAGAGTACACTGGAAATTCAACTCCCCCAGTGCGCCCCATTTTGGAGGTATTTGGGAGTCTAATATAAAGAGCTGTAAAAGACATTTGGCTAGAGTCATTGGAAGTCAAATATTGACTTACGAAGAATTTTCCACGGTACTTTCTCAAATTGAGGCACTCATGAATTCAAGACCGCTTTGCACATTATCAAATGACCCTAATGACCCAATGGCTCTTACCCCTGCACATTTTATACACAGTTCTCCGCTTACTTCACTTCCAACCGAAAACGTCGTTTTAGAACCTATGAATCATTTAAATAGATACAAACTACTCGATTCAATCGTTCAACACTACTGGAAACGTTGGCATATGGAATACTTGTCTACGCTCCAATCGCGTCAAAAATGGAACTCCCCAGATAACCCCGCAAGGATAGGACTTGTCGTACTCATAATGTATGAAACTATTCCTCCTTTACAGTGGCCATTGGCTGTGATTGATCAGTTGCTTCCCGGAAAAGATGGTATTGTACGTGTCGTACAAGTGAGAACAAAACATGGTTCTTTCATCAGACCAGTGGTGAAGCTTTGTCCTCTTCCCACTCAATAAACTTATAAAAATTCATGGACAATTTTGTATATAATTGGGGATTTATTAATATAGTTTTGTTTTTTGTTTTTACTACCTGGGTATTTTTACAACAAATGCTTTATATGTCGGTGTGGTCATTGTTTCAATAAAACACTTATTGATTTGATTTTTTTTTGCATTGAAGTAAAACTTCAACCCGCTGGCCGCAGGATGTTTTGGCTTGTTCGGTTTATTCTCTTGTTTTTGTACATCCTGTATATTTGTAAGTATCTTGCAACGTTTTGCGCATGTGCGCTTAGGGCACTTCTAGGCGGATGAAAACAAAACGACTCTCTCCCAAGTTGAGTTTTGGCACGCGAAACCACGTGAGATCGAAATATATATAATTTTCTGCTACATGTTGAAACAGACGTTCGGAAGTAGAATCCAAATAATTTGTTGACTAACAACGCGTTGATGTGTTTTCGAACCACCAATTTCCCTTGAATCCCTCCTATTTGTTACCTTCCTGAATAGTGCGAATAGAAGCAACGTATCAACGTGAGTGATAAACCCAATCACCAAAAAGTCGAAGGTAAGCCATTTTGATCAAATTGTGTTCTTCAGACCAAGTAGAGAGTGGGTGTAACCAAAGATTTTGAATGAACAGCAACATCAAGTATTGAATAAAATAAAACTGAGCTACGTAGGTATAGTTTTTTCATCGAACAGATGAAGTGAATGTTCGATTCGAGTGTCTATTGAGAAGTTCATAATTTTATGCGTCTGGCGGAAATATAACGCACTGCTATAATTTGACAAACAAACGGCTTCCATTTCATGTGTGTGAATTTATTGAGTCCTTTGGTGTTGATTTAGGAAATCTTATCTGAAGTTGTAGTTTTTTTGATTAATAATAACAAACAATCATGGATGCAGATCGCTCAGTGAGCCGTATAAAGTGTTGGGTGCCAAGTTGCCGCAACTCTAGGAACCGAAATCCAAAGTTGTATTTCCACACGTTTCCAAAGGAAAATACATCTTTGGTGGAAAACATTACGGAGAGTGGATTGAAAGAGGAAATAGACAGGTGAAAGACTTGGAAAATCAAACTGAAACTGCATAAATCACCACCTAGAGCGACTTCAGTGTGTTCCTTGCATTTCAAGAGAGATGATTTCTTGTTACCTGGTGAGTCTGTCTATTTCTAGGCGAAGTTATGGTGCATTTTATCGACCATGTAATAAAAGCCTCTTTGGTTCACTAACACTACACTAAAAAATGCCCTGGAGCAAATATCATTAGATTTTGAAACACATTGCATCTATGTTCACCTCCAATGAATAGTATTGTGCGGCTATTCAAAGCATCATGAACACAGTTATATTAACCTTCACGAGAAAAATTTCGTACAATGAAAATATAGCAAAAAAAAACACCAAAATCTTGTCTAGCGAGGGCAACTGATGACTGGATTTCAGTTTTGCGCGTTATTTCACAAATTCAAACAAGGTAACTAATTCAGAATTGTGGATATAGTTTAACCACCACTAGCGCCCTCATCGGTCGATATTCTTCCCTATATTCGAAGTAATTTTGTCGGGAAGACAGAACTCGTTTGGCTGTGACCTGTGTGAACAGTTGAAGGATTGAATCTGTTGACCAATAATACTGGACCTGGCAGTAGTCACGAGTAGATCACGTTTATTGCAACTCCATCTGTTTGCTTAACATACTATATTGTTTTGAAACGAAATGTAGGTTGATCGATGTTCAGAGACTGAAAAATAGGAGAGAAGAACTTCACGATCGCCCAACTTGAAGGCGAGTATGGAGATTCGAAAAAATCCATTGGAAAATTTCAATTTATTGAATTGCTTGGGAGGGGATTTCATTATTTGGGAGCATCCTATTCTTGACGCTTTGGAATATATTCAACATTCTATCACGTTAAGTGATGTCGCGGAAGCGGATGTTGAAGAATTTCTTCATTGCAACTATACTTTCATAGTTAACATGAGGAAATGACTATCTCATATTTCCGTCCAAGTTTTATGTACCTATTCGCACGATGATTCGGTACAAATTTCACCAAGGAAGCCATAAAATTTGCATAAAGTACCATTCTTTATTCAATATTAACATGTCAGGAGTAAGTATTCCTACAAAGTGTCTCGATGCTAGTAATTACGATCAGTAATAATCTCTCATGAGAAAACCATGTGATATCAATAGCTGAAGGCACTTTCCAGAAGCTGGGATTTCTATTTCGTGTGGAGAAAACCTTCACTTCTCATCATCTTCTAATCATTTACGGGGAATCAATACGGCTTGTCTTGGAATAGAGTTATCATGTATGAGGCTCTGCACCAAAACATTGATTTAAACTTCCTGAAATCAGAGAAAGACAATCCGTCTTGGTAATTCTTCGCTCACAGACTCGCTCACTTCATTGGAACATCGCAGAAAGGTCGGAGACTTGTCTTTCTGGTGAAGATATTTCTCTTCTGAATTGCCGTAAATAGTTCCACCCTTGACAGTATCAACACTGATGATGCGACGAGTACAGAACCCACCCCTTCTTTGTGAGCTTGGAGGCCTGTCGATCCTCTCTTGCTCAAGGACCTTTTTTCAATGAAATAGCTGAACATTAAAAGTTAATGTTAATTCGTATCTTCTGTCCCTTGGTTTATGCGGTGTTCTTTGAACATTACAGGGCTTTCCTTTCGTGTGAATCTGTATATAAATAATATTAATAATGAAGGGATGACAATTTCATAAATGCGTTCATCAACAAGAATATTTTAATTTAATTCCTTCAATTATTTTTAGCTCTTTGGCTTATCTGAAGGCCGAACTCAGAAATCCTGAAGAGCTCAGAGCTCAAAAACAGTAACGAAAATGTATACAATATACGATTGGAGGCCTAAAGGGATAAATATTGAGAATAATTATGTATTTCAATCAGCTAAACGAACTGACATGAAATATTTTCCAGCACACAATCCCCTTCCGTGATTACTGAGAATCTCACTCTATTCCTGCTAATCGAGCTGTTTCCACAATTCCTGCGAATCTTTCCATTCTTGATACTGTTCTCATTTCTGTATTTCTCACTACTCCGGATAATTGTGCGATTGCAAAACTATATGTGTACGAATTAAACTTCTGCGATTTCAGTGGACTCTGCTAATACACCATGTAATGGGACAGTCCCTTCTCAGTGCGCTCTTCCCAGTAAATTTGTTTCCCTGCGATTTCATAATTTTCAATGGTTTATTATAGGACAGCTGTTATTCGCGTTTTCGAAAATAGCAAGATTGAAATTGCATGGCGCCAGTTGGCAAATTAATCCCAAAGATAATTTCCCAACTTTCGTCTGATTTGCTGAAGAGGAAATAAACACCATAGTATATCGTTTTATTGATAATCATTCGAAAAGTGACCCTAGTTAGATCATCGCTAACCAGTACACGTCTGCAAAATTATGGAAAACAAGCTAACCCTGACCCGATATTAAAGCTCTAACAGTACCAAACTTTCAAAAAGACGAGAAGAAAAATGAAGGTACTCATTTCCTTACCCAAAACCCCGATCATCCTCAATAAGTAAAGCCTCAAAACTCAGCAATATACATCAGTCATTCCACCAAGTACAGCATCTTTTGCTCATCAGGGCCAGTCCATTTTTATTGTTCAAACTGCCGCGAATATTTCAGTGAGAAATCCAAACATTGCCTATATGCAGTTTATGCAGCAATCCTTGTGAAATAACTGAGATTTGTGAAATATTGGTATGCCAAACGCATCCATTAGAACGAAACCAAAATGTACATATATGCACATATTTTTAACCTCTACGTGGGTAAATGATGATTTACAACGCCAACTAGAAATAAAAAATGTATTGAAATAATTGATCTTATAAATATTCATTTCCCGTTCTTTATATGAACTTATTTCGAATGAAATTACCTTATACTGCATACCAACTTTCATTTCATACTATGTAGTTCGTTTTTGCATACAACAATATGAATATTTGGAAATAAAATGAAAATGTCATTCGATTTCAACTTCTCCGATTGAAATTTAGATAAGTTAACAGTAATTCAGAAAATATTAATTGTAATTCAGATATTGTCGATAGCAATTCGATTGTGATTCATATTAGCTTCAGTCTTATTTGCCAAAAACTGTTGATGCTATTGACTTTCTTTTAACCAATATCCCATTGCCGACCTGCAAAGTTTTTCGGTGATGATTTTTTTTTTGACAAACGCGGTTTCGCAATTTCTGAATTATAATTGACAAACTTTGGATTACAATTGACGTGATCTGTATAACAAATAATATTTTCTGAATACCGTTGTCTAATCCGAATTACAATTGATATTTTCTGAATTACACTTGACTATTCTGAATTATAATTGATATTTTGTGAATTACAGTTGACTGATCTGAATTACAATTGATATTTTCCGAATGACTGTTGACTAATTTGAATTATAATTGAAATTTTCTGAATTACACTTGACTGATCAGAATTACAATTGATTTTTTCCGATTAACTGTTGACTAATCTGAATTATAATTGATATTTTCTGAATTACACTTGACTAATCTGAATAACATTTGATATTTTTTGAATTACAGTTGACTAATTTGAATTATAATTGATATTTTCTGAATTACACTTGACTTATCTAGATTACATTTGATATTTTGTGAATTACAGTTGACTAATCTGAAATATAATTGATATTTTCTGAATTACAGTTGACTGATCTGAATTACATTTGATATTTTGTGAATTACAGTTGACTAATCTGAATTATAATTGATATATTCTGAATTACACATTACAAATCTGAATTTCGTTTGATATTTTTTGAATTACAGTTGACTAATCTGAATTATAATTGATATTTTCTGAATTACAGTTGACTCATCTGAATTATAGTTGATATTTTCTGAATTTCAGTTGACTAATCTGAATTACATTTGATATTTTTTGAATTATCGTGGACTAATCTGAACTGAAATTGATATTTTCTAAATGACTGTTGACTGAGTTGAATAACAATTGATATTTTCTGAAGTACAGTTGACTAATCTGGATTTTAATTGATTTTTCCTGAATCACAATAAATATTTTCTGAATAACATCTTATATTATCTGAATTACAATTGGAAAAGATGTAGATACTATGGTTACTGGGGAAATACTGTAAAAATTGAAATGTTACATGCAGAACAAAATTGTCTTTATGGCCCGCACGGGTCATATAGCGCGGACCGTGAAGTTACCTTTATGCCCTCGTGGGATAGAAAGTGACCTTTATACCCGCGTGGGCATAAAATACACTATATTATAGTTGTGTTCCGTTGATGCAATATACTTGGTAACCAAGCAATAAAACACACAACTATGTCGTATTCCCGTACGTTCTGACAGCTCCGCGAACGAGACGGTTCCTGCTGCTCCTGCGGCGACCGCATAACGGTGCCTCTCGCCTGCATCTGCTCCTGCTGAACGGCAACGTATCTCGTACATTCGCGAGCGTTGCGGCCCGATATAATATTAATGTCCTTGGTTCGAGTCTTTCAACTCGTGGCCTACTTTGAGGAACGAATGAATTCATCGCGACCGAGCGGCACACCGCGTTGCCGATTGCTAGTGTACAGGGTGGGTCAAGATGAGGATGCGTGCTCGCGGCTCCGCGTGTGAGATTTCATATGAAAATTCGTCAAAAAAATATGGCAAAAATTCTATTCGTGTCATACTAGTTCAAAATTGTGTTTTTACAGTTCCTTTACACAGTACATAACAGTGTATTTTATGCCCGCGCGAGCATAAAGTTCACTTTGCGGCACGTGCGTCCATAACATTACCCTTATGGCCCGCAGGTTTCAATTTTTAGTGTCTCCCTATCATCCTAGCGCGAGTGGCCAGCTTCTTCAGAGACCCACTCATTTCCGATGACTAAATGTTTCGATTTCTTAAGGCGTATTTATATTGATGCAGGTAGTCTGGAGTGTTAATTACTTCTGTCGGGTTCGGGGAATAATCATCATTATTAGTTGCCGCACTACCTGCCGTAATTTCATTATTTATTCTTGATTTCCTCAGAATAGGATTCCAAATTCTGTTTAGATTCAACGCTTCTTCTTTTCTGTTGAAATTGTCCGCGTGTTTTTGGATCTCTATCGCCCCCCGTACCAGTCGGCTATGGTAACCCTGGTTGGGGGCAATCAGTTTAGCATTTTCAAAAAGAATCCTGTAGTTCCCCTCACTCAGTGCGTTTTTTGCCATCGCCGATTTGTCAGTTTGCCCTAGCCTGCAGTTCCTTTCATGTTCTTTGAGCCTTGTTCCCATGGATCTTTTCGTGGTACCGATGTATACCTTCCCACAGGTGCACGGTAGCAGGGGTTTATCGCATATATATTCCTATACCCATGGTATTACCCGATGTTATACCATTAATAACAATTTACACTATTATATGTAATACTAGTCAATTATTGTTATTCAATTTCCGCGTTACCAACCACATAATACGATTATTTCTGCCCGTGCGGACATTAAGTGGACCGGCTATAAAGACTTTTTTTTGCATGTTAGCGTTTCAATTTTCACAGTGTCTCCTTACCAAGTATAGTGAAATCGAATGGAATATTTGTTTCATTTTCAAATATTCATATGGTTGATGCAGAAGCGACCTACTATGAAATGAAAGTTTGTCTGCTTCACTAATATAAATAGACGTCAGGTGACTTACAAACCCTCGATACATAATAGTTATTCAAAAATAAAGTAATTTCATTCGAAATAACTCAATAAAATGTAGGGGAAAAAATATTTACAAGATGAATCTCAATACATTTTGTGTTTCAAGTAGGCATCGCAAATAGACCAACTACATCATGGAACTCCTATCCATCCAGCATTTACCCACGTAGAGGTTAAGAAAATATGTGACTGTATGTTCATTTTGGTTTCGTTCTAATAAATGCATTTGGCATACCAATGATACTGCACAAACCTTAGTTGTGTCACGAGGATTGCTGAAAAAATGCAATGTTTGGATTACACACTGAGATATTGCCAGCATTTTGGAAGATAAAAATGGACTGGCTCTGATGAGCGACATATGCTGCACTTAGAAAAATGGCTCATGCATATGTCTGATAACATTTGGATTATGTAAAGTGGCTGAGGCTTGAGTTATCAAGGAGGATTGGGGTTTTGAGGAAGGAAGTGAGTACTCATATTTAGTATCGAATGGAATTTTCAATTTTTTTCGAATATTAATATTGTTGTTGCAATAACGAACTAGTATAAAGTTCGTATGCGCCACTGGTATGGATAGATGTATATGCCTCTAGCGACTTACAAACCTTTGGACCAAAAGCCCTCCGAATTTCCGCCACTGGGGCATAAACATACCTTATACCCATGGAACATAAAAAACTATTATATTGAACACTGAAGAAGGTGATGAAATTCATCAGAACTTTGGAAAGAATAGAATTCGTTGTCTTGCCATTTGTCCCTCAACCCAGCAAACTTTCACTAAGAAAGCCAAATAAATATTGCATCTAGACTCCTGTGAGAATCTGTTCTTTATATGGGTAGTTTTATATTTCTGTCCTGCTTACTCAATATGCTGAGCCACTCCTTGATGACTGTAGAGAAGGTGGGGCTGTTCTCGAGTATTGACTTAGATGTTGCAATAGTACTCATTCAAGTTTATTGGTTACATTTTTCAAGCACGCATAGTATCAAGCAGAGATCGCGAGAGAAGATTTATGTACGTCAGAAACAGAAGAGGTCTGCGACATCGACATTATTATTATTATTGATCAACTACTCCGAAACGAAAGTGTTGGTAATTTACTGAATATGATTTCACTATTCGTTTTTTTTATATTTTTACCCTCCACAATATGACAATTGACAATCAATTTCTTCTGAAGATGTTATCGTGGTTAACGAAACTTGCGTCGAGTGTCTTAAATCTTCATTTCAACAACAAAGGTTCCAATCCTAGTGATGTTTTCGGTTATAATTGCACGAGTGCATGAAAATTACCGATGATTTTGCAAGAAAGCGTGATATCTAAAATTGCAAGTTTATTTTCATATTTTGGCGAAAGTGCCCAAGTCCGAAGGACGAGGACTCTTTTACAAAATATGAAAATAACCGAATGCAATTTGTATAAGATATCACGCTTGACTGCAAAATTATCTGGTCATTGTTATGCACGAATGTAATTCATTGAAATATTTCACGAATAAAGAAATTCTCAAGGAAATGTTATTGTTTGTTCATTTATACTTTCCTCTATAGATTGTGTGGAGCACTCACCTAAACGCGAAATGTTTTTCTATTTCTGAAGTCTATGTGCCATTTATTTATGTTGTTCAATGACGTCTAGCGATACGGTTTGAAATGTGTTGTTATGGTGACTTGATACAATGCAATTACCGCTGTAAGTTTTCGATACAATGCAATTACCGCTGTAAGCTTTCGATAATTGCATTGCTCTCATGGGACATTTTATATAGGAGGGAAATATTCAAGAAACGTTGTAACGATTAGGACAGAGAACATCGATGATTTTATGAGGTTTTTAGTTTTTTCACTTCCTTCAAAGTTTGACGTTTTCACTCTATACTTCATTTTGAATATCCTCTTCGATATGCAAGTTTTTCCATAATAAAGACCATGTATACGATTCCATACAACTAAAGTTACGAAGGATCTTTGTACAACATATATTATAACGTGAATTACATGAAAATTCAGAATCATCTATTCCTCCCTTGCTTCTTTCATAATCCATCTTCTCTCTATTCCAACTGTCATTTCATTGTGTCAGACACAAAGAATGGAAACAAATGAATATGTTATTAGAATCGAAAAACAACCATCAATAAACATTAAAGCTTGTTAAACAGTCAATCGACCGCCTATTAGATAACATCTCATTAACATATTTTCTAATTGTTGAACAATAAGAGAATGGATATGAGTTTTGGAAAGGAAGTTTCTCAAAGACATCACGGAATTATAAATTGGGCATTCATATCGAAAGTGTATCGTGTTGGTGTGGAAAAAAAACTTGAACTGCGAGGCAGTTTTGAAAAAATTATGAGCATGCCAAAATGTGGATTTTTTTTGTTTATTTGAGAAAACTGCTATTTCCAGGAAACATCACGTGAATCAATGAGTAGGGGATATCATTCCGTATTTTCTTGAAATTTTCGAAAGTTGGCTATGAAAAGAAACACCACTTTTGACAGATGATCCATACATTTTTCTGTTCTGTTGTGAGAGATAATCCTGAAATAGGAATTGACAGGTTTTTGATCTCACAACGAGAGGACGGCCCAACCTTACTTGTCGTGAACGAAGTTGAAACCGTCAAAGATATTGAAAATGGTTAATTCGACGACTCATCTGATCAAATTATGATCCCAGGAAGCCCCAGTACCCAAAAGGGTCCCGAATAGCATCACACTTCCCTGTTGTTATCTGAAACGACTGAATGCTAGACACACGCAGCTTCATTTTTAATCTGATGTAGATCTGAACCATGAAAGTATTCACAGCATTTGGGACCCTACTATTTCAAAGATGATTTGTCGACGAGATCCTCCATATAGCAAGAAATTGTGAGAGGAATAACTGTCAGATTCAGTGCATTTTTTTGAGTCATACTAGTTCATTATTGCATTTTTGTTACTCATTTACCGGTTGCATAATAGTGTACTTTCTGCCCGTGCGGACCGTGCGGGCTGTAAAGAGACAAAATCCTTCTGCATGTTAACGTTTCAATATTTACGGTGTTTCAAGTAGTATGTACCACGGGATGAATTGCTTCGACTTGAGATTGTTCTTCTCGAGCAAAATGACAATTTTTATGAACTTCGACGACTTCTGATGTTGGTTTCTGGTTGAAAAATATATAACGTGTGTAATTTGCTACAGCCCCATACAGCAAAGGTGATGGGAATGTTAAGGTATCACTGGTTCATAAAAATCGATACAATTCAATTCACTTGAGATCCAGGAATGTCTTCCGAAGATACAATCAGTAGCGGAGATTCACCTTGCATACACCTAGAAAGTTTCTCTCTTCAATGGAAGCAGAGCTCCAGTTTTTCTGAAAGAATACCCAGAGCTTCTGCGATAGACGAATCACTTAGGAACCACATCTCTTCTGCGACTTATAACAACACCATCACTCCACGCTTCTCTTCTGTGATGAAGAGCTACTTCAAGTCAGAAAAGGTTGACCAATTCATCATAAAAACTCATGGTATTCCGCTCGTTTACAGTTATTCACCGCCAGGACGCTTTGCCAATATGTTTTCGGGTCTTTGGGCATCCCACCGAGAAAAATTTTTGATGCGGAAATGCTTCTCCAGGATTTTTTGGAAAAAACAAAAGTAATTCAATATCCGGCGCGGTATTAGTCAAGGAAGTACTTTTCATAGTTCCAACATGCATCTGCCTAATGTTTGATTGCTGGATACATAAGAGATGAAAGTGTTTTTCAAGTTGAGGAATCCTACTATAATTTGAAAGATAAAAACCGGACGCATTAGATTGATAGAGTTGTTTTTCGAAGCGGGACCGCCCTGTAAGTCTAATTATAACCCGCTCGGGTGCAACGCGGAGCGATAGATAATCTATTGTGACATAAGATCGCATACACAAACACACACACACATGCCGTAATACATACGTACACCGTTCGGTATTGGCTACGCAACACACAGCACGCACTCTCGCATACAAACGATGCGTTTAGGCAGTCGTTTCACGGGGCTGGACAGTGGCGGGACTTGTGGGAGGCGCGGAAGGTGCTCTTTCCCTCCGGAGAGTCCATGTTCCGAATTTTCACAAAGTGGGTTAGTGTCGCCAAAGGTTCATTGTTTTTTCTCATGTTTTTATTAAATCTCTTCGACGACGATTTTTGTTCGATAAGACAAAAAATATTTCTAAAACCCTGGTGAAATTACATTTGAGAATTTTTGTTATCGACTGACTGAGTTGACTCATTTTTCCCGAATATCTTTATGAATTCTAATTTCTTTGTCATTTGACTGTTGAAAGAAATTATGCAACATGAGTGATTTGGTGTAGAGAACACTGTTACGATATTTGCTGGGTTCGTTCTTCGAAAATATTACAAATACAACTACTGCACTGACTTCAAATCGCTCACAAAACACTTAGACTTCTCAACTGACTCAAACATCTAACACTCTTTACTGGAAACTGCATTGAACTTCGATTCTCCACTAAGTTCTACTCCCTCTCAATAATACAAACCCCCCCGACTATCGATCCACGTAGGGATCCTTTCGTGGAATTATGTTTTATTATGCTCAGCGGCGGCGTTAAGGGATTTCGTAACGATACAATCTTGAAGCACTCTTTTGCTAATTGTTTCATGTCGGATCTAAACGAACTTTGTAGTCTTATTATATTGACATGGAGCAGAAACAGCAGAATATCTTCATTTTCTCCATGGAAATACTAATTTTTCAATATATCAAGACCGGAGGCTCGGTTGAGTGATTTAATTTTGAATCTGTTCGATGTGATGTTTATCTTGGAGGTGAAACGCCATCTACTCAATAACCTAAGAATCAAGCTTGAAACACAGCAGGTGTTGAGGATCTCCAACAACGGTCATGTCTCAAAGCAATTTGCAAGGATGGCTGCAACCAGGGAAAAAATGTTGCACTTTTTGGCAATCTCGATGTATAGCACCAACCGCCGGAAAAAAATTGTTCAATTTCCCTCCTAATCGAACCCTACGTCCGCCACTGGGGCTATGTCCGTTGCATCGAAATCACCTGCATACCGCGAATGGAAATTTTTTTCGCAGTGGTTAATAAGGTCACGCTCTTCGAAATGGAGCCTATTGATCGATGGCATGAAATTACATTGTGATTGGGATAAGAATAGCATTTCGTGTAATTTCGTTTATGTAAGGTGAATCTCCGATAATGCAATTTTTTTTTGGGAGGGGGGGTAGTTAATGTTGGAGGTTGTGGCGTTTGTATATACAATACAATACATTGCCGGAATTCACATGTGGATAAGAGTATGTTACGGAACGCAGAGGATAAGTAGCCTGTTACGCACGAGCGAAAAACGAGAGCGGAGTGCAATAGTTCGCGAGTACACGTAACTAGCCTTATCCTCGAGTTGCGTATTGTACTTTCTCTACTCCCACCATGTTTGCTCGATGATTTTTGCTGATGTAGCAAAAATGTCTTCGTTATACTTCATTTTCAATGTTCAACGAGACACTGGATCACAGAACGTATGTAGAACAATTGTTTGCTTCTTAGATAAAACAAGATCCTAAAAATATCAGTTTTACCTAACAGCTGTTAAATACAATAAACGGTTTGAAATCGTGAGAGTAGAAAAAATATTGGCTACAACTACTGTAAGAAGTTCTCCACTCTTTGTATAAATAACTTTTGATTTTATCAACCATATTGACCATTGGTTTGGCGTATCGATTTGTGGACCACAGTATGGTCTTGATATAATACATTTTTCATAAATATTACTTCTCATTTGTCATTCTGGTGATTGTGAGGTGATGCCAGCGGTATCTGTCTGTCAGATTGGACTAGAAAATAAAACCGTGTTGAAAAAAAACAATCTTGTGAAATTTTATTGAAGGATATTAAAAACTTGTTGGGCCAGAAGGAGCCATTTTTGAAATACACAAATTATAAAATGTGTTACCTACCGACTGCGCCGATAACCTGTCCTGAAGCGTCATGTGCCTATTCTATTTCACTATTCTCTGTTCGGTTCAATGAAGTGGTAGAGCGTTTTCTGAGTAGAGAAGACTATTTACAGAAACCCTGAGTAAAAACTAGTTGAGGAATAAAAAGCCATTTTTGAAATATGAAAGATTCTTGGGTGTTTTCCGGGTTTGATGGCCGTGGTCCACAGGTTTTTATTCCTGACGTTTCGCCTACGACTATGGTAGGCATTATCAAAGTCTGTGAGGTAACGGACGCAATGATCTCGTTCTCACAGTAGATACTACTTTATTGACGTTATGATCGGCTTTATACCTGTTCTCCTGTTCGACGTCCGATACTATCGTGTTGGAAGTGGGCGTGGCTTGTTTCCTCTTGACTGGTTTGGGTCGTGTGTGCTTTAGAGCTGGTAACCAGACTTTGTTGATGTGTATGCCTTCTTCTTTTCGGTTGAAATTGTCTTTATGTTTGTGAATCTCTATCGCTTCTCTGTGTAACCTGGGATAGTAGCTCTGCGTTCTGTCAATCACTTCCGTTTCTGTTCACCAGCACACCAGAACAGACGGGAAAATGGGACACTGGGGCATAAAGTATACAGGAAACCCACTCACACAGACAGATACCTGAACAAGAACTCCAACCACCAATCACGCCAGAAGAGAGGTGTAATTAAAACATTAGTGGAGAGGGCCGCATTTGTGAACCACAAAACCTCCCTGAGGAACTGGACCACCTTAAACAAGCGTTAAAAGGGAATGGGTATAGTGAAGCCGAATTCGAACGGGCAATACGACCCAAGAGAGAGGACACGAAGGAAACTTTTAATAAACCTGTTGTAGGGAAAGCCTTTATGCCATATATAAGAGGTGTGACAGATCGCATAGGACGAACGCTGGAAAAACACGATGTGAAAGCAATACTGATGCCAACACGAACCGTTAGAAATAGTCTAAGGTCAGCCAAAGATCCAAGAGAGCCGTGGGCAACACCAGGTGTGTACCGGATCCCGTGTAGCTGTGGATCAGTCTACATTGGAACCACTAAAAGAAGCATCAAGACACGGCTCTCCGAACACAAGAGAAATTGTCGCCTGGGACAGTCAGACAAGTCGGCAGTAGCCGAGCATGCACTCGGAGAAGGCAATCACGCGATTGCATTTGACGAAACGGAAGTGATTGACAGAACGCAGAGCTACTATCCCAGGTTACACAGAGAAGCGATAGAGATTCACAAACATAAAGACAATTTCAACCGAAAAGAAGAAGGCATACACATCAACAAAGTCTGGTTACCAGCTCTAAAGCACACACGACCCAAACCAGTCAAGAGGAAACAAGCCACGCCCACTTCCAACACGATAGTATCGGACGTCGAACAGGAGAACAGGTATAAAGCCGATCATAACGTCAATAAAGTAGTATCTACTGTGAGAACGAGATCATTGCGTCCGTTACCTCACAGACTTTGATAATGCCTACCATAGTCGTAGGCGAAACGTCAGGAATAAAAACCTGTGGACCACGGCCATCAAACCCGGAAAACACCCAAGAATCAGTCACCTCCGGCCGTGAAAGTTTACGTTCTTTGAAATATGAAAGTTCCAACTTCCGAACTGAATATTTTTTTCGGGTTTATTCTCTACTCAGGCGTCATGTTATTAAACACGATCGCATAGTCAGTCAAGACACTTTAGAATTTTTATTGCAAGTTGAAAATATATGAATATTCTTGAATTCGAACAAGTTGCAGATGAACATATAGTCTATGAAAAAAAAAATGCGGATACTAAGAACAATGTGGCCAAGGTAACAGAATGGTGAGAAGAAATAGGCATAGATATTCATTCACAGGTGAATATAATCCGGCTGAAAAACTGTTTAACTACAATTTTTACCGGCTCGATATTTCCTAGGTTACCTACCGACTGCGCCAAATAGGCTTATTTGAAGCGCCAAGTGCCTTTTCTGTTTCTTTTTTCTCTTTTCGATTAAATGAAGTGGTAGAGCATTTTTTGAGTAGAAAATCTTGATCACTGATAGTTCTTTCTGACTATTGGCATATTCAATTGTGAAGAGTTTATTTTCGCGCATATGCTTTGCTTGAAAAAATGTTAGAGGAAAAATTCGAATTGATGAAATTTCAGTGGGCATCTGCCTCGCAATCTTCCATCGAACAGCATTATCGTCTAGTCTACAGTTACCGGCGTTATCTGTCTGTCCGTACCGCAGACCGCAGCTACATCAGCCAAGATTCCGTAACAACCAGGAACAATCGGCGATAACGTCGAAGCGCGAACGTTTTCCTTTATTTTCATTAACGATCTTAGATAATTCGACGTCGGTTTACGTAACGCACCGTGTAAGTGCTCGCATATAAACATACGAGCAGCATTGATATCGACTTTCACTTTTTTAACTTTTCAAATTCGTCGAACGCAGGTGGCCACTCATTGATTACCTGTCAGAATTCGTTACCATAAATTAACAGTTTTCGAATTCGATCGATACGTTGTGGAAGATAAAATCAGCGGAGAGGTAGGCGCATTTGATTTTATAATAGGATTGTCACCAAATTAACATTTTTTTATATATGTAGATCCACATGAAAGGAAAGCCCTGTAATGTTCAAAGAACACCGCGTGAATCAAGGGACAGGAGATACGAATTAACATTCACTTTGAATTTCTGAAGTTTGTAAGCTTCAGGAAAACCTCTCTCGGCAAGGAGTTCCAAAGCTCAGCTGTTCTATTGACAAAAGATCCCTGAGCAAGAGAGGTTCGACAGGTTTCCAAATTCACAACAACGGAGTGGGAATCCTGTACTCGTAAGGTCATCCGTGTAGATATTGCCAAGGGTGGAAAGATTAATAACTATTCATGATAACTATTCAGAAGAGCACCGACCGTGAAAACATGTATAGAAAGAAGACAAGTCTCTGACCGTTTTACGATGTTCCAATGAAGTGAGCGAGTCTGTGAGCGAAGAATCACCAACAAGACGAATTGCCTTTCTCTCAACAGAATCGTGAAGCCTCAATAAATGTTTTGGTGCCGAACTCCACACATGAGAACTGTATTCCTTGACAGGTCGTATCTAAGCCTTGTAGATCATTAGAAGCTGGCGATAAGTGAAGTATTTCTTCGCACGAAATAGAAATCCAAGTTTCAGGGAAACACCTTTAGCGATCGATCTCACATGGTTTTTCCCCGAGAGATTATCACTGATCGTAATTCCTAGCATCGATATACTTGACTAGATGATGATAGATCGGCTTTCCTTGAGAAGAGACATGCCTGGGTTTTCCTAGCATTAAATTCCACCAAGCTCATGTTACCCCATTCTATTATTTTCACCAAGTCCTCGTTGATTTTATTGACGTGAATGTTTCTTGGAATTTTTGTTTCTCGAGCTGGTATGGGGATTGTGGAAGAGAAACTAGTATGAAGAGTACTGTCGTCCGCAAAACTATGTACTGTACAAGATGTTTTCTCGAGCAAATCATTGATATGAAGCAGAAACAAGGTGGGCGCCAGAACTGAACCCCGTGGAACACCTGCATTCATTGGGGGAATATCAGATGATACTTCATCAACAACCACATACAGAGATCTATCAGACAAAAAACTCTTCAACAAAGCACACAACTGTGGAGGCAAACCATAAGACGACAGTTTTGAAAGGAGACCCCGATGCCAAACTCGATCAAACGCTTTTGAAATAAATAAATAGTTTTGAGGATAGTTTCACCCAAGAGAAAGTACCGATTATATATTGAACAGTTTTTTTCACATTGTAGAACATTGTTGCTTCTGTTGTTTGGGAAGCTTTCGTGTAGGGGCTCATTCCTAGAATTCGAAAAATCTCAGCGCTCTATGAGACTTTGTCTGATGAGTTTAAGCTCGATGACGCAATGCCAATTTTCTTTTACAAAACCAAAACCGCCAGGCCACTATCTCGAAGCTGGGTGACTGGCTTGGAATCGCACGATGAATCGTGAGGCCCCGTTTTCAATATTCAGTCACATAAGTATCGACTTTTGAAAGTTTTCATTTCGTGGGGGGACAATCAGTTAACAAAAAAAATATACCCTTTCAACAATTTTTTTTTATTTCTCCACCTCGAAAACAATAAACGACTAACGATTGTCGATCCGAATGGAGAAGAAGCCGCAGCGCTTCGATGATTTTTCGCTATTGAACGTTATCTCACCGACCTATATACCGCCGGGTTCAACAAACCGACTGCGATAAGGAGAACCAAAGAAAAAATATACAAACAATGAGCGTATTTACTTCCATTACACCAAATTATCATATTTACCGACGCTATCGTAAAAAACAATTGAAATATTTGCTCTTCTATTACTACATCGACAGCTCGAACAAAGGGTTTATCTAACTCTCAATATTCGTCGAGATATCGAATATTTTGAGGTGATCGGTAACAAAAGACTGTCGCTGTGAAAATAATTCGTGATCACGATAGGCGACAATTACGAGACAAACAGTCGAAGAACTAGGGAAACAGTGGAAGAGCTTGGATGGAAATTATGGAATAATGAAAATGAAGAATTGAAATAATAATAATAAACTGACAAATATCAGTATTCAAACAATAACCTCAAACCACTCCCCACACTCGAGTCGTGAGTGATCACTGGTTCCAAAAATTGACTGACCTGACTTATTTATCTCTTTTATTATTATCCTCAATGCGCAAAACTTATATAAAAGTTGAAGTCTTTGCAACCAAAACACAGAATTATTGCTCCCATGAAATCATCATCTGAGTGTCATTATTCTTGATTCATACGCGAATAATAGGGCCTGTAGTTAATACAATTCAAAAACTGTGGCACGTCATCGATGACGACATGAAATCAACACAGTGATACCAATCCATTAATGAAAATGCACGGGATTGTTTGCATCGGAATTCAAATTTGGTGCCTGTTGTTCTAAGGAATTTAGTTGGCAGCACTTTCGATGTTGCCGCACTTTGTTTGAAATTTGAGAGTAATCAATTGACAATTATTATTTAAAAGTGAGAGTTCTGTGTTTACGTCTTTTTGATATTTCAAATTGGATATTGTGATCAAAAATTGTGTATTTCGATCATCATATAGCAAGAATCAGTCCCAAGCTATTCGTGGAAATGCCAAAACATGTAAATGAGCGCTGCGCAGAGTTGGTGGCATCTTTCATTGGTCATTTTGAAAGAGAACGAGAAAATAGTGACCCGTTACTTCGACTTCTGTTAGAGAGGCAAATCAATAATACAGTAAATTGTATTCGTAATCTACCGTAAGATATTCACTTCTACCGTATAGCAGCTGACTTCAAGTATACAGGGTGTAACTAAATAAGTGTGGAACATTTGAGGAGGTGATTCCTAATCGAAAAAAAGATAGGATCTTTCATGTAAAAAAAATTCATTGGAGCATCCCCTGTTGAGATACAGCCCCTTAAAGGGGGTACATAAAATTTGTATAACAATTTTTTTCACGAGCACTGTGTATTAATTCAATTTCGAGAATTCACAAACTGACAGCGTCATACCAATTCAATTGTCACCATCGCAGCGACCTACTAGATAGATCAGTTTCGTATTTTCGCATTTATGACGATGTATCTCTGTAGCTGTTCGTAAAATAATTTTTTGCTGCGAACTGGTTCATTTTGAGCGAAAAACTTAAGAGACATTTTGTGTTTAAAATGAAACAGGCTGTCGGAAATACATTTTTAAATGGTAAACAAATAATAAGAAAAGAGTTACATTGGAAATTAATTTCAGGGGTTGCGTTTTCCACCCATTACAACGATGGGGTGAACCAAATGAATTACTGGCTAAGTGTTGTTTTGGCAGTACAAAATGTCAGGTTAATCTCAATATTTTAGCTTTTTCAGTGCTTGTAGGAAAATTGTTATACAAATTTTATGTACCCCCTATAGGGGCTGTATCTCAACAGGGAATGCTCCAATGAAATATTTTATATGAATGATCCCATCTTTTTTTCGATGAGGAATCACCTCCTTAAATGTTTTACACTTATTCAGTTACACCCTGTATAGAATAAAGATACTAGATACGAGTGTTATTCGGAGCAAGATTTATAGCATGTATGAATGCACTGAGTATTTGGTTTCTGAAAACAAGAAAATCTCGATTCTTCGAAATTGACCCCTATTGAAAAAACTACACGGGAAGGAACCATTTCATGGATGAACTTCCATGTTTTAATGAATAATATACACTTAGATATTTTACTCCTTTCATAATAAATAAATCACTTTCATTATTTTCTGATTCTCCATATTTCTGAAACAATCTAGCTGTAGTGTACTTCTTTGACCACGCCCCTGATGACTTGCAACAGACCTTAAATTGTACGAACTTTAGGCATGCATCATCATCTCATTTTCAATTACTGCCATATCGTGACTGCATATCAAAACTTTGCATACCCGATATAAAAAATAAAAAAAAATATGTATGATATCCAGAACTCTCGAAATCATAATGGAAACTCATTCATATTTATAGTAGCAATTTCATTTAAAATTAAAAGAATGTACGATATAATTAAGCTGTGTCTACGCTCTGTGGTCTCATTTCAAGGCTCGATACATTTTAAGGACGAAATCCCATTGTTGAAAAATAGGAGGCTAGTCATGTTACGTACTACAACTGCAGTGATCAAAACCACTTCTCATTCATCATTTCGAATTAGATAATTTTCCTATAGATCGATTACCCTAACAACAAACTGATATTTTTCCACTCGACGCGCGTTTCGCTAACAAAGTTAGCATCTTCAGGAGGAGAAAATCGAAACTAAATATCAATTTTCTTTTGTGGAGGGAACGAAATTTGATGATGAATTTTTTGTCTTTTTTCTTCTCCAGTGCTTCTCAGACACTTGGATTTCTATTTCGTGCGAAGAAATACTTCACTTCTCGTCAGCTTCTAATGATCTACAAGGCTCAGATACGACCTGTCTCGGAATATAGTTCTCAGGTGTGGAGTTCGACACCAAAACATTCATTGAGGCTTCTCAATTCTATTCAGAGAAATGCAATTCGTATTGTTGGTGATTATTCGCTCGCAGACTAAAAAAAATTGTTCTAAAATTGTTTGTTATCGTTAACCAGCTGACGAACGTCAACCCTCGGAAGTTGAAACTTGTGCGAGCAATGGATCAACAAGGCCTTACCTTTTAACGTGCGATTACCCAGCACGGTGGCCCGGCAAGGATTCGAACCCCGGGCTTCCGCTTGATAGGCAGATATGCTAACCACTACCCTACCGAGACCACTCCATTGGAACATCGTAGAAGGGTCGGAGACTTGTCTCTCTTCTATAGATATTTTCACGGTCGGTGCTCTTCTGAATTGTTATCAATCGTTCCACCCCTGGCAATATTTACACGGATGACTCGTCGAGTACAGAATGTCCACCCCTTTGTTGTGAATTTGGAGACCTGTCGAACCTCTCTTGCTTGGGATTTTTTTTTTCAATAGAACAGCTGAGCTTCAGAACTCCTGGTCGAAAGAGGTTTTGCCTGAGGCTCACAGCCTTCAAAAATTCAAAGTGAATGTTAATTCGTATCTTCTGGCCCTTGATTCACGCGGTGTTCTTTGAACATTACAGGGCTTTCCCTTCGTGTGAAACTGCATATAAAAAAAATGCGCGTCGAGTTCAAAAATATCAGTTTGGTGTTAGGGTAATTGATCTCTAGAAAAATTTTCAACTTCTACACTTTTACACAAGGCTCCAATCTCATCATTCATTTTGAATTAGTACTAAAAATAATGTATTACCGAATATTCTGTTGAATCAATATTTAAGAAATCTGATATCATTTTCGATTCATTAGAATTAATATATTACTTGAAATTGGTCGGGGGAGAGAAAACTATTCTTCCACAATTCCAACATGAACATTCAATTGAAAGTACAATAACTGTATGCTAGGTAACTAGCCTACTGAAATTTTCTAGTGGGAGAATAAGTTTCTCTGTCACTATTTTCAAGTAATAAAGTTGGTAGAAATATATTTCTACATTACATCTACATCATTTGAGGGGTTCTAGATCATAGGATTATTTTTTGAACTGTCATAAAATTTCCCCTCAAATATCGGTGCGCCTCGGAAAAATTTACGGAATTATTTTTATTTGCTATGGAAACTAGTCAAAATCGAGGCATCTTATTGGTTGAAGAGTAGAGGTGTGAAATTTTTGCTGTGTTATGTTTGCCAAGACTTCAACTTTTTCATCAGATTTTCGCTTTGGAGGAGATAATCGTTAAAAAATGAAAATTTATCGGGAGTAATTACACAAGTGCTTCAAAATTACTGATAATTTTCCATAAAAGCATGTTGTCTAAAAACTGCATGAGTTTATTATCATATTTTGTCGAAAGAGCCCAACTCCGAAGGAGGAGGGATCTTTCAGCAAAATATGAAAATAACCGAATGCACTTTTTTTACTGACAACATGCTTGAATGGAAAGTTATCAGGTTTATTTTGATGCACGAGTGTAATTCGGTAGAATATTTCTGGAGTTAAAACAACGATGTTGAAAATTCAGTATTTATGCCTGTCAAGATGACAAATGTACATTTTAACAATCGTTACTATAGATACACGAACCGGACCGAGCGGGTATTTTTCGATACCTACCGAGTATTTACTAGCCTGAAAATGTCCCGCCGGAAATTTATCGCTGTAATTGATCGAAAATGTCCCGCTACATATGGGATTTTTAACATACGATGGAAATATTCGATACATTTTTGGGGTCTTGTGGTATTACTTTCGACAAAAATCATGATTCGGAGCTTCCGAACACAACTTTTTTCTCACCGTCAGCGCTAGGCAATGAACGATTTTTTGTTCGTCGTTTCGAAGAAAATCCTTGTTGCTAAACAAATCGTTGCCTGCATATTAATTGGGTCGGGTTTTTTTCTAGATAATTCGTAATCGTTCGAAGGATTTAGCGCTGGTTATGGTGTTTTGAAAGTTTCTTCTAGTTCTGTCATAGCGGTGAACATCGGCGATCGCGGGTTCACGACAGTTCGTTTTCAATGATTCTGTCGCAATTCGCCTTTGACGAAAATGTGGTAGCGCGCAATACCGTCCGAGATTGCGATTCGTGGAATATCGAAAGTCGGGAATTCGAAACAGTTTTAGTATTTGACTTTTATCATTTTATAAATCGAAATACACAAAGGGTGATGAAAAGGGATTATAATCAGGATAATTAATTTGAAACGAATGCCGTTCTTTTGAACCATCTCAAAAATTTTTATGTACTTAAATATCATATCTGATGAGTTTGACGCATTCGTGGAAAAAGTGTAGTATTTCTTTCGTCGTTATCCCGAGTATAACTTAAGAGTTATAGTAATTTTTTATCCCAAAAACACGATATTCAAGTTATTTGTACCTTTGCCACTGCTTCAATTCCCCAATCTGACTGGAATATTGTTGATATAGCGCTTATTTCACAAACAGATCATTTTTGAATTTTAATCTTCTAGATATTCGGAAATATCATCATTTCTGTAGAAAAATCAAGGCACAGCAGATATGAATAAACATTCACTTTACATTTTTGGAGTTTTCAAGCCTCTGGAAAAACCTATCAGACAAGGAGTTCCAAAGTTCAGCTGCTCTACTGAAAAAAGATCCCTGAGCAGGGGAGGTTCGACAGATCTCCAAATTCACAACAAAGGGGTGGGAATTCTGTACTCGTCGAGTCATCCGTGTAGATATTGCCAAGGGTCACTGAAAAATATATTTTCTCCAGCAAACCTACGGAATAACTGCATTTATTGAGAAAATATCAGATGAAAGCACACAATTGAGGAGGTGAACCATAAGAGGGCAGTTTAAAAAGGAGACCTCGATGCCAAACTCGTTCAAATGCTTCTGAACAACAGCTAACGTTTCTTCGAATTTTTCGATGAAATGCTGCCAAATATGTGAAACGTACGCCAATGAATCGCTGTTTGATCTTTAATGGTGAAATCCTTATTATCGATCATTAATTATTCCTGATTTCTCTAGATATTCGATAAACTTCATAATAATTGCTTTTTCCATGAATTCGGAAATGATAGAAAACTACAATTTTTTCTATAGTTACAAGGTGAAGTTTCCTTCCTTTTTTCAAGAACTGACTGAACTCTGGCCGTTCTCCAGGACCTAGGAAAAATTTCATATACATTCTTCTACTCCTAATAAATAAATAATCAAAAAAAGATGGGATATGTAACATTCAACCTGATGAATTTGATCTCATGACTAGATTCGATTATCCAAAAACCAAATTCAAGAAATTTTTGCTCCAGATTTTGTATGAAATTGAGTTAAAAATCATAATTTTTAGGAAATTGATAATCAGTCTGTGGGTTGGTACTGAAACTAGTTATATCCATGAAGCGAGCAATTGTAACCTAAATGCTTTCATTCAGTATCACATCGATCATCGAAAATAATTAATTATTAATGATCTACAAGGCTCAGATACGATCTGTCTTGGAATATAGTTCCCATGTGTGGAGTTCGGCATCAAAACATTCATTGAGGCTTCTCGATTCTATTCAAAGAAAGGCAATCCGTCTTGTTGGTGATTTTTCGCTCTCAGACTAGCTCACTTCATTGGAACATCCTAGAAGGGTCGGAGACTTGTCTCTCTTATATAGATATTTACGCGGTCGGTGCTCTTCTGAATTGTTATCAATCGTTCCACCCTTGGCAATATCTACACGGATGACTCGACAGAGTACAGAATTCCCACCCCTTTGTTGTGAACTTGGAGACCTGTCGAACCTCTCTTGCTCAGGGATTTTTTTCAATAGAACAGCTGAGCTCTGAAACTCCTTGCCGATAGAGGTTTTTTCTGAGGCTTACAAACCCCAAAAATTCAAAGTGAATGTTAATTCAATTTGAATATTACAGGGCTTCCCTTTCGTGTGAATCTGCATATAGAAAAAAATGATAACGAAGAAATTTGTGCTACACCACCAGAAATCAACGCAAAGCATGGTGGGAGCGGAAAAAGTATAGTAGTCCAGTCTATGACCATTTTCCCGTGTATTTATCCCATACAGCACCGATTCGCATGAAAATTTGTATTCAGGATCTACATACACTCTTTTTCAGAATCTACCCTGTGCCGAGGGTTGCTTTCTTTCTGGGGGTGGATGACACCCCTTCTTGGGGGTGAAATTTTTTTTATTGGAAATAAGTGCGGAAATCAATAGATTGACTAATTCTGAGCACTTTTTGTTCAATGGAGTTTTTTCTGAAAAGCAATACTTTTCGACTTATTCGCGAGTGAAATTGTCGGTTTTCAGTCAAAAAACACATTTTCAGATCCTTTTTCGTGAATAACTGGAAAATAATGCATCTAATCGAAAAACCTGCAGAAAGCAAAATTATAGCTTTTGAAAAAACAAAGGCGATTGTTTATTTGTGATGTATGCAAACCCACTACAAACTGCATAATTGCTTGTTGAAAGTTGATTGGTATTTTCAAACGCCAAAATGGAAAGTTTCTACGTACAATAACCAAAAACCAATGCATTTTTCGGGAAAAACTAATTGAACCTTTTCTGAAGTCCTTCAAAAATCCTTCATTTTTGTTATTTATAAAAGATTCTAGCATCAAAACTGACCGAGGTATGAAGGAAATAATGTTCAATCCTATTTTTTCCTTGAAAAAAAAATTGTGAATAACTCATCCTTGCTTTCCTCCCCCTTGAAAAAATCGTTGCCTACTGGAACTTCATGTATATATACATATATAATATACATATAGTTCCACTAGGCCTAAAATATAGTTACTATGTGAATTCTTCAATATACTAATGTACATACTCTAATTTCTACAAAAATTGTTTTTGATTTTTTTTCCATAACTCGCTTAGTCTTCAAGCAATTGAATCCACCAAAAAAGTATTTTGTAGCTTTTTTCAAGAGCTATAAGCTCATTCACATTATTTTTTATTTCAGATTATATTTTTGAGAAGGTTCATGCTGAAAGGGCTCAAAAAAGGTACTTTGTGCGAACCCTCACAATATTTAACTGGCCATATCTTACTCTATTTTAATCCTGCAGAAAAAAATGAAACACTGAAATTTTCAGAGAAGAATAGCCTTCAATTTTGTACTGAAGAAAATTTTGCATGTATCAATACTTTTCGAGTTATTTCGAAGAAATTGTGATTTTTCGCTGAATAACGTATATGATTTTTTCTCTTCAATCTCAATTTTTCCCAAAACTACGTACTTTCAATTGATGAAAAACTCAGAATTCATTGAAAGAACATAAATGAAGTGAATTATGGACTAACAACGATTTTTTTCGAAGGTGGGAGAAGAGAGGATGAATTATTCACAATTTTTTTTCAACGAAAAAATAGGATTCAACATTATTTCTTTCATACCTCGGTCAGTTTTGATGCTAGAAACTTTCATGAAAAGCAGAAATAAAGGATTTTTGAAGGACTTCAGAAAGGGTTCAATTAGTTTTTCCCGAAAAATGCATTGGTTTTTGGTTATTGTACGTAGAAACTTTCCATTTTGGCGTTTGAAAATACCAATCAACTTTCAACAAGCAATTATTCAGTTTATAGTGGGTTTGCATACATCACAAATAAATAATCGCCTTTGTTTTTTCAAAAGCTATAATTTTGCTCTCCGCATATTTTTCGATCGGATGCATTATTTTCCAGTTATTCGCGAAAAATGATCTAAAAATGTGTTTTTTTTTGACTGAAAACCGACAAATTCACTCGCGAATAAGTCGAAAAGTGTTGCTTTTCAGAAAAAACTCCATTGAACGAAAAGTGCTTAGAATCAGTCAATCTATTGATTTCCGCACTTATTTCCAATAAAAAAATTTTCACCCCCAAGAAGGGGTGGAATCCACCCCCAGGGAGAAAGCAACCCTCGGCACGGGGTAGATTTTGGAAAAGAGGGTAAGTAGAACCTATATCCAAATTTTCATACGAATCTGTGCTGTATGGGATAAATACACAGTTTACACTTTTTTCACCGTCATAGACTGGAGTATAGTACTCGAGGATAAGGCTAGTTACGTGCACTTGTGAATTGCCACACTCGGATGACGCCTCGTGCTCACAATTTTTGCTAGTGCGTAATAGGCTGTTTATCCTCCTCGTTACGTGATATACTATCAATTGCTAATATTTCAATGAATAATTCTACACTCTGTAATTAAATACGCCAATTATAATTTTATGAATATCACTGGCATTCCACGCACAATTACTCGTTTTCTTCTAACGGACCTCAATCCGAATTAACATTTTTTTATCGCTTCTAACAGTACTCGGGTCCATGACGAAATTTCGACACCAAAATGATGGCTATCACAGAGATTTGAAAGTCGAAATGCTAGAGAACGTTTCCACAACAGTGCGGTGCGTTGAACTTTTGAATCGTATAACGGTTGGTTCCGCGAGCTGAATGATATTCGGGACTTGGATTCGTTGGAAATCGATGTGAAGTGATGCTGCTACGGCCAGTGGCCTAGGTAGAAGCATTCATGAACAATATTCATTTGTTTAATGGGTAGCCACATGACCCGTGCCGATTTTGATTGAAATGACCAGCTCGATCTCCACACCTTGAACCGATTGACTTTTTTTTTGGAATAAGTAATGGAGCTTGAAGCTCGACGGAAAGTGCCAGTCATTGCTCAATCGGTCACGATGTGTTTCACTATCATCCTGAGTGTTTTGTTATCTTTCATTATTAAGAGCCGGATGGAATCTCGATGATATAGGATATTGTTTGGAGGATTAGCCTTGATGGGGAACTGTTTATGTCCTTCAGAGTGAATTATGTTATTCAGTATGGGCTTAGTTGGGTTAATCAATATACGATGAACAAGGATCGCTGGATTTTCAGATAACATTTCCTTGTATGAAAACTACGAATGAATGAAATAGAACTCTTTTACTTTCAACTCTTGGTGAAATATGATGGATGTTGTTTTTCTGAAGTTCTGTTTTTGTCGAAGATTCCACGATTTATATCGAGTTAACAATTAATCGTATTGGCACAAATGAAGGTTATAAGGTGTGAGCACTGAACTAAGGATAACTCCAGAAATAAAATTGTTGAAATTTCAATAAATCGTACCTAATTCATGAATCTCTTTGCTAAGAATGACAATCAGTGTTCAAGACATGATATGTCTATTCCTCACTTTTGTTAATGAATGTGATAGAAGCAATTGATGGGAACGCTTACAATTTGTAGAGATGATCATTGCTGCGTGATTGGTGATTAGCTGATAGCATTTCACAAAAGATTCCAGAAGACTGAAATATCTTGTTGAACTTGTCAATCGTATATCTGGAAAATGGCAGTCATGACAACTTTCCTTGATCATGAAAATTTCACGATGGAACGACTCGAATTATATCCACAGTTGATACAATTATAAAACTTTTGTACGTCATTGTGAGCGTGGTTAAATTTTGAAGTACACTGTAGCCAGATTGTTGCACAATTATAGAATTTTAGATATAAATCAAAGTGACTTGTTGAAATTGGAAGGAAGAAAATGAAAATGTTCACAAAGCCTTTTTGCTAATAGGCACCTTTGTATCATTCATTGAGATATGGAAGATTATTCATAGAAGAGTTCTTTCCTTTATAGTTTTCCAATGAGGAACTAGAGTTATATGCCCTTTCGAAGGTTTTAATCATATATTTTGAATAGCTACATCCAAACCATTTTGGAAAATCGCGATTGTCCCATATTCATAAACTGCAAATACTTACTGCATTTCTACATAGTATTAATTTGTTACGCATAACACTTATAACCAGTACTGCAGAGTTTGTAAGCCTCTTGGTGGTTTGTAGATATTCATTTATTTCCACAGAGTTTATGTAGATCTTGTACAGAGGTAAAAGAAATACTTTGTCCGAGGAATACGTCAGCAAAACAACACTACAAAAGAGTGATATGATACAAAATTTGAATAAAACAATTCGCATGCACATATTAGTATAGAGTCATTAAAATGAAATTTAAAATAGACTGTTGAAATATTCATCTATAGAATAAGGCTTTGGATTGCATAAAAATTCTTTCACAGACTTCAGAAAACTACTGGCCATCCCAATGTCTCTTATATCCTGTGGGAGAGAATTAAAAAATCCAACCGCACTGTAGACAGTACTTCTTTCATTAAGGGATTTCTTATGTATCAGATAAAAAAAATCATTTCTAAATCTTGTTCCATACATATGTGTTTTATAATGCTTCTCAAAGTAACTTGGTTGATTTGCTAAAAATTTCAATAACTCAAAAATGTATATCGCTGGTACTGTTAATAAACCGTTCACTTTGAAAATTCCTCTGCATCTCTTCTCTTTTTTGGCAGACAAATACTCTGTTGAGCTCATGACTGGAGCCCCAAATGACAATACCAAACCTTATTGCGGAGTAGAAATTAGCATAGTAGGTATACAGTCATCAGAACATCACTGTTTGTGAGCTTTGTTATCTTTAATCTCTTGAGGAATCGCACTGAAAGTATGCATACTCGACTTGAAATTTGCTATGAAAAACACTATAAAGATGAAAATCCGACGGTAGATTATGAATAGAATTCACTACGTTCTTTTCAATTCAGCTCTCTTACATTTTTGATCTAATTTGAGGTACCAAAATGCCCTGAACACAGATTTGTCACTTTTGAATGATAATTGTCAATTGGTAAATAACAGACTTCAAACAAATTGCGGCAACATCGAGAGTGCTACCAACCGAATTCCAAAGAATAACAGGCACCAAATTTGAAATCCAATGTAAACGTTTCAATGCATTTCTATCATTGGATTGGTACCAATGAGTTGATTTCATGCAACACTCTTCAAGTTGTATGCTCTATCACGACCCTATTGCTGACTAATTGGACGTGTACTATCTAACAACGCGCCAACTTTCTGGAGTAGATGAAAGTATACCCTTCTACACCTGTATAGATTTCGAAATCAATTCATTTTCTCTAATTGTGATGAGTTAGGAATCCAGAGAAGTATGAAGGAAGAATTCATCCACCACGAAACAATACACAGTGTGTAACAACGAAAACTTAACAGAGCCGTTTTTGAATATGAAAAGTTAGAGTTTTAAAAAAAGCTCGGATTTCTAATCAAAGAGGGACACCTTTCAGACTACTCAGATTTTTTGTAGTACGCACCCCCTCGGAGGGGTGCGTCCGACGACCCTTATTTAGATAGGGAAAGTAGGTCGTGTGGAACCTAGTTTTAAAGGTCTTTCGAAAATTTTTACAACTCTGTGAAAAGAAAATTTTTGTAACGATTGGTAACCAACCCCGAAAAAATCTCCTCGTAATAAACAAAAAATACGAAATCACATGAACACGTATTAGCAGGTTGTCATAAAAAGCAAAAATTTATTTTTTTATGAAAGTTCTGAACGTAAATTGTACCTTAAAAACAATTTCATTTATTTTAAAAAGCGTTGAATTCAATACAAATACCTTTGAAACTTCAAATTATCTCGAAAACTAATGGTCACAAAGATTTTCTGTTAACAGAGTTGTGAAGGTATTCGAAAGACATTTAAAACAAGGTGCCACTCGACCTACTTTCCCTATCTAAATAAGGGACGTCGGACCCACCCCACCGAGGGGGTGCGTACTACAAAAAATCTGAGTAGTCTGAAAGGTGTCCCCCTTTAATAAGAAATCGACGTGTCCGAGCTTTTTTAAAATTCTTACTTTTTATATTCAACAACGGCTCTGTTAAGTTTTCGTTGTTACACACTGTATTTCAAACAGTTCTCAACAAGTTCTCAAAAATGTATTACTGCCAATACGTCTACGTCAATGCACAATCTACTCGACCAAACTCCCCAACCGCATCTAAAAACTAGAAGAAAAAAAATAACAAAACTCTACCTTTGATAGATCCACTAGACGTATGCGGTTGTTGCACGTGCGATTGTTGAACTTCAAACTTGGTCATAACATTGTTCCACATTTCAGTATTCATTTTCACCGGCGATTGTTTCAATCCGTTCCACAGCACGCCGGATCGTAGGTTGGCATTCTTATCACTCACTTTTGAATCACAAAAATCTACGGAAAGTCGAAATGCACAGGTACACCGGTAATCATTCACAATCGAGCGCTAGGAAGCCGGAAGATCTCAGCCTTGTTCTTCGTACGTTTCGTACAGTATATACGCCATCTCTTCATAATACGGATGCGTCGCTTTTTGTTTCAGCCATCCGAGGTTATTGGATTGCTAGCCTGGGGAAACGAACGTGATGGTGATATTTTTAAGGCTCTGAGAGCTCGGGAAATGACCCTCCACTTACTCTGATTATTCGGATTGTGTTGCTTAAATCGCGACTCGACTGGAAAAATGAAAGTTCTATCGTAAAAAAGGATTGTAGAGACTGAAGAGAAGTTCCTAGAACCTCCATAAAGTTAGCAAGGCCACTTGCAGTAAAATCATTGTGACATTTTTTTGAAATGACGTATAATTGTCGATAATTTTTTGTGGAAAGAAAATAATTGTCGCGCTTATACTTTTGTTTCTAAGGGGTGGCTTTGCTAACTTAATATTAAGTTAGCACAGACACCTTGCTGAAATTCCCAATGATAAACCTCCAAAAAAGTTTTTTATTTCCTGGATATCACGCCCTTGTCATGTTTCACCTCGCATATTTCCTACGTTTTCTACCATGTGGCAACACCGTTAGGATTTTCACCGTTTCCTTCAACATTCTTTCATAAAATGGCGTGAGGAACCGGAACTATGCAATTGTCGAAAAGGCAGTATCGATATGTCATCAGTATTTTCGTTGAAAAAGCGCCTGAGGAGAGAACAAATTGTAACTATCGATTTTATCACGAATTTCTTTCGAAAAACTATTTTCTCAACCCAAAGTATTTTTCAAATGTCGTATGATATTCGACAATTGTTAATGAAAAAAAAACAATTGTCGCGCATATAGTTTTTTTTTAAGGGGTGGCTTTGCTAACTTAATATTTAGTTAGCGAAGCCACCCCTTAGGAAAAAACTATATGCGCGACAATTGATTTTTTTTTCATTAACAATTGTCGAATATCATACGACATTTGATCAATGCTTTGGGAATTTGAAAAAATAGTTTTTCGATAGGGTTTCATGGTAAAATCGATAGTTCAAGACAATATCAATTTCTTCTCATCTCAGCCACTTTTTCAACGAAAATAGTGATGACATATCGATACTGACTTCTCGACAATTGCATATTCCGGTTCCTTTCGCGATTTTATGAAAGAATGTTGAAAAAAAACAGTGAAAATCCTAGCGATGTTGCTACATGGTAGAAAACGTAGGACATATGCGAGGTGAAACATGACAAGGGCGTGATTTCCAGGAAATAAAAAACTTATTTGGTGGATTTTCATATGGAATGAACTACAACAATTACTCGACAATTATCTACGATAATATTTTCGAGATTTGAGTTTCATTAGGAATTTTAGCAAGGTAACTGTATAACTACTGCTCTTCGGGCTTGAAGGCCGTCGTATTTTGGAATTTCTTCCTGACGTTTCGCTAGCGCGAGTGGCCAGCTTCTTCAGAGGCTTATTCATCTCCGATGACTAAACAGTTCGATTTCTCAAGGCGTATTTATATTGATGCAGGTAGTCTGGAGTGTTAATTACTTCTGTCGGGTTCGAGGAATAATCATCATTATTAGTTGCCGCACTACCTGCTGTGATTTCATTAGTTATTCTTGATTTCTTTAGAATCGGATTCCAAATTCTGTTTAGAGTCAACGTTTCTTCCTTTCTGTTAAAGAAGAAACAGAAAGGAAGAAACGTTGACTCTAAACAGAATTTGGAATCCGATTCTAAAGAAATCAAGAATAACTAATGAAATCACAGCAGGTAGTGCGGCAACTAATAATGATGATTATTCCCCGAACCCGACAGAAGTAATTAACACTCCAGACTACCTGCATCAATATAAATACGCCTTGAGAAATCGAACTGTTTAGTCATCGGAGATGAATAAGCCTCTGAAGAAGCTGGCCACTCGCGCTAGCGAAACGTCAGGAAGAAATTCCAAAATACGACGGCCTTCAAGCCCGAAGAGCAGTAGTTATACTAATAACCTCGGCCGCGAAAGCCTCAACCATTTTGTCAAGGTAACTGTGCTAACTTAATATTGAGTTAGCAAAGCCACCCCTTAGAAAAAAAAAAGTATAAGCGCGACAATTATTTTCTTTCTACGACAAAATCTCGACAATTACACGACATTTAAAGAAAATGTTACAATGATTTTACTGCAAGTGGCCATGCTAACCTTATGGAGGTGTTCCTAGAGCTTTGTTCAAGGCGTCGGTGATTATTATGAAACTGACAGATTTGGAAATTGAATGTTTCTTGATGCTATAGTGCATTCACGTTAAAGATAGAGTGCTCGTAAACAAATATACTTGATGGAACTACTGAAAAGAGGTATTTTGCGTTTTCATTGCATTCAGGCACAAAATCCACAATTTCAGATGGACTTTTTGGCTTTTTTGGGTTGGAGTAAATCACGAACAATACCAATATACACTGGCTTTATATACGCCTGTATGACTGGCTGCTTTCGTGAGAATATGATCAACAAAACTTTTGGGATTTTCATGCACTCCATCTTTGTATACGTTGAGGTCATATTCTTCTAGAGACTACTCAAACGCCTTATCTCTATTCTTTTTCGATAACTATCAACATTTCATGCGACATTGTTATCAAATTTATCCATATCTGTACTGGAAATATTGACAAAAGTGACATATGTACTGATGTACTGCTAACGATAAGTATCAATACTATTCAGTACGAGACTGTGTAAGCCTAATACAACTCTGTGCGTTCTTCGATATTACAGCCAGACAATCAAAACAAGAGACTAACTATCCACGTACTGATCACACTAGAAGCATTGTTCACGCACACTCTATCTTTAACGTGAATAGACTATTGAGAGCCTAGCCTATAACATATAGTAGAATAATTCGGTATCTTTAGACGCTGATTATTGTCTATTCTATATATAACGAAAGAAGCTGTTTCTTCAAAACAAGCTGATAGTGTTTACCATCGAAATTTCGAATCGATTCCAATGGTATATGGCCACATTATTCGTAGTTCATTTGGGTTCTCAACCTACCACAACCTGAGAAAATGAGAATTGATCTTGGAATCTATGGAAGTGAGGAAGGGCAGATTTTCAACCTACCCCGAAAAGTTGATACGTTAATCAAAAACAGTGTCTTCTGAATGGAACACGTTCTATTAGTTCAACTCAAATTTGCTTTTCTAAAAATTCAAGAACCAATATTTATTTGTTTCAGATCATGGTACATTGAGAATCCAAAAAACTACGAAGAAAGAATCTTTTCAACACGAAAAAATAAAGCTACTGTATGGAATTAGAATGAAAAATGCTTTTCCATCCTCCTTTGGAGTTAGAGGATATTTACGCCAACTAGTTAAAATATTTTTTGCTGCTGAGTTTTTCAGGAATTTTGATCAGATTGAAGGTTTCCAAACATTTCAATGAATTTGAATGATTTGATCTCCTCCTTGTTGAAAAATACACGATGTTTCGCTAACCTCAAATCAAGTTATATTTACTTTTTATGAGAAATGATTCATTTTGTGGATTTTATTCCCCATAGGAATGGAAAAGAAAAAGCTTCAAGTTCTTATTGTATCTGTTTTCTGCAAATTGGTATACTTGCTCCGATGTGTAACTGCAATACTAAAAAAATGCAAAATTGACTATTGTGTCAGTAACGTATGGAGGCAAATATAACAATTTGCCCGAAAAACAGATATTAAAATTTCTAGCGGAGAGAAAACACAAAATGGATTCCAGAACATTATCACCTCTTCAACAAAAATTCAAACGATGATTCATTTTCTCTTGGAAAAAATGCGATGCTTCTTTAATCTGATGACAGGCCGAACTTGCCTGGTTCAAAATTGAAAGCTCGAACTTGGTGGAACTGATTTCCTTTTTGATATTTTGGTTGGTAATAGTCTCTTTTCATTTGCTAATTGATTGCAAAGGAGACGCATGACATATTTTACTGGAAGAACAACAGATTTTGAAATTATTGATTGCAAAAGTCTTGGAATAATCTCTATATTTTCAGATAGTGTGGAGTCATTTCTAAGTAAATCCCACTCACAGAGTGTTTCACTAGTGCTTACAAGTGGTCAATCAGGATAATCATAGTACACTGTATCGTAACATGAGATTAGAATACAGTTACAAAGTTTATCTGCAATGATAAACTGAGTATGAAGTTTGCAGCATGAGCCGTAATTAAATAAGTGAAAGGAGCTGTCATTGCTTGACATTTTTGATTCATTGTGTATTAATAACTACAACTGTAACACAATGAGGTCATTGTTTGATCAGGTGAGGAAACGAAATTGAAGACATACCATGTACCTCATTGAACTATCAAGAACAGTTAAGATAGAGCAGTTTTGTGTTATAGCCGTAGAAAAACATTATTTCCTTGGTTGCTTGAATGAAACACTCTGTATATTAATCGCATGTTGTTATTTCAGTTGTCCCGAGGCGTTTGGCAAATATTTACCGCAGCAGAAGCGATCGCGGATCATAATTAAGCCGCTGAATAGATGATGTTTACGCGGACGGAGATAGATGGAAGAGATACTCCGAGAAAAATAGCCAAAAAACCATGGTTTTGTTACTGCAGCACAACATGTGACACAAATTCGTGTCTATTATTGTCGATTATTGTTTTACCAGTGCGCGTGTATGCAGTAATATAATAACGTATAGTAGAAGTGGAGGAGTAGAAATAGTTATTTGTTTTACTAGGCAGAAAAGGAGTAGATTGACTGCCGAACGTAGCGAGGCTAGAAACAGGTAAGGCAGTCAATCTACTTTGGTGCCGAGTTGAACATATAATTTTTTCTCCGATTGTTTATAATGATATAGGTAGGATATTGTATTTGCGAATTATGACAATTATCACAATCTTTTTATTTTTCCTGCAGTGATAAATTGAAACAAAATTTGATAGAAATCGCAAGAATTGGAATGATTGGCTGCTATGGAAATGTATATGTTCATAGTACCTATACTATATCTATCCAACAAAGAGAATAACCCAAACAACGATATATGCGTGGTCACCACATAAATTTGCAATCATTGGGTAGAATAAACATATCTGCTTACGCTGGCCAATGGAAATCAAATGCAATCGACTGGTGGAATTCGCGCTACAGTATCGGAGTAGTCAGTTACGTTTAAACACTTGTAGTGTGTACATATATGGTATTATGACGATTGAAATTTTTCAAATGTCAAGTACTGATACGGCTGAAGAAACTGCTAATATGAATCCCTACAGTCCACCCAAAAAAAAAGACCAAAAAGCTGCACCTTGAAAAATACAATATCGGTCGTTCCTTAGTGCAACTCTGTACGAGCAGCCTTGTCTGAGTGATCACGTACACAATGCATGATAATGTTTTGGATCACTCCTTTGCTTGGATTGACAGAGTATATATTTTGCCAATACTATTCCGATTTATTCGAATTTTGCTAGAAGTTTTCTATAAATTTACTGTTCCTTTCCACCAGCTGTTTTTCGTTTCCAGATCAATCTATCGTAGTTTTCTCAGTTATTTGTCGTTTATCTGTCGTTGATTTCAATTATTAGTTGTTTTCTGTTTGTTCAGTATTTGAGTGTTGTTTTGAATAGTGTTTCATATTGGATATCAAACGCTTTTGTATTATTTATGGACGAAATAGTCAACCATCTATGCCAAGTTCCGATGGTTAGTGCAAAACATTCAATACACATGTACACAAGTTCAACTGGTCAAAATAACGCGAGATTATTCTGACGCTGATGAAAACAAAGTTCATCTTGCTCAGTTTTTACTTCAGTAGAAGTTATTATTTGTGTTACTTGCTGATTGCTTTTCAGAATTTCCTATTTTAAAATATTCATTCCAACTTCCAGCATAAGTGAAAATTGTAACATCCCCAGTAAAAGGATGCGAAAATAAAAATTTTAAATCATGGCATAAAAGTTCTTTCGGGAGAGTGTTTTCAAATGAGGTCTTCTTGCACTATAGCAATTTTCGTAATGAATTGAAATTACTCAGGTTGATCTGGACTATGAAGGGTCCAATTCATTTCAAATCAAACACTATAATGCTCAATAACTCTATATTGACGTACTATTTTTTCCATGCAGTCCAACTCCACTACCTTTCACGTCGATATCGATATTTCAAAGAATCTCATTGAATTATCTGAAGCAGCACCGAATAGTACGAAATTCTATGAATTCTGATATTGATTTCTCATAACATATTTGAGAATATAAAGCAAATGCATCTATCTGTAATATATGTATCAAGATGCATATCTGTGTTTACGTCTAAACCGAAAAAAAAAACATGAAAAATATAGCGATCTCTCAGGTAAGAACTCGTGCAATTTTTTACAGAACTCGTGTATCCTGATCCTTCATTATGTAGAGTGTTGAAAAAAGAAAATAACACACTGACTCTGCAGGAGTTCTTTTAGAGAATTCGCTAACAGAAATTTTGTCAGACTTCATAATGTCGTATGTCCAAAGTTGCCGCTTGACTCCACCTTTAAAGAAATTTCAAGAATTCGAATTTCCCTGGATGTCATTATCAAGTGAGCCGCAGGTCTAGCGTTTTTGACGAAAACATTCACATTGTACTGGTATAGAAGTAATTTCTCCAGGAATATATGCATCTTGCCCTGATCGTTCCCCGAGAAAAACAAGCTCGCATCATCTTCCGCGATAGAAAACCCTACATTGCCCGGACTAACGATTTTCCAGGGACTCGCAAATCGGATCTCGCGATCCGAACGCGACCTATCCCACAGAGACGGACGTGCGTAGGTCAGGTCGCGTCACCTCGTCGGGCTTGTTTTGCTGTTGTTCAACGCGATCCGATAATGATAACGGCTCGACGACGACGAAAACGGGCAAAGTAGGGTTTCGCACCTCGATTCGCGAGTAAGTAGGTTGATCCGCAAGAAAATGGGGCGGCACGGAGGTGATTCGGGCGCGGTGCTTGTGAGGGTTGTTGCTTGGGAACACACGTAATGCGTATGGTTTACCGTTATGAAATGAGTGTACCGAGAGGTTCGGTTCTGGGGCCCTTGCTGCTTTTATGTATAATAGTGGTGTCGTTCAAGTGACCTTTATTCTCACTCGTGCGGAAAGTACTTTCCGTACGGCTGTCAATAAGCCGTCAAACCTCCTGTTAGATTTACAGATGCAATTATTAATTGCTCCTTCCTATTGTTTTTATTAAAAAAATCTGGACTGATAGGTAACTAATAATACTTCTCCATTGTTAAAATATTTTTGCTGCTGAGTTCTTCAAAAATTTTGATCAGATTATAGGTTCCCAAACATTTCAATGGATGGACTTGATAAAACAGAATGTGTTTCCTCGTTTGAAAAAATACACGATGTTTCGCTAACCTCAAATCAAGTTATATGTACTGTAATATAAGTACTTTCTTATTGTCTCATATTCAAATAAACGTTGATTATCGTTACTTCTCCATAGTTGAAATATTTTTGCTGCTGAGTTCTTCAAAAATTTTGATCAGATTATAGGTTCCCAAACATTTCAATGAATGGACTTGATAGAACAGAATGCGTTTCCTATTTGAAAAATTACACGATGTTTCGCTAACCTCAAATCAAGTTATTTGTATTGTATTATAACTACTTTCTTATTGTCTCATTTTTAAATAAACGTAGAATCGTTACTTCTTTATTTCAATATTAAAGTTATTGCACATTCATGTGGCACTTTTTATAGAAACAATATTCAAACATAGACTAACATAAGACAACTTGAGATTAGTCAGACAACTTCAATATACTTATTGTGTACTATATACAATAACACAGCAATAATGTACATTCAACAGGTATGTTATAAATTATAAGTGTTCAGTACAAAAATAACTGGATCGAAGCAACGATTCTAGCCGACTCCATTAAATCTATATTCATCAATAGTCGATTGCAAGTATCCCTCTAGGGAGTGTCAGCTGTCAGGTTGCTGTCATGATGAATTCATATTGTAGCGTATATTACATATATACGATCTGATATTTACATATTATTTAATAAAATAGGTGGTCGTAGGGAAAATAGTGTACATTACTTGTGCAAAAGAGACTTTTAACACTGGGTGTTTGAAATGTCACTTTTCGCACTAGTAATGTACTATATTAATAGCTACAATATCATGTCAGAGTTATCTTTTTTTGTACTTATTGACGTTCCGCAGGGTTCAGTTCTGGCGCTCACTTTGTTTCTGCTTTATATAAATGATCTGCTGGAGAAAATATATATTTTTCAGTGTATAGTTTTTTCATATTAATTTCTCTTCCAAAGTCCTCATATCAGCACGAACAACAAAAATTCAGGCATCAGCCAGCATTAATAGTATAAGAAGAGAATGGAGTAACATAACTTGATGGAATTTAATGCTGGTAAAAACCAGGCATGTTTCTTCTCGAAGATAGCCAAGCTATCTTTATCTGATATTCAGATGTCAATATTGACAATTCCTACAATGCCAGGAATTGCGATCTGTAATAATCACTAATGGGAAAACCATGTGAGATCAATCGCAACGGGCTTTCACTTCCATAAAAATTGTACACCAAATTAGGATTTCTAGTGGAATTTAGGATTTCTTCAAGGAATTCAGATGGGATTTCTGGATTTTCAAGAAGATTTCTCCTCAATTTTGTACACCGGATGAAACACCCCTCGATCAATCGCTGAAGATGCTTTCCAGAAGCTCGGAGTTCTATGTGTGTGGCTTGGCATCTAAACATTTATTGATACTATTTGGTTCCATTCGGAAAAAACGAATCCGTCTTTTTATTGATTCTTTGCTCAGGGGGTCGCTCTCTTCGTTGGAACATCTTAGAAGAGTCGAAGACTTGTCTCTATTTTATAGATATTTCCACGGTCGGTGCTCTTCTGCTTACCTTGGAAGTATCGATATGGTTGATCCGCCGATTGCAGAATTGTTCTGGGATCTTTTTTCAATAGATCAGGTGAACGTTGGAACTCCTTGCCAAGAAAGATTTCTCCTGAGGCTTACAAACTTCAAGAATTTTAAGTTCATGTTGATTCGTATCTTCTGTCCCTTGATCTACGCGGTGGTCTCTGAACATTACAGGGCTTGACTTTCGTGCGAATTTGTATATTGAATCGATAAAAACCAACTATATCTATTCTGTTCTTTCGGCACAGCTCATCCAATTTATCTTGGCACAGTACTAATAACCTACTGGGAGAGTGTGTTGTTGTTTTGTAAAACTCCGTTGTTTTGTACACGTAAACAGAGATCCAAACACTTAGAAAATGCCGATGAGTTGAATGACGTTCCGACAAGTGAAGAAAGAGGTTGTAATGTTCCAAAAGGGGTCGGGAAATTCATTTCCTACCCCGTCTTCCTCTCAGCGAACAATCGGCTATTTTCCAACCTGAAAGTGAGTTAGAAACAAGCACATTTCAGAAAGATCGTGAACGATATATATTTCTACAACCGACGACTTCAGAAACTCGTGAGCTCTGCCATCCTTCCTCAATCTGAATTCAACCATCTGAGTTCCGATTTCGCGGAACTTCATTCATTTGTTTCGCTACTGCGGACCTCGAATACTAAGCAGCCGCGCTGCTAACGAGAAGAACGGGAGATTTCCACCATATCCGCCGCAATGGAAACATCCCCTTTAAGGTGCACACGGTATTGATTTCCTGGGACGAAGAGAGCGAGCTTGCATCCTCGACAAGACTTGTGAGACGTGTGTGAGGAGGCGAACAAGGGAGAATAAAGGGCGCTCGTTTTATAACTAGGTTTCACGGTGGAATCAGCTGAGATAGGTAGAGACAATGAAGGGTCGAAGAATGGTCTTTGAATGGTAATCCTGATGATGATAGTAGCCAATTCGTGATTTCTTTGGTCTCAAAACGTTGGGGCGGGCGAATGAATTTCACTACATTCATCGATGGAAGTCAGTTAGTGGATTGATCTTGTGAAATATAACCTGAAAGATGATCGACAGATACCCAAATTCTGAAGCCAAGGACCAGATCAGATAATATCAAAGCAAGGAATATATGTAACTAAAGAATCGATCAAAATCTCCACATGATTCTTATTCATTGTGGAGCTGTCGATGGAAACTTTCTTTTCCGCAAATCGTTAAGAAATTCCGAGAAATTCTGACATTCCAAACAAAATTTCTTGAAAAAAAAGTCAAGATCCCGTACTGTAGGGAAATGAAATTCCCTTACAGCTGTTGTTGTTCTACATGAATGATTGAGAACACATTGTTCATGTGCGATAGAACTTACTTTTCTCTTGACTCCTTTGGCAATAATTCTAATGGAGCAATATTCACTGTCTCAGTCAGCTCTAGAGGAGTCCAATGCATCACTTATAATTTCACTTTCGAGAACACCAGCAGTTTAATTTATAAACGTCAAGTTTGGCAATGGGTAGAAGATGGGTAGACACGCATCACTTCTGGGAAATATCACTGATTTACTAACATCATTACTGAAAACTCCTCATTGGATTTGTTGATAAAACAACCTCCAACTTCAAACCTCGTAGTTACCCATATCAGATAGAGATTACCTTTAGTCACTCTGGTGGAGCTGGAGACAAACAACGCCATCAGCACAGAGAGGGTTCCAGCCGTAGTGTTCAAGATATGTTTTCCTCGACCTAACACCGAAACCTTCCGATTCATCCAACCTCGAAGGTAAAAACTTGCATCTGGCAATCACCCAAAGCCATAAAACCATATCTTATAGGGACTTTCGACGTTGCTGTCATTTACCTGGAAGTTATGGAAGCAACAATGAATACTGGTCCTCACCAAGTGAAACCGTTGATGAATGTGATTGTTTTATCATTGATTATTGCTAACCTGCTAGCTTGAATTTCACATAAGGCAGCTTCTCATCGATAAATGTCCGCTGTGGTGTCAGACTTTTCTGATGTGTTCGGTGCCCTTCAGTTTCAAATACTTCCAGCCCTACTGCAGTCATATGGTTCACCTCCTTACATACTTGCTTGATGTTGATATGGTTCAATTTTTAGCACTCACATAATTTGGCAGAAAACAGTACTTTTCATATCAGTTTCTCTCCTGGAGCTTACTTGTTGAAATAACAAGGTTAGCATCTCAGGAGAAAAAAATTTATACAAAATCCAATTATACATTCACTTCACGATCTTGAGTAGTACAAAAAATAACCGGCAAAGTTTATTGGTCCAAAATGGACTTTTTCTGTTAACTACTAATTATTCTGATTAGTTCACCCACAATGAACGGAGAGGTATAGGCTATTTCTATCTAAGGCATGATGAGCGACAATGGACTTTTTTACCCTTCTGTGTTTCATATGTGCACACTGTTCCTTGAAACGAGTTTTTATAGCTCTTCGACTCTGGCCAATGTATTTATTGTTGCAATCTTGCCAACTGATTTCGTATATTTCCGACTTTTTTGGGTGTTCTTAGTCATCTTCTGGATAACTAAGGGGTTGTAAGTTTTCAGAAGTTTGATTTGCAACTTTCATATCCTATCAAGTCCTCCAGTGTGGAATCAAATCTTTTAAATGTCGTACCTATCTTTCTTCGAAGGAAAATTGTATGGGTCATAAGGAACAAATAGAGTGGTATAGAATTTGATAATATGGGGAAGACACCAATACGTTCAGATACATTCGTAAGAACTTGAATCATTGTTCACAACATAAAATGGATGTACTACAATTTCTCTTCCATATGCTTATAACATTTCCTTTCCATGGCCATTGCTTCTCTAAAGTATGTCCAATCTTTGGCAGTCGAATATTTGAAAAACTGATCGTCATTATCGGTATTGATTATTCTTGTAGAGCGTATCTCTTTCAAAATTGTTTTATTGTAATGAACATGCCAATTATATGGGTCATCGGATGACAGGGACCTGACCCAAAAAATATTTCCTCCAACAGTAGTGAATCTGGTCCAGTGTATCAATTTTCTCCTAGGTTTTTTTGAGAGTAGGACATTTTCGCTTCCTGTTGAAATACTAACACAGTGGGAAGGAACTCTTTGGCTACAAAACCTAGATGACATAACGGCCCCGAAAGCGTGCAAACAAAACACGTTCGGCATGATGGTTTTGTGTTTATTTCTGTACCGGCCGGTCATCGGTTAATAACCCTAGAAATCGTGCCAAAAAATCTGAACGAACTACAACGTGAGGGCCTACTTTGGTACATTGCTTTTGGCTCTATAATAAATGTCAACAGTCCAATAATGAGGGATTGGAAAATGAAGCTGAAATTCATTATTGAAAATGAGGAAATGTTATATATCATAAATGGAAATGAACAATTCTGAATTTGTAGACAAAAAATTTGTTCATTACGAAGAACTTCATCCAGTGATATCTAACATGATAACTACGAAAAGAATAAAAATCATACCATTCAAGTTATTAGTAGAAATTTAAATACCTATGCCCTATGATTCATGATTTTTCGTTGAAAAGATAAGGGATCGCAATGCTATTGAAACAGTATTCTGGAAATGTTTCTGCAGTATCAAAGGAAGTATGTACTGTTCAAAAACTACGAAAAAATCATGGAACTAAATTTCGAATGAAGACATCTGTGCATAATGGGAAGAAGACAGTATGGCAGGTGATCTATAGAAATGAAGCAGTTGATGTGGTTCAATCACATTTTGAGAACTAATGACGATAGATAACATAGAAAATACCAATGTAAAATACATGAATCGGTATGTTTGTGATCTCTGGTGTGAGAGTTGGGATTTTAGAAAGTTGACTCGTGGAAAGTACCTCAAGCCGCAGAAACTTGGCTCCAATGAAAATTACCCCACAGCAAACTGAATGACATGAGTGAAAGGGTTTTGAAGTTATTCGAAAACAACCCGAACTGATGTTCGCATCACCATCTCTCTTGAATGTACGAACTTTTCCTTTTTCTGCTTGAACATAGTAAATGGAATGTTTTGTTTCCATTGCTACTGGGGAAGCGATTTACCTTCCACAAATGGCAACTAGGAATTGTAATGCTGGATCCAGCATCCAGTCAATCCAGTTGTATACAGCATCTGCTTTCCACATGCTGGATCCAGCATATTGGCGGTAGAACCGCAAATGTATCAAATTCGAAATAAGTTACTTTTTGTCTTTGATAGACGCCTTTTGCAAAGCAGCGAGACAACATGTTCTTGCAAAAATATGCCAGGGACAGGAAGGCAAGGAATTTAGTTTGATTCTTGACTGCCGCACCAGGTGGTACAGTTTGCTCAGTGAGCTGGAACGATTTTCCAGCCTTAAAATTTGCATCGATAAAGCATTGATTTTTTTTTTCATATGCAGATTCATGAAAGGAAAGCCCTGTAATGTTCAAAGAACACCGTGTGAATCAAAAAACAGCAGATATGAATTAACATCGACTAAATATTTCTGAAGTTTGTAAGCCTCAGGAAAAATCTTTCTCGGCAGGGAGTTCCAAAGCTCAGCTGTTCTATCGAAAAGAGATCCCTGTGCAAGAGGGGTTCGACAGGTCTCCAAGTTCACAACAAAGGGGTGGGAATTCTGTACTCGTCGAGCCATCCCTGTAGATATTGCCAAGGGTGAAACGATTGATAACAATTCAGAAGAGCACCAAGCGTGAAAATATCTGTGGAAGAGAGACAAGTCTCCGACCCATCTACGATGTTCCAATGAAGTGAGAGAGTCTGTGAGCGAATAATCACCAACAAGACGGATTGCCTTTTTCTGAATAGAATCGAGAAGCTTCAATGAATGTTGTGGTGCGAAACTCCATACGTAAGAACTATATTCCAAGATTGGTCGTATCTGAGCCGTGTAGATAATCAGAAGCTGACGAGAAGTGAAGTATTTCTTCGCATGAAATAGAAATCCAAGTTTATGGGAAGCACATTTAGCTATAAATCTCACATGGTTTTTCCATGAGAGGTTATTACTGATGGTAATTCCTAGAATCAAAATACTTGACTTTGTAGGAATAGTTGCTCCTGACATATGAAAACTAGACGATGATAGATCGGCTTTCCTTGAGAAGAGACATGCCTGGGATTAAATTTTATCAAGTTCATGCTACCCCATTCTATTATTTCTACGTCTTCGTTAATTTCTTGTTTTTCGAGCTGGTATGGGGACTCTGGAAGAGAATCTAGTACGAAGAGTACTGTCGTCCGCAAAACTTTGTACTGAACAAGATGTTTTCTCGAGCAAATCATTGATATGAAGCAGGAACAAAATGGGCGCCAAAACTGAACCCTGTGGGACACTTGCATTCATTAGGAGAATATCAGATGATATTTCATCAACAACCACATACAGAAACCTATCAGACAAGAGACTCTACAATAAAGAACACAACTGAGGAGGCAAACCATAAGACGGCAGTTCAGAAAGGAAATATCGAGTGCAACAGCTATCGTTTCTTCGAGTTTTTCGACTGAATGCTGCCAGATATGAGAAACATAAACCAATAAGTCACTGTTTGATTTTTGATGGCGGATTTCGTATTGTCGATCATTTATCATGCCTGATTTATCTGGATATTTGATAAGCTTCAAATTGATTGCTTTTTCCGAAACTTTGAAAGCAATGCAATTGGTCTTTAATTACAAGGAAAAGTTTTCTTTCCTTTTTAAGGAACTGGCTGAAATCTTGCTGTCCTACAGGACTTAGAAAAAACCATAAGTTATATAAAAGGTTGAATAATTCGCAAAGTACTAGTGTCAACTCGGGGACACATACTTCCAGAACAACTGCTGGATTTCCATCAGATCCGCAAACCTTATTTGTCTTCAGGTCCATTAAAATACTCCTTATATTTTGTTGACGAAATTTTTCTTTTAAGCAAAGGCTCTCGTGTAGAATAATTTCAGATGAAATCCTTCGACCTGCGGTATCAAATTTGCATACACTCAAGTCATTTTCTGTGCAAAATTTCTAAAATCATCGATGGGCACATATTTTAAGAATATACTTGGTGCGGCGCATATAACCGCCGTATAATACGCCCTTATTCCAATGTATACCTAAGATAATTCTCATTTATATTTCTGTTGAAGGCATTGTTTTTGATGTTGTATTCTATACTTCTCACTCCATGAGATATTACCATGGAATTGTAATTTCGAGTCATTTATTTTGATCTCGAATTAAGATAATCAAGAAACCAAACCATACTTGATATACATACGTAGTTTCTAGTAGAAAGGTTGATTGAATCAATAAACAAAACAAATACTTCGCAGTCATGTATTTATCCTGAATCCTTATTCTGCAGGATTCAGGACAATCTTGCAAACATCCAGCTGGATTGGAAATGCCTCTGGATTGCAATCCCAAATGAAAATCAATAACATTGAAAAATGAACGAGAAATGAATATTTGCTAGGATATTCGAAAATAATTTTGTTCAAGTAGGCCTTGCAAATAGACAAATTTGGTGAAGCTTCCAACAAATGCGACTCTCGTTCTTCGGAAACGGCTAATAAAACGATTACGTCCAATTTCTGGAAAGTAGTGTCGAAGTTATTGAAGAGGTTTTTGGTTTTCATAGGAGTATGTGTGCCTTGTACAACAAAACAAGCTGACAAGAAGTGAAATATTTCTTCGCGCGAATAGAAATTCGATCGATGGTTTTTCCTTGAGAGATTATTACTGATCGTAATTCCTAGCATCGAGATACTAGTAATGGTTACTCTAATTCTGACCACGCGGTATATTCCTCGATCTGATGACGTCACACGTTTCGGCCGAACATTTTTAGCGATCCGAGCTGGCGTTGTGCGCGAAAGAAAACAACAACAGCCAAGGTTTTCTGATTCGACTTGGATCGAACGCACAGCGAATACGTTTGACACACATTCGAGTTTTTTATCGGCGCGAGTTAAAATCGCGCCTCACCTTGGGAAGAGTTCATTAACCGGTAGTTGACTATTTTTAGTTTTGCAATTCGCCGGTCGGTTGTTGCGACATCGAAAAGGGAAAGCGCGACTTTTTGCGCGATTTTCAGCGAATGTTGCCCGTTGTTGTGTTTTTTTTTTCTTCTCTCGGCGAAACTTCGATATGGAAATGAGGAAATTCCACGTAAGGTCGAGAGAGAAATTCGGATGCGTTCCCATGTTGCGAAACGTGAATACCTGTTTCAGAAAAATAACGCGAAAACTTAAATCAACGTTTCATTCACCATCATTCGAAAATGTTCTTATTCCAACCCAATTCCAGGTTCAAAAGTAAAAAATTTTTCACTTAGAAGAGGATAAGGTCGGCAAAATCCTTTGGCACTTTTCCGGCCCCGCCTTCTTCGTGTACACACCAATGCACTTATGAAAAACAAGGTATCCCTAACATGATTTTACCCATCATGTCTGTCCCAAACTGAGAGAAAAGATGAAGGTACTCAGTACTTACTCAGTTTTCCTCTTGAAAACCACAGATCTTTTCAATAACTATGACATTAATTTCCAGAAATAGTACTTTACCGTTTTAAAGACCATTTTCTCCAATATGGGATCCAGCGCACTCCATTACGCGAAGCCAGTCATTTCCATTAGGTAACAAAAATGCCGCAAAAATCTCGATAAGTTCAAAATAAGGAAACCCTGACACGATATTGTAACTACCACAGCTGACTATCCCAATTCAATTCAATTAATTTATTTGACTACATTATGTATAAATACATTTGTAGCAAGTCACAATGGATTGTGAGAAAGAATTTCTCATGTGGAAGTTGTAAATGAAATATACATATATTTTTATGTAGTTAGTAAAGTATTTGCCTCGTTAAAAAAAGTATTTGTGTTATTTTAGAGTTCCGTTAAATATCGTTGCAACAAACAAGAAGTTGACGGTCATCTAAAAAAATACAAATCCATGTAAATTATACAAATTCACTATAATCTGATAAGAAATACTCCAAACCGATTTGATTGTAGCTACTTCAAATACATATTGAATCAAAATAGTAAAAATATGTATCATACGGGGGTAATTCAAAATTTTCCAAAAGAAAAAAAAAATTCGAATAGCAGGCCATGACTTCGTATCTGAACATAACTTTTAATTGTAAGCAACTTTTCTCCTGAACATATTTCTATATTTTCTGAAATAAAGGTACTTTACTCTTGAACGAAATTATTTTTTTGGCCTCTCCTGTATGGTGATTGTCATAAAGCCATTTCAGGTACACTTGGTATAGTTTTGGAACATGCACCAACTTTTGTCAGGAATAAAATTTTCTGAGAAATCGATAATAAAAAAGTTTCCCATTTATTGCAGACTTAGTGGACCACACTGTAGAGTATTTTTTCGATATTTATGAAGAACTTAGTTCTGTCAGTCATTTTGAAATGTTGAGAGGAAGATAATGAAGCTTCAAAATAGAGTTGACGATAAAAGATTATGATGGAAATGGAAGTTCAAGCATCAACATAATCTTCAGACAATAAATGATCTACATTGACCAAAAATTCCACTTCTCTTTCTGAATTGATTGCCATCTCTCGGTTTAACGAATAATTAATCAAAAAGATATGTGACTCAGGCTACGACGTCCGAAAAAAAAATTAAAGATTTGGTTGATTAACTAAATCACTATAAACAATGCTACTATCAATTATATGTATATGAGTATGTCATAGTCGAAGTTTCATCCGCCGTGTTGCTCAATTCAATAAATTCACCAAATGTTGCATTAAAGGCTCAGCCAATGCAAAAATATTTGGGTTTCTTCTTTTATATATCTATCGTTCATAAACACCTTAATTTCAAATTGTTGAATATATTGACTCCTACTTCAAGACAGTTGAGTTCATGAACTCACCATTCATTTTTCTTACACAAATTTTTCTATTACCAATATATACAATCTACAAAACCATAAATTTATATTCGGAATTTCATCGACACTTTCAAAATCATACCAATGGATTCTTCAAATCATTCGACCCTCTTCCACGAGCCCAATTTCCTTTAATTTTTAGAAATATTTTGTCATTTATATTCGATATCACATAGATAATGCTCAATGGGAAATCATCGTTGATTCAAGATGAGGCGCAATTAGCGTGGATTAATCAAAAGCGGAAGCTCCACGCGAATCGTCAACGTCAATATCTTCTTGTCGCGCATATCGCGTGGAGGAATTTTGGAACCAAGATCCACGTTAGCGTGGTGATAGACACGGGCTATTTTTTATTCATGCACGGAAGAATGAAGGTATGTCGGAATCAGTCTTCCGTCTAAACTTCATAGCCCGAGTCGATGCAATCTTCTTACATCACTTCTGAAAGCAGAGCGCAGATAAAGCAATTTTGTGTCGTTACGTTTTAGGAAATATCACAATTTTTATAACCGTGAGAGATTTCGAGATTATGTTGTTCGAAAAATGATTTATTATTCATGACGAACAGGTGATAGCAGGAAGAATGAATGATGTAAGTGTGGGGAGATAGTATGAATAATAATATGATAGAAGGTGGAAGACGGTTCGATTTTATAAATATATGAGTGTTGACATAGTTCAACCCGTTTGAGGAAGTGTTGTTGATGTTGAAGTAGATATTTACGTAGGACTTTTCTGATTGGTTTTCATTGATGATAGTTATATTATAAAAAAATACAATACGTGGATTGTGATACGTGGTAGCAGAGGAAAATGGCAAAATATCCCCAGATGATATGTCAATTTTATACGAGACTTTATACGGCAACACCTGATTTCACTGGTCCACTTTATATGTTGGTTCAATGTGAGTTCGATCCATGAATCTATTAGCGTGAATATTTTCCTCATATATAAAATGTCCCATAAGAGCAATGCAATTATCGAAAACAGCGGTAATTGCTTTGTATCGAAAACTTACAGCGGTAATTGCATTGTATCAATAAGTCACCATAACAACACATTTGAAACCGTGTCGCAAGACTTCAGTGAACAACACAAATAAATGTCAGATAGACTTCAAAAATAGATAAACATTTCGCGTTTAGGTGAGTACTCCATAAAATCTTTGGAGAAAAGTATAAATGGACAAAAAATAAAATTCCCTTGAGAATTTCTTTATTCGTGAAATATTCCAATGAATTACATTCGTGCATAAAAATGACCAGATAATTTTGCATTCAAGCGTGATATCTTATACAAATTGCATTCGGTTATTTTCATATTTTGTAAAATATGAAAAAAACTATTGCAATTTTTAGATATCACGCTTTCTTGCAAAATTATCGGTAATTTTTATGCACTCGTGCAATTAATTATAACCGAAAATTTTTGGGCTTATAATATAAATCAGAGCTTATGAGTTAATCAATACGAAAATTAGATCGTTGGAAGTTAAAAAGCTCTGGCACTTTGTCTGAGGAGAAGGACTTGTTTGAAGACAAGAAAATTCTTTCCTGGCTGAGAGATATTAGGGTAAAGTCGAGGTAAAGTGGACTACGAGCAGTAATTAGTAGTGTACGAATATGAAAGAAAGAGTCATAGTAGTTGAGGTGGTGCTTTTGAAACCATCCAGGTTGGAAGATGTTGAAACTCTTCGAATGAAGTATCTAATGAATACTTATATCAGACACCCAATTGGAGAAAAAAACGCAAATTTATGATTTTCCAACATACCGATGCAATATACGGAGCAATATACTTACTTATAGATTTTTCCCTCACATAATTCTTACTGAGGGAGCGTCAGTACGTAAATTGAACGACTCATATCTGTACAGAGAAATGTTCGAACTACACCCAAGAGTTGAAAATATCGGTCTGATAGCTTCTCTCGTAGGTTTTGTACTAGACAATTGTTAATGCAGAGTTAGTATTCATATACCTATTTTGACTTTCGTGTACTTTCTTGGATCCATTACATCTAATCAGAAACTGCGCTATGTATCTCATCCCAAGTATATATTAGGTAATATACGTGAAAAAATGTAAGAAGTCGCAATTTCTTATATTTTTCGCAGTTTCTATCACCTCTGTGAATAACATGTTTTTGGTTTGCGAAAACTGATATTTCTATTAAATACAACATTTCCAAGCCGTCCTTACTATTAATTATTCGTCTACGTCAGGTGACAGCCATACCAATATGTAGCACTCCTTAGTATAAGCACTCGTGAGATCTTCGTGATTATTCTTGTGACTTTTTGTGGAATAATAAGATTCTATCAAGGGTACCACGGTAGGTACTGAAGATTACTGAAATCTTGTCGGAAGTACTTTAGTCAGGTTTAGTAAAAAATAAGAACAATTCAATGAGTAACTCATCTGTACTTCTATACTACTTTCATAAAGATTCTCACTTTGTTCGTAGGGCTTAGGGGGTAATCTTTGTAAATACTGATCCGGCCTTGAAAATTTGGTAGTTATATCTGATGCACAATGCATAACAGAAATGTTATTGCTGGATACAATTCATGATTCTTCCCTTTGAAATGGTGCTCGGTGATTGTCTGTTTATTGCATTTACATGTCATCTTGGTCTAGATTTTGATTTCTTAGCACACAATGAAGACTACAAAAATTCAAGTTCTAGATATTGTTCATATTATATGAGTTCGGATATTAGTTGGCTAATAATGCTATCAGGACTACTACAAATATGGAAGAGAACAAGAGCATATCAGAAACTGATCCAAATTTCAAATGACTGTATTTCCAAAGGTGCACATCTTATAATGCATAAGAAAAGTCAAGAATTAAAGGTCATCAATTAAAATTTCTATTTCGAAAGCATTTGCTGAAAAGAAAAATCTTGGGAACTATGGAAATACAAGCAGTTTGGTATTGGTAATTGAGCTTGCTGTAGTATGAATTGTTGTTGAGATCATTTCCAGAAAAAATGTAAACTCGGAAAACTCCGAGTGAGCGAGATTCCCGGTTTATTTTCATCAGTTTGATCGGTTACAGGTCTAGTGTAATTAATCGCTGTGAAACTCTGTGAAAGCATGAACGCGTGTTTCGCTCACAAGGTTAGCATCTTCAGGAGAAGAAAATTGATACTATCACTAGTATCGATTTTCTTCTTCTGTGGTTTTTCATATGAAATGAACTACGACAATTACTCGACAATTAATTGTCTACGCTAATAGTTTCGAGATGTGAGTTTCATCAGGAATTTTGGCGAGGTGGCTATGCTAACTTAATATTAAGTTAGCAAAGCCACCCCTTAGAAAAAAAAAACTTTATGCGCTACAATTGATTTCTTTTCATTAACAATTGTCGAATATCATACGACATTTGATCAATACTTTGTGAATTTAAAAAAATAGTTTTTCGATAGGGTTTCATGATAAAATCGATAGTTCAAGACAATAACAATAATTTCTTCTCATCTCAGCCACTTTTTCAACGAAAACAGTGATGACATATCGATACTGACTTCTCGACAATTGCATATTCCGGTGCTTTTCGCGATTTTATGAAAGAGTGTTGAAAAAAAACAGTGAAAATCCTAGCGGTGTTGCCACATGGTGGAAAACGTAGGACATATGCGAGGTAAAACATGACAAGGGCGTGATTTCCAGGAAATAAAAAACATTTTTGGTGGTTTTTCATATGGAATGAACTACAACAATCACTCGACAATTATCTACGATAATAGTTTCGAGATTTGAGTTTCATTAGGAATTTTAGCAAGGTGGCTGTGCTTACTTAATATTAAGTTAGCAAAGCCATCCCTTAGAAAAAAAGTATAAGCGCGACAATTATTTTCCACGACAAATTCTCGACAATTTTACGACATTTAAAAAAAAATGTTACAATGACAATAGGCTATATTATTTAATTATTGAACAGAAAATTCAGTGAAAAATAATAGTATATGTAAATCAACTCGGAGAAAAGCGCGCGAGATGTGATGCCTCACCGGCGTGCTCTAACTAATGGGTTCGGTTCGACTTCTACGCGGACGTAGTCGCGGGCAACAGCTACTTGATAATGAAGGAATATTCGTAGTAAGACCGAAGGAAGTAGTAAGATCCTAAAACACTTTTATACATTTTCGGCACACGCCTTCGCGTAAATTCCATCTATTCTCCGTACAGTTTGCCAACTATCGGGCCGAGTACAAAGTTGAGTAAGAACGTGAAAATAATAATTACTCAATTCATCAACGCACAATGCAATTTCACCGGACGGTCACGTCTAAGACACTGAAATAACAACGCGCTTCTGCCATATCAAGTTATTACGTGATCGTATACAGGGTGTTGCGTTACGAAGGAAGGCGATATGATCGGTCTACGTTTCGCAAGTGGTTGAATGGCGATGGTGAGGCTATGAACATAATTGACTACTATCTTGAGTGGAGCCTCGACGAGTATTGACTTAAATTTTTTCGAATATCCCTCGAATGCGTAACTTGTTACTATGTATTATGTGCCACATTTTTGACATTTCCTTTCGTACGTTGACTGCAAAATGGATAGTTATATCACTTCGTCTCGGAAGTTTGCAATCATCCTCAGATCATATTATTTCACGTGTTCAATTAGAACACATTTAGAATCAATTATTGTATATGAGGAATGATTGATGGAATAATACGAAAGTTTATTCGTCACTGTATAAATAGGTGAAATATAGTGTCGAGGATGGTATGTTAAATTCATACTGAAGTGAGGAGTGTTTCATTTTTTTCGAGAGATGATAGGAACGTGACTGTTAGGCCGACAAAGTTTCTAAATCATTTTATTCGGAATTAAATAATAGGTCTTCATAATCAAATGAAGGTAGGGATTGGGATTGCCAATCATATATTCGTTATCTTCCTCGATGATTCACATAAATGAACAATGTTAGATCAACAAGATTAAATTGGATTGAATTGACCGGGTTCTGAAAATTGGAAAATCAAATGAGGTAGAATGAGAAGTTGAAAAAATAATTATATTGGAAAATATAGCCATTTTGGATATTTCTAGAAAATATCACAATGAAATAGAGGCGAGAATAAAGTTTCAAAACTCTTTTCAAATGATTCAAGATTGTTTCAAACTCACTGATTCAACATCCATCACACTGAAAGACCACAAAGTTGTTGAGATTTCTTTAGTATTTGCAAATCAGATAATTTATTTTTCAAGGAACTCGGATAATTTTGTGAGGAGAATGAAGTTTGAAAAGTATTCTATGGCTTCCTCTTCTACGAATCAAAAAATAGAGATTACAATAAGATTGCAATAAAAAAGGATGACAGACTTGTCTCGAGTTGGATATTTTGAAATCGTTTGGAGTCTCCAGTGAAAGTATTCCGTAATTTATCCATTTTCTCATTGAAGAGATCGAGAAATAGTTTTCTCTGAGCAAAACAAGATCTTGTATGGGCTGGAATTGAAATTATCCTAGTGAGTGGTATTTTTTCAACAAATCACTCTCTCTTTTACTTCGTCTAGATATTCCTATGTTCGCTATCTATTTGATTGAATTTTCATATGCTTGGTATACAAATTGAGCAAGAAAAAGTTATTCTTCTGCTCGTTCTTCTGTAACTCAGTGCCTGTCGTGCCATATAGGCAGGAGAGTAACAGTTTCAGACGGACACTTTCTTCCTTTCAGTGAACAGAGAGAGTTTGATATTTTATTTTACTCTTCACATGGAAGTTGTAGTTTCTATTTTTTTATTTGTAGGAGCAGAAACTCAAAAAATCTCAAACTCTTCGAATTATTCGTTCATTCCTATTTGAAATGTCAGTCAGGCATAATCTTTAAATACTTTATATATCGGTTTTCATTATTATTGATTTGAATACCAGAGGTACTGTAGGAATCATTTTATAATTTTCCCAGTCTCGTTATACAAATTTGAATGATAACTTAGAAAATCTTCGAAATTGATACATGAACACATGCTTCGTGTTCATTTAATTTGTCAATAAATATTGTGAGTCTAATGTTTCACGGTTCCTCTGAATATCTTTTACCAACGTGAAGTAGTTACTTTACGAATAGTAAAGTCATAAAAAATCCAAAATATATTGTTTTCAGTAATAACATACTTGAGATTAAATCAATCAAAATATAAAAGAAGAGACCCAAAATTTGTTATAACATTGAATTCAGAAAATAATTGAACTTTTCTTGTTGTCAGTTCAACGTAACACATTTAAAATTATGTCCCTTTCACTATCGATCCAAAATTACAGAAAAGTTGATAAAATTAGTGACTTTATTTTCCCAGAGCCTGAATATTAATTAGAGTGGCAAATTCACAACTCTTTTGGAAAATGTTGAGAATTTATATTTCAATTTTTCAATAATCTTCAATTCGTGACTCGTCAATATATCGTAAACAAATACACCATCTCTATGCGCAATCTTTTGAACCCCAACACCGCCACCGAACCTTCCGAAACGTCGACCACCTTCAGTACCGCGCCGCCCCCGCAACACCCTGTACGCTAATTGCATAACGAAACAAACCAATTACACACCTTCCAACCGAAACGAAACCTCAGATAATCCAAAGAGCGCAAGAAAAAAGGACGGGTTGCGATTCACACAGAACACTTTTTCACACACCGAATTTTTTTTCCGGAAATCTTCGACCACGTGAGAGGAGGTCCTCCCGAAAAGACCGAAAATGCTGCCGCTCCGTTCTCGTGCGACGCTACGCGCGCCGATATCGTGTCTGCACTGAACACGAACACCACCGCAAGTAGAAAGTGGGCACCACGCAAGGATTCGGATGGCGCATGTCTAGATGCTGATCGGATAACTGTTCTTCTTTTTTTCTTTTTTTCGGGGGTGTTTGCGGAGAGACGGTCGCTGGGGGAAGGGTTACTTTTTTTCTGAGCTGTGGAGAAAGTTTCTTCGAAGAACTTGCTTTTTGTCGCTAACGCATTATCGTGTTCTATCTCGAAAATTCAACGTTTATCTTGGAATTTCAACTTTTATCTCGGAATCTCAACTTTTATCTCGGAATCTCAACTTTTTTCTCGGAATTTCAAATTTTATCTCGGAATTTCAACTTTCATCTCGGAATTTCAACTTTCACCTCGGAATTTCCGAAATCACCGACTTTTTGTAGGGATCAATTACCCCAAAACCAAACTGATGTAATTTTCACTCGATGCGCGTTTCTCTAACGAGGTTATCATCAGGATACTATCAGTTTTCTTTCCCTGAAGATGCTAATCTGGTTAGCGAAACGCGCGTCGGATTCAAATAATATAAGGGTAAATGATCTTTACAAAAAGTTTCAACTTTTATACCAATAGTTGAAATCTCATTTATATTAGCACTAAAATTCCGACTTGTATCTCGAAATTTAAATTTTCATTTCAGAATTTCGACTCAACCTCGGACTTTCGATTTTCATCATGGAATGTTCACATTTATCTGAATATTTCCCTCATATATGAAATGTCCCATAAGAGCAATGCAATTATCGAAAATTTACAGCGGTAATTGCATTGTATCAAGTCACCATAACAACACATTTGAAACCGTATCGTTAGACGTCAGTAAACAACACAAATATATGTCAGATAGACTTCAAAAATAGAAAAACATTTCGCGTTTAGGTGAGTACTCCATACAATCTATAGAGGAAAGTATGAATTAACAAAAAATGACATTTTCTTGATAATTTCTTTATTCGTGAAATATTCCAATGAATTACATCCGTGAATAAAAATGAGCAGATAATTTTGTATTCAAGCGTGATATCTTATACAAATTGCGTTCGGTTTTTTTCATATTTTGTAAAAGAGCCCCCGTCCTCCGGACTCGGGCACTTTCGCCAAAATATGAAAATAAACTTGCAATTTTTAGATATCACGCTTTCTTACAAAATTATCAGTAATTTTCATACACTCGTGCAATTATAACTAAAAATTTCACTACTTTTATCATCGAAATACCGATTCTCATCTTGTATTATCGGTTTTAAAACCACAATTTGGATTATAGAGTTCCATCTAGTAATATGGATATTTTCTATAGTTGAAGTGAGTTTTTATCAACTCAAAAAAGTAGACCAAGTTGCACTTCATCAACAAGGGTAGAAAAAGTATCATCCGCAATTACTAAATTTTTTAATTTTTCATTACAATTCATATAGTAAAACACTGATTTTCCCCATTCTTCATGGAACACTAAAATACACTCTAGAGATGAACAATTCAACCGAATCTCTTTTGCCTTCCTATTGTTTTTCTTTACTGTTAGAAAACATTTTAATTTGACAATATATCTCCTTGCTTAACAACCAATCAGTCTATTTCAAATTTTGAAATTCAGCCAATAGAATCCGAATTACAGTGAAAATATAGCTTGTCGCTTTATTTTCACGGTGATGAACCTGCTTAGTTTTTGTTTCACTAGCTGTCAAGTGAAAATAATGATTTAAATTATAAACGTCAAATCTATGTGTTTTGATTAGTTATATTTCTCAATCAATATGAGCGATCGTTGGGGACAAATGGCGATCGGTATCATAGATGAAGCAGTGGAAAAGATTATTTCCTTGAATACGGCCAGAAATAAAGAATCAATTACCAGGCAATTCAACAATTTTTGCTCAAACAGGGGTTATATTGTCGTCCTAAATATAATTCGTGGTATGATTAATAACCTATAATTTTTTGGAATATCAATTCATTGGCAATTCCAATGCAAGAAAATACAACTCGTCCTGCGGACTCGTTGTATTTTCAGCTTTGGGATTGCAATTCATTAATATTCCAAAAAATTATCGGTAATAATCATACCACTTATTATATTACCCCTGACAATAATTCAAATTGGCGGAAACGTCATTAGTACCATCGACTTTCTTCACAAATAAGCAGATCCCGTAAAATCAGTGTTAGAGCAAAAAACAGTTGAAGTCGACGATAAAATGATTCATCGTCTTTTATCTCTGAATTCAAACTTTCATTTCAGAATTCTGACCCAATCTGGGATTTATGAGTTTCATCTAGTAATATATAATAAATTTCAACTAGAAATGCTAACTTTTATATCTGAATATAGACTTTCATGTTGGAATTTCGTCCTAATCTTGGACCCGGTTAATGTCGCGCTAAAAGTTTGGAGAATTTTCGTTTTTATTGGGCATCTTTGAAAAATGATGAATAGGATCTTTTTCAATTCATGAGATAATAAATTCAATAGTTATTTATTATACAAGGTGAAAAAGTATTAGAATTTAGCTCGAAGTTGTGGAGCCAAAAAACCGAGAGCTAAAATCTAATATTTTTCCCGTGTATAATACACGATTTTTTTCTGTGACGGAAGAACGAAGATTTAATATTAAAAAAAGACAATTTGAATACAAGAAAACTCGACTTTTGTACCGAATAGTTCAAGAAACATATCATTCATGCAATGCACATTTAATAATAATTGTACTTTTGATATAAAGGTAATGTAACTTTTGTATGAGAAGATATTCTATGAAAAATTAAATTTCTACCTCAACTCATGTGTACATTATATTACGTATATATCCAGGAAAAATGTACCCACTTTTTTCACTTTCACTTCCCCGGAAAAAGTAACTTCATAAAAAGTGACATTTTGTTATCTGTCATCAGAAATGAAATGTCAAACTCTTCTTCCGACACAGAAAAAAAATGTGAACCCGCACAAGCCTTAGTGGGAACTGGATGATTTCGAAATATTGTTTCTTGTGATTTCTTTTTTTCCGCAACAACTCTTGACTGAGCATTTCAACTCTCCTCGCGAGAATTGATATTACTTCTCAGAATTTTGTATTTCAAAATGTCGACTCAATTAGAACTCAATCTTCGAACTTTAACTCATCTCAACTCATTATTTTGGAATTCTGCATTCAGTCTCAGAAATCTAACTCAATATTAGAATTCAAACTTTCAATCTTGAAATTCGTCTGAATCTCAAAATTCAAACTTCCATCTTCGAACTGTGACTTTCATTTCAGCATTTTATTGCTCATTTCGACTAGTAACTTGGAATTCAGTCCCACTACAGAATATTCGACTTCCACAAAGAAATTCAGACTCAATCCGACATTTTTGCTTTTATCTCGGAGTTGCGAATTTCATCTCCGAATCCCAACCATCATCTCGGAATTCGAAATTTCAACATTCATTTTGGATCTCCAATCCTATCTTGGAATCCTGCCTCTTATCTCAAATCTCAGTTTGTGGGTTTGAGCTGACCTAAGATTACAGAACACTCCCTGAGGTCCCCAAGACAACTTGCACAAATAAATCATGTGATTTTGAAGTGGGCGTAAGGGCATGAAGAAATAAAGGCTAACGACACCTCTCTCTGGGCGGAAACCCTTTCATATGTCATAAGCTGGATCATTCAAAAATTATATAAAAAAAGTGAAGTCAACTATTTTTATACCATTTTTCTGACTGATACCGCTCTTCTTGCAACACTCCGAATATCAAACTGGCCAATAAACAATATACACCATGTAATTATGATCTTATCACCTGAAATAAACGACTGTATCCCCCTCTCGTTGACGAAACAGTTCAGAAATCGCCAATCCTAGCCTGAAGCCAAGCACGTATCATTCGATAGAAGAAAAAGCAGTCGAATTATATCTCTAACGACGCATAAACATTCTTCGGCGATAGTCTCACTCACCTCCAATATCTCGTAAAGGTACACAACACATTGCGTTTGCTTTATGAATAGGTCAGATTTTACAGCAGTCGTTGCATACGTAATCCGGCCAATGTATGACCATATTTCATGTGCAATGCGTACACGTCCTTTTGAATCATATTTATTGGAGTTCGGTTCTCCTACCACGTCGAAAGGCAGAAATACTTTCCATCCCAGGTAGTACAAGAGCTAATTGTGATGGAGAGACAGTTGAAGTCGATGGATCAAAATGAAGTACATTTGAGATAACGAGAACTTTTCTTTGCTTTTCAGTTTGGTTTGTTTTCACTTCTACACTATAGGTTCCAAAAATCCTTACCATTCTTTTATTGAGCTAGAGTACTTGGGCATCTGGGGGCAAACCGGTTGTATAAAGAGAATATATCACAAATAAGACTTTGGCAATGTTTCCTGAAGTGGTTATAGGTATTCCTCTACCGGTAAACCAGTTTTCAGTCTATCTTTGAAGAGCACTGCTGTATTTTTATTGACATTTCTGTGCCAAAATTCAAATACCCACATACACACTATCCATTGCTAGACTAGCAATTCATTGTCATTGAATTCACTACCTTCAACTTCAAGAGGCATACAACCAGTTACATTCAATAAATAATGGAGTCCCGCAAGGTAGTGTTTTAGGCCCCCTACTGTTCCTGATATATATCAATGATTAACCATCGTCTATGAATACAAATACCATTCTCTTTGCGGATGACACCACTTTCTCTATGAGAATAGATGAAAAAGAAGCCGATGAAACTGTCAAGAATATTATTGAAACAGCTTCAGACTGGTTCGGTGCTAATAAATTGAGTCTCAACAAAGATAAAACATCGTCGATGATATTCACAAACAAAAAATGTGATTCACAATCAGTTGAATTCCTAGGCATTCATTTAAATAATACTCCCTTTTGGAGAACACACACAGAAAGACTTGCGAGTAGATTATCGAGCACAATTTATGCAATAAGACATGTGAGACTGAACATAGGTAAAGGAGCTGCACTGTTAACATACCATTCATTGTTCTATGATGTAATGACTTATGGACTACTGAACTGGGGACATTCCTGTTACATGAAGAATATATTCATGCTGCAAAAACAGGCAATCAGAGCCATTGTAGGAATAACTCGGGTAGAAAGTTGCAAACCCTGCTTCATTAAACTTGATATGTGAGGAAGAATATCACACAGTTTCAAGAAGTCGGATATAACCATAACTATGGTACCCGAAACAGGCGGAATCTTCTTATTCCTGAACACAGATTGACCAGTACAAATCGTAACCAACTAGGCATAAAATTGTTCAACAAACTTCCATTAACTTTGAGAGATGCTGATCTGGAAACGTTTAAAAAACAATTGAAAATTAAATTTCTCCAAGACGCCCACTACAACATTAATAATATAACCCTTTTTTGAGTCTTAATTTTCAAAATTGTTTGTCTTTATCTATTGTGAATGAGAGTTATGATGTGTGAGTTGAAATGAATTATTCAATTGTGTATATTTTATTAATCATCTATGGATGTTTATTTATTTTATCTCATTTATACCTTTATATGTATGAGTTCTCATATCTCATCTTGTACTTACATACAACGTGTATACGTGTGAATTATCCAGACACCAAGGTGTACTTGTGATCAATGAAGATTATTATTATTATTTTAGTTTATGGATTTTGGTATATTTTGAAGAACTATCCAAATCAAGAAAAGCCTCTACTGTATGGTCTATATATTCAATGCTAAAATCGACTACTTGGGAATACAATGTAATGTTTGAACATACAATCATCATAACAACGGTGTTACTCGATAATTTTGAATGAATTACCTGCTGAAAAAATAAGTATGAATAACATATACGATGAGGGTTCAGACAAAACTAAAAAGAACATCAGAAAAGCTGTAATGTTTCTTAAATCAGATGAAGAATATTGAAAGGATAATCAAAATTCCATGAAATCGCCCATTTTCCATTCTGAATTTCTTCAATAATTTCAAATGGATCACTGAATTACAAGACAAAACAATACATGTTATAATTTCACGAAGTTATTACTTGCTCTAATATCGAAACTTTTTCATCGATCTTTCAATTTGCTTTCGACTGAAAAAACCGTAAATGCGGACGAAATTATATACTTGAATCATCTAATACTTTTGAATATTTAAACAAGTTCGAAATTGCTTGGGAACTTTCAGTTCCACGCTATCGATAACAGTGATTTTCCACCTGAGGTTTTCATTTACTCTTCTCATTTCATGAACAAACTTGAATGGTATGAAGGTCAAAAACAAAATTGATTTTTTCAACGCAAAAAAATTGTTTTTGAAGATACTCATATAGGTCAACTTCCTCATATTGTTGATAAAAAAATGTATAATGGAAAAAAAATTAGACTCATACAAGTTCTTCCGTATTCTTATCGTGATCTGAAGCTTATCAGTTCTTTCCTTGGACTTCAGCAAACTGAAATGTTGAGGCTACCACCGGTATTCTGATGTCTTAGACCTTAATATGCCTCAGCTCTCACCATGTGAATTACCATTGTACCAATGTACACTATTTTTTCTTCTCGAATATCAGGCAAAGAAAAGCGGTCACTAACGCAAAAAAAAACAGAGCATACCTATAATACACGTCATAAAGAGAATACACTTATATCACCATTCATGACAAAATCAATGGGTCAACGGAGTAATGCTTACCTAAGCCCAAAATTGTACAATCCACTCCCAAGAGAAATAAAGAACACTACACCTCCATATGTATTCAAAAGTCAATTGAAGAGATTTATATTAACAATTCCAAGACAAACCATACATGATATAATCAATCTGAATGCCTAGCAGAATGAAATATTATATATTTCATTATAGATTTAACAAAAATTTCGTGTTCTCTGAAATATTGTTGAAACTATATGTTTATCTATATTATAACTACGTGTCCTTATCTCCATCTCCATAGTTGTGATTTAAATCGTGTTGAAAAGTATATAGATATAGTTATATTCTTACATATTGAACTTTTCCATATTATATTCGGTTACAGCACTAGGAATATACATCTAGGTATGTACTCCTATTTCATTCTATTTTTATATAAATAACTTAAATGTTTTATACTTACTTGTGTATAGTTGTCAGTTATAGATGAATTTTTAATATTTTTATACCTTGTACTTGTACCATTTTATATTCTTACATTTTCTATTTTATTTTTATATTATTAGACTGCCTTGATTCACTTTTATTTAGCCCCACACAAGCTTGCTTAAGGGGTTCTTCGCATTTATTTCTACTTCACATGAAACAAATTGTATACATCAAATACTGTCAAAAAATAGGATCTGTTTGTAGAAATAAATTTACTCTTCTTTACTTTACTTCATTAAATCAAGGGGACGTTTCAAACTCAACTGACAGTATCTCATCAATACGTTGATTAATCGACTCTTTGGATCATGCTTCAACTCAAATTTTACATTACTAGTGTGAAAAATCGCGTTTGCATTAATTACATTTTGTTGTAATGAAATGAAAGCACAAGAAATATCATAATTAGATCACTTGATGTAAAAAGACTTTGATTCAAATCTGAACTAGCTCAGTTGGTTGAGTATCCGGTAAGATATTAGTACATTATACACCGAGGTGAGAAGTGATTCATTCCTGTCGTGAGATCAGTCAGTTTACCGAGACGCAAAGCGTTTCGGTTAGCTATGATCTCGAAACAGAAATGAAACTTCCTACCGAGGTTTGTATACTATTTTATTTACAACCATCATATTTCGATTAAAATTAATAAATCTCTGTTGCGTTCTGAACATATCTAAAATATTACATTTAACGACAAATTATCAAGAACGCGGTTTCCTCAGAATAATCAAGTATATATATTGTTACCGTAACTGTGGGGTATACAATTGTCACCAATATTAATAAATGTTAGATAAAGTCAATAAATGACAGATGTCCCAACCTTCAATGACGTTAGTAATGACAGCATTACATATATGGTTGTAAATAAAAAAAAATTTATGCACTAGTGCGGAAAAGTGATTCTGTCAACACTGAAATGCGGGCTTTTTCGTACGCTAGTAGAAAAAATAATTTTTTCAAAAATCCCATTTCCTTGACAGTTTTTTTTAGTACCAGACAACAGCGAGTCCTCTGTGAGCGTTGAAGTTTCGATGTCAACTCCTACGCCTCCACAGGTCTCAAATCAATTCATATCGAATTCCCATTCGGGAAGTGTTTTTTATTTTCGTCAATCAATCACGGAACAGTCCAAACGCATGAATAATGTATGGCGCATTCACAATGGTTTACTTATGCTGAAACTATTTTTAAATCGTACATCAGTATGTAGATCGTATGAAATCTGGATGCCAATGACCGGAGCAGGGAAAGAGAGAGAGCAGGCCTATAAACAACGTTTTCTATAAGTGTCCCTTGTAGTTTCATAATTTTACGATCGAGTCTGCTTCCTCCACGGCATACTTGGAATTCTCCTCAGAATGTCGATTTTTGAGGGTGTTGGAATGAATTTCAGTCAATTTTATAATATCTCATTGAGGGTAAACGGTAAGATTCAAACCTTCGGTTATCAATAGTTTCGATAGTGATTCGACGTGCGTTTCACTAGCTATTTTTTTATTATCGTGGGTGTCTTACTGATCTTTTGGTAGCGCATTGACTGTAGGGAAACCTCAAAAACCCATAGAGCTACCAGGTCTATCAGGGCACCTCACCTACCAGTATCTTGACAATGAACAATTGACTAGGGCACCGAGTCAGCCAGAAAAATGCCTGCCGTGACCGCGGCTTGAAGCGGTAGTGATAAACCTGAATCGTTTATAAGCCAACGTCATTAGCTCAATAGGGTTAGTTAGACTGCAAATTGGGAAAGTGTCTTACTACCTGGTTAATTCCTCTTGAGAAGAAGATTGAGGACCAACTATCGTGACTACTGAGGAGCTCGCTTTGTTATTATCCTCATTCGAATTAGACAGAATGGCGGGGTTACCTGTACATATGTGATCGATTCAAATATGCTTTCACTAAACCTGAAATCTTCATCCAGAGTATGGTGAGCAATACTGTATTTTTTCTTCTTGCCGAATTAGACCAATGTAGTTTTATTGTTGTGCTCTTCAATTTTTTTCTAATTTACTATTTGGTTCACCTCAGAGTCGTTTCAATTCGAAAAAACGTTATATGCATCTTGCGTATATTTTTTTTTTCAAAAATATTATGAAGGCCAATAACTTTTTCTTCGAAGAAGGATAAATACGACAATGAAAAGAGTTTGATTGAGCATGTAGCTGAAGTAAAGTTATGAATAACTTCGTATTATATGAAGGTCATTATTTTGCGGTGGATCAATATTTTTTCCGTAGTTTTCTGGGTTTGTAACCTACCACAATCTGAAAAAAATTAGAATTAATATTGAAATCTATTCAAGTGTAGAAGGGCAGATTTTCAATCTATGCAGTCAGTAGATTGTTCTTCAAAGAAAACTCTTTGTTACTTTGTCAAGCTTTCGAAAATTATTATTTTTTTCTTCAGGACAACTACAATATGATATATTATAATTACAAACTAACAAATATGAGTGAATCATAAAAAGTCACTTTGATTCACTGGTATGTTACAATTTGAAATTTTTCACAACGGGAACGATCTTCTTCTTTTTTTGATGAAATTGTCATGTTATCATACCGGGTGAATCAGTACTACTGTACGATTGATCTCTAGATTTGTTTTGATCAAAAGTGAGAATATAACTGTAAATCACACTAAGGTTATCAAGGTCTGTTCTTTTGTTCATACTATTAATGTTTTCGTTGATATGTTGAATAAGTACTTGTACATCCATATTTGTTAGTTTGTAATTATAATATATCATATTGTAGTTGTCCTGAAAAAGAAAATAACAATTTTCGAAAGCTTGACAAAGTAACAAAGAGTTTTCTTTGAAGAACAATCTACTGACTGCATCCCCAATACTCCCAATACACTATATATATATATATATATATATATATATATATATATATATATATATATATATATATATATATATATATGGAATTTCCAAATCGATAACTTCACCTTTCAATGTCAAAATTTACAGTTCTCATGTTTTATCTTTATATTCTATTTATCAAGAAAAACCTCAAATAGCACATGTATGTACCTCATATTTTATATTTATACTTTCTTATGTCCATTTTATAATGTAGCCCTCGAAAAAGCTAATAAAAATTAGCGAAAGCTCGAGTAGCTAAAAAGAGTTATCATTTTCATCAGACCGAAGCCCTGATTAAAAAAAAAGAACTTTGTGTACAAATAGACGGTCGAGAATACTTATCATCTATATATATATATATGAAAATTCTTATCGTTAGCGTAACGTTAAAGGAATCTGCTTTCACCATGCTGTCTGGTAAAGAAAGCATATCTGTGAGTTCGCTTTATATGGATCGCGGATGACTGCCCCTCCTGAAGGATAGAATTATGTCAAATTTGAAATATTTGACATTGCCTACAAGAGGAATTTGCATTTGAACAGGAATTCGCCTATAAGTTTCGAGAACGGAAACGGATTTAGTTTCCGAAACGTTAACGATATATTTATAATATATATATATATATATATATATATATATATATATATATATATATATATATATATATATATATATATATATATTTATGTATATATATATATATATATTGTTATTATTTTTTTTTGATAGGCAAAATTTGAGTAATACGAGAAGTTGCTGAATAATTGGACTTGTTCTATCCAAAAAGAACTGTTTTTCAATAGACGCAGCAACTTTCCGGGGTAGATTGAAAATCTGCCATTCTACACTCGTATAGATTTCAATATTATTTTTCATTTTTTCAGATTGTGGTAGGTAGCAAACCCAGAAAAATACGAAACAAACTTCGTATTGCACTGAAGATGACATCGTGATTATCGAAACGTTGGTATTGAAATTACAGTGGTTTCAACTGTTCGACCCAATTATCTAATAAATCTAGTTGAGTTACAAAACAGCATCCGGAAACAGCATCGAAGTTACAAGCTTACCTATGTCTTTTTTGCATTGCGAACGGTTGAAACGGCAGTTACGTGTCTACCGGCAGGACTAACAGTATTTTTCAAGCTATCTTCGCGTCCAAGATCGATTTCTTCAAACTGAAGCCGTTAAAGGCAGGTCGTTTACCGAACCGTCGAAGACCAATGGAGTGTGAAGGTTGTTCGTTCGTTTACGAGTTGCCAATGATCAGAGGTCGAATAATTAGGATTCGAAGAGAATTGGTTGTTGAACGAGATGGTTCTCGATGAAGGAAATAGCGATCAGCAGTATCGAGTGGCAGGTCGTACACATTTGAATCGGGTACCGCAAGGTTCCCATCTAGGGCCAGTGTTAGTTAGCATTTATATTGGTGGATTGCATATCCTCTCAGAAAATGTAACAACGTTACTTCTACTCGAATGCATTGATGACAATTCATGAAAAAAGTAGTATTGGTAGTTTCCTGTTGGATTCGCATTGAGAAATATTCATAAAACTGCTGTGGAATAGCTCCTCTAGAAATTGTAATGATTTAAAAAAAAAACATTGTTATCGCTCGCTTCAACTTCCTGTGAATGAAGATGGCTCTAGAGTAGACTGATATAAGTCATAGAGGCCATTTCCATAATCTGTTCAGTCTCCTTCTCCTCAATCTCCGTTTTATGGCGCATTTGACAAATTCACCAGTAGTTTTCTTCAAAAGTCCGTATCAACAGATGGTTCGTGGAAATGAAATTACCGGTTAGTGTTTGGGTATATTTTTTATTTTATATTCATTGTCCATTAACTTTATATTAAAGACTGGCTTTAAATCGAATATTCTAAATGAACAATATGTTCAGGCCAGCCCCAACTCATCTACACTGTAGGTTGACGGACTAACATCTAACAGAAAACAACTACTCCCCTGGCTTATACCACGAAGGGCACTGGATTACATCCAACAGATGTTAACGGGCAGATGGCGCAGAAACGGCTATTTTGCTTGTTGTAACCCAATGCCCTTCATGGTATTAGCCAGGGGAGTAGTTGTTTTCTGATAGGTGTTAGTCCGTCAACCTACAGTGTAGATCAGTTGAGGCTGGCCTGAACAAATTGTTCATTCAGAATATTTCATTTTTCATACTCGCCAAGTCACTGTTAGCACTATGAACGCTAATGCCTCAGAGTATTTTTTGTTTTTCGAACTAGTATTGGGACTCTGGAAGATCAAGTAGCATGACAAGTACTGTACTATGCACTGGGAGTGAGGGTAGGAAGTAGAGGTGTGTAATGTGACACTTCCCAACCTTCAATGACGTTAGTAATGACAGCATTACATATATGGTTGTAAATAATAATATATTTCATACCTAGTCGACAAAATGTATCATCGATGTCGACAGAAAAATCTTGATTACTGGGGTCTCAGGCCGATTTTATTAATTTCTTGAGAGGGAAATGATTATTATACAAAAACACTTGACATAGTCAGTGGGCATACTTGAAGACTGGCGTTAAATCAAATCATCTTTCGAACAATCTGTTCAGGCCACTCTCAAAATACCTACACAGTAGGTTTCGGCTGGCACCTGTCAGAAAACAACTACTCCCCTGGCTAATACCACGAAGGGCATTGAATTATATCCGACCAGGTGCCAGTGCAGGTTTCTTCACACAAGTAAATCCTGCATTTGCTTTCGTCGATACAAATGAAGGAATTGATTTTCAATTATAGGGACGGACACACTTGCAGACCGGTTTCGGGCTATTTGGCCACTCGTCAGTGCAAGGCAGTGCCATCATCAACATTAAGTCGATGATTTCCCATAATTAAACATCAAACTCCTTCACGAGTATCAAGCCCCGGCCAAAGCTGATGCAAACAACGAAGTTATTACGCCATCTATCAATGGACGAGGTATTCCAAAAGCAAACCGAATTCGCCCATTCCTCCTGCGAGGAAAATGTAAAAACACTTGACATAGTCAGTGGGCATACTTGAAGACTGGCGTTAAATCAAATCATCTTTCGAACAATCTGCTCAGGCCAGTCTCAAATTACCTACACAGTAGGTTTCGGCCCTTCGTGGTATTAGCCAGGGGAGTAGTTGTTTTCTGACAGGTACCAGCCGAAACCTACTGTGTAGGTAATTTGAGACTGGCCTGAACAGATTGTTCGAAAGATGATTTGATTATTATACAAGGTTTGTATAGTGTTCTATACACAATCATTCAAAAATATGTTATATATGTATGACAAAAGTCGAAATTGAAGTTGTGTAAAATTAAAAAGGTAATTTTGGTAGGTTTGGTGATCCAGAGTTGAATTCTTCGATAGTGGTATTGGTGGGATTGGGATCAATTTGATTAAAGAAAAACTATTGTTTCTTTGCCAACGATCCACACTGAGCACGGGACAAACGAATACTGTATTCGTTTGTCCCGTGCTCAATGTGGATCTGTTTGTACCTAGAGTGTGTATCTAAAATGTCTGTTTTATACATAGTTTTAATATTTTTACTCGGAAAATCAGATTTTTGAGCCCTGATGATGAATTTATTAAAATTCGAAACGCTGGCAAAGGAACAATAGTTTTTCTTTAATCAAATTGATCCCAATCCCACTAATACCACCATTTAAAAAGTTAAGTTGTCCCATTCGACATGATTTGTTTCGGAGTAATACGCCTATTAGCGCAGATCGAATTATTCCGCTTTAATTACCGATCGTAACCGTACAACGAACATTATTTCCATTTAATGTATACTGTACGAGTCCCTTCCCTGTTGCGACACCGGTTTGGAGGAAAGCTGTGCAGTCCGGCCGATCGACGTAAATCCGACTTTATTAGCAATAAAGCAATAAAGTGCGACTCGTTGCTCGTTCATGAAAACATCAGAATTTCTCAAAAGTCCACTTTCACAGGTACTCACGGTGATAAAACTGTCTTGACGGTTTTATTACCTCGCCATATTTACCGACTACCACCGGTGACCGATTGCGGTAAATCGAGAATCGGAGTAGTAGAGAATAGCTGTAAATATGGTGCGGAAAGAGGCCATTTTGATAGCTAGCATGACGCCAGAAGCCGCAAAAATATTCACTTTGAGAATCTACCGAAGATATTCATTGTACCGACTTTAGTTGCCTGCAAATATAATCTAGATTTTCAACACGGTATATTTGTTGTCTACGATGGTGAAACCTTGCCTGCCAGTCCTTCCACCTCCTGGTATTCTTGTGAAACATTTCAATAAACATGGACGACAAAAAAAGGTGCACTTGTCTTGTATTCAATCAAATCTAATCACGATGACGACTTGGACATCCGTCAAGTCTTTCAGCAATGAGCACTTATAATAATTATAGTAGTGAACCCAATTCCATCCACGGTGAATATAACCCCAAATTTCCATTCATTTCAGGTTCACTCGATACGAAAAATGACGAATTCTCTGCAAATATTGAGTAAAGACCGGTTCAACGATCATTATAATTACATTAACATTACATTATTATTAAGAAAAATTGAACACCCATAGTGTTCATGCAACACATTAGTGCACTACCAATACATTAGTCGCACTAAGAAGTTGGCAACTTTTTACGTTATTCTCATTTCATTTTGATTCTCATTGAAAACAGCAAATACACATGTGATGTTTATTTTTGTGTTTATATTATCAGTATCCGTTTCAATACCTGCCTTCATTTCTTTTATTTTTCACCGACAGATATAAAAAATATCTGGTGATTTGATGAATGTATGTCATAAACAAAAATATATGAATTCAATCGATTTTTTCAATAAGTACCATTCATTTCATGTATTTCCCAATAGTAGATTTTTTACTCACAACAAATCCATTACTTCGTGATATGTGATACATGCATTTGAACAACTATAAATAAACATTCTTGTTAATGTGTTCATTACTTGGGTAATACTTTCTGCAGACTTACCTAATTATGTGTACGCAATAGATATAAACACCACTTCGTATATGAACTGTTAATTTCAAAGTAAACAACGAGTATGACAGCAGCGAACGTTAGGTTAGGAACCTGAAGATCGTATAATGTATTTCTCATGAATACGTTGTTGGTATTTTCATTCTAAAATATACAGAAAAATAAAACTTCATCTGAAGAAGCTGTGCTTAGAGAAATCGTGAAAATCACCTAATTTATTGGGGATTGTAGGAGGTTACTGTAAATTTCGTGGGCTTACACCGCTTACCGAACTCAACTTGCAGTTGCACGAGAATGCAATTTGGCATCAAAAACAGTACACCAATATTTCGGCATTATATATGAGCATTAAATTCGAAGAGTACGTAATCATTGTTTTTCCACTTGATTGATTGATAGCAGGGTGAAGGAAGTATACACCATCCGAAGTAGGTATCGTCGAACATTCCTCCATCATAGAAAGCCGAATATGACAAATGAAATTCTTCTGGCAGCGTTTCTTTTCCGATCGTAGGAGTCGGACTCTGGCGCGCGTTATTTTAATCGTTTCCAAAACGAGAAAATAGAAATCGACTGCCGTTGCTCGACGGCAGTCTCCGATTTCGAAGCCTCCGTCGCAAGAGACAATCCAGCGCTAAAAACTGCTCGTTTACAAACTTGGTTATCGACCGACGTTGCGTAATCCGTTGCGAGCGTATATGGCGTTAATTCGTCGATACTTTTCATTTATTTAATGACGTCGATTGAATGTTTCGAGTCGCGACCGTTCTCGAGCATTGATTGCTGCCCAAGTTTATGAACAGTTCTTGACTCAACCTATCAGATGAGATTCGAAGAAATAAATTTTTTTGAACTAGGTAGCTTTGGATATTCCCAAATCATCTTCTCAACTCTTTCAGTTCTTTGATTTTCATTCTGAAACCAGCTGTAGTTTTGCTTCGATTGACGAAAAGTATTTGGAATACAACCATATAACGCTGAAATATTGACGTGCATTTTTAAAGCCGAATGGCATTCTTACGTATTCGAAATTAGCTCTTTCATCAATGCCGACATCGGCCTCTGAACAGCTTTAGATATACTCCTTGATAGAATGATCTGAATTCAACCAAAAAGCTTCCGATTTAATTTTTTTTCGGCTTTTCGACTGCGAGTGAAAAACAATTTGGGTTGCTTACAAACAAGGTAGCTCCAAAATGGTTCGGAGTCCCAGAACTTTCTCAGCAATTCGATTATCAAAAATACACTACTGGAATTTGAAATTCATGATGATTTTGAATAACAGCAATAGTATAAATTTGTTACCCCAGAATTCATATGTGTCGAATCCATCCTAGAAATGAACTCCAACTGGTCTAATAGTCTGAAAAAAAAGTCACAAGATGCCTTCGAATCATTTCTCTTACCGCCCTTCAAGTGGCATTGAAAAATATAAAAAATGACATTTTTTGGGTATCTCCATATGGTTTAAAGTTACCACTGACTTTTTTAACTCTCTCAGCTCTTCGAATAGATACGAAACACTTACCATAGCTGTATTACGATTCTGAGAAATGGATATAGTATTTGAAACATCAAACTTCATTTATAATTATGTATATTGTATGGAAAATAATTATATATACAAATAAAGTATCATATATAATATCATAATGAAAGTAAATGATGCAATAATATTTCCAAATCTAATTCGAGATTTTGGAAAAAATTAATATATGGACAGATAGAAATATTGAAATATAATAAAATTTATAATAAAATATGAACACGTAAAAATAAAGATTTTCTGGTAAAGGACTCACTATATATATATAGTCTCAAGTAAATGTGTATAAATTGTTAATTTATGTGGCCTCATTCTATGCTATTCTTTTCTTTAATATTATTATATGTAAGTTATCCAGACATAAGTTAAGGTAATGTTAAAGTGATGTATAAAAATGTTTATTGTGAATTGTCAATGTTATTTTCAAATGGGGGTAATCCCGTGAAATAAATAAATGGAATGAATAAATTGTATATTGTTAGCCATTATTTTGAAGACCATGTGAAGAATCGCATTATTTGAAATACCCATAAACTTCACTACTTTTGTCTTCTTGCAGATATCCCTTTACAGTCGTTAAAAAAAATGTGCCAGCATTTTTGCATGAAGAGTCGTAGGGATACACTGACTTCATGAGAACTTGCTCAAACAATTATTGGTGGTTCCTATCTTCACCTCAGTTGAATATGATGCTTCCAATGCACTCGAAACAATTATAGTCTGTTCAATATTATAATATAATTCAGCGCCACTACCAGGTGTTCCACTACGTGACTTTAAGAGTTAGATCAGCAAGCATATACGAACGTGTGCTGGTATGTATTAGCTTTGATCGATGTTCTTTTTATTACACTGCTTGAAACTGAGTTTTCCAGTCAGTACTCTTCATGTCTGGATAACCAGAAATGGTTATTATGTAAAACATTGGTAAAGCATTAATGCTGTGAATAAACTGATCTTGTGACATCGAATTTTCTTGACCATCCACCTCATTCGCCAGATCTGAGTCCCTGTGACTATCACCCATTTCCCACTCTGGGAAAACAGCAGAAGCACCACTCGAAACAATTATATAATTCTATATCATACTTCAGAGAGCGCCGCTACCAGGCGTTCCACTACGTGACCTTAAGAGTTAGTGCAGCAAGCATGTACGAACTTGTGCTGGTATATTTTTGGCTTTGATCGATATGTTTCTTATTACACCGCTTGAAACTGCGCTGTCAAGACTATTCATTTCTGGATAAGCAGAAATGGTAATTGTGCCGGAACACATTGATGCTGTGAATAAACTGATCTTGTGACATCAAATTCTCTCGACCATCCACCTCGTTCTCCTGATCTGAGTTCCTGTGACTATCACCAATTTCCCAATCCAGAAAAACATCAGAAGCACTCGAAACAATTGTGTAATGTAATATTATCCTTCAGAGAGCGCTGCTACCAGGCATTTCACTGCGTGACCTTGCGACCTAGTGCATCAAGCATGTACGAACGTGTGCTGGTATGTATTTGGGTTTGATCGATGTTCTTTTCATTACACCGCTTCAAACTGAGCTGTCGAGACTCTTCATTTTTGGATAATCAGAAATGGTAATTGTGCCGTAAAACATATGCTGTGGATAAACTGATCTTGTGACATCGAATTCTCTTGATTATCCACCTCGTTCTCCAGATCTGGGTCCCCGTGACTATCACCTGTTTCTCATTCTGAGAAAACAGCAGATGGCATGAACTCACGTACGATATACTACATGATATTGTAATATGAGCCATCACAAAACATTCGCTGCTTTTTTCCATGGGTTGTCTCCGACTTTATTGCGTCCACATATGTGAATTTTGGTGAAGTCGCGCATACGTAAGGAGAAAGGAATTCGGCACCTTCACTTAGTCACCGAGCGGGGTCAGTACCGCCACCGATGGTGTCATTGAACCGTCCAAAATCCGAACCTAGCCACTAAAACGAACGACGAACGTTTCATAGTCCGAGAAATGATGTTTCAAATCGAGTAGCGATCGAAACAAGAAACAAAGAGCGCAAAAATAATATCTGAACATAATGGCATATTTAGAACACACGTGTATTCTGAATCAATGGCAGCCACTTGCAGAGCTGTTTTTTTTAAATGAGATATGAAACATTTGACCTTATGAATTTGATTTCATAACTGAATTCAATAGCACAAGAGTGAAATTCAGCAAATTTTTGTTTCAAATTCTGTAAACATGAGTTTGTGGATTGGGACTGTATTTAGTTATATCCATGAAGCAAGCAATTGTTTCACACAATCAGCTTAGGCCTCGTGCTTACAATTTTTGTTTATGTGAAATAGGATACTTATCCTCCTTGTTGCGTAATATACCATTTCACTTCATTATCATACGATCTACCTCTATCTCAAGTAAGAACAATAACACCGTAAACACTCTAAATACCCCTGAAATTTTCAACTAACGGTTACAAATTGTTTTTGTTTCCCGTACTAATAGTCCTCGATTGCCCAATGCTCGCCTATTTTTTCGTATCTAATCAATTTCTCGCCATTACCTTAATAATTACACACCGCTTGAATTTGTTTAGCGATTCTGCCAAAGGTCATTCGCTTTCCAAACGTTCGAATAACTACGAGGAGGAGCGACAAACAGTCGGATTGGAAGAATGGACCATGGCATTGATAATTGACTTTGCTTCAAATTTTTTCATCGTCACATTATCCTTCTTCGAGGAAATTGGACCATATTGAGTGAAAAAACTGGTTCTTTATTGCATTCATCTGTCGCTATTCAATGAAGTAGAGTATACGAACATCAACTTGCTGTCCGAAAATCAGACCCATCTTCAGCTCTGTCCAAAAATCATCAAGAGACAGGACATAACATAGACTTTGAGAACACTAAGACCATCGCCACAGCAAAAACACTACAAGCTCGTATAATTCGAGAGGCCATCGAAATCGAGAAGCGACCTTCCTGCTTAAATAAACGTGACGACGGTCAGAGACTTCCAACTGCATGGAAACCCTTAATTTCCAGATGCCCAGTCCCCACCAAGACATCCGACGGTGCTTTAGCGGCACCCGCTGCTATAAATACCACCCAACATCCCTCGATACCTCAGTTCGATTTAAGGAGTAGGCAGATTGAGGCCCCGGCGTCAAGTCACAAACCCTTGCCCCCTGTGACAACATCTGAGGAGTAGGCAGATTGAGACCTCAGCGTGAAGTCACATTTACTCTTGAAAATGGCTCCAAAATCGGAGCCGAAACGTCGAGAACAAAACTCCAGACGCGGTTCAACCCGAACAACAACATACAACTGACTGCGGAAACCTATCCGAACACACACATATATATATATAAAAAAATACTCATCATTAACACTAAAATCATGACGAAAGAGAGCAATGGCGGGAAACGAAAATTGTAGGAATCTGCTTTCATCATGCTGTCTGGTGAAAAATGCATATCTATGAGTTCGTTTGATATGGATCGCGAATGGCTGCCCCTCCTGAAGGACAACATGTTATGTCAGATTCGAAATTTGACAAATGTCAATAACGAAGATTGCCAACAAGAGATATTTGCATTTAAACAGGAGTTCACGTACAAGTTTTGAGAACGGAAACGGATTTAGTTTCCAAAACGTTAACGATGAGTATTATAGTTAGTTCTTGTATATTAGTTCTTATTTTTTTTGATAGACAAAATTTGAGATATACAAGAAGTTGCTGACTAATTGGAATTGTTCTATCCGGAAAGAACTGTTCTTCAATAGACGCAGCAACTTTTCGGGATAGATTGAAAATCTGCCCTTCTAAAACTTGTATGGATTTCGATATTAATTCTTATTTTCCCAGTTTGTGGTATATTCCGAATGCAGAAAACTACGGAACAAATATTGATCCACCACAAAATAATGACGTTCAAATAGTACTTAATAACAGCTGTCAAATATCTAATAAACGGTTTGAAATAGTGGTAGTAGAATAATAACTATTTTCCACTAATAACCTGAGGAATCACCAATTTCCAAACATTTTACCTAGCTTAATAATCAAAAACTGCCAATAGTGAAGTTTCAATTTGGATTGGACGAATTGCATTGATTGCTGCCTTCCTAACAACAGGTGGGGTACATATTTCCACATCAAAATCATTATCACTCAAATTCTCACCCAATATTTGTTTCTGTTCACAACTTCATCTGTCATTTTGATAAAGCGTCTATTTTCTGACAGTCGAGTATGATTTGGTATTATTTTATTAATACTCTAGCTTCGTTCCTGTTCTATTTCACGTTGTTCTTGTTTCTGTTCCTCTCTATGTTTTTATTTGTAGCTATTTGGGTGAATTCTTCAGGTCTAGTTACCCTTATGAATGATTTTTGTGGTTCTGATAGTGTAGAATCTAATATCCATCTCTATGAAGTAGTAACTGCAAGTAAATGATTCATTTCTGTTAGAAAATATATAATTTCTCCAAAAAATATTCCAAGAACCGGAGGTAGTTTGAAAAATCCCAGAATTGAATCGATGTCAATTAATAATAAGTTTCCGTCAATAATGTTCTGAATTATTGAAATAGTAGGGTTTCAAACTAGTTTTATATTGAGGAATTACGTGAGGAGATTTCAAAATTATCACAAATTAAGTGACCAATTTTTTAACAACCTATAACCCTCAAAGAATGGTCCGTTATCGGAAATTATAATTTCTCACTAACTCTAAGAATTCGATCTGTGACTGAGAACATTCCCAATTTTCCATCTAAAGCAATATGCAATAACCAAACGTAAGTGATTATGTATAAACGTGAATCGTACGAACGCTTCGATAATAATGCTGATACTAGTAATTAAAATGGTTTCATCACCATCGAGATTTTTAATTAACGTCGGATTACCTGATGCTTCACGTTATAATCATGTGTTTTATTTCGATTTTATGTAACGTTTACTTAATTAGCGATCTACTTACGGATAAGTTGGAAGACGGTCTGCCAGTCAAACGTGAAACTTACCTAGAAAAGAAAATAATGATGGTTAGAAAAAATGCCTTGATCCGATATGAGTGTGGGTTCACTTGAATATTTTCGGGAGAGAGGAACGTTTCGGTGGACGTTTCGGATTTATCGGAAATTCATCATCAGGATAGTTTTTCGACCAGATGATCGCCGAGGCTCAATGGTTATTTTATCATTTTTTTCACACGAAATATTTTTCCAGTAAGAGTCAGTTGCATGTGTTTTCATATCGATAATTCAATACTTCATATACCTATGAATTTTCAGTGTGATCAATAAAACAGGAGAGTTGTATATGTTGGAACGACACTAAATATTTTATCATGCAGTAAGATCAGTCGATATCTACGTTTACAGTTCAAAAATCCAACCCAGTATTATTCATAAGACTTTCTGGTCTGGTGTTTGGAATACAGATAAATTATTTAGAATTATTCGATTGGCCCAATTGAAATGAATTCGCTCAATTCGAAACTCGAAAGTAATTATAACTCAGAGGTTCATAGCTTTGCTGTCGGTGACTAGGATATTTTTGTTCGAAATTTCTAAGTGCATAAAGGAACATTTTATTTCATATTTGATTCGGATAATTGGATAATCCTTCCTTTTTCCATGCTTAAATTTATCGAAAATGGCAGCGGCCTTGAGCCTAATCAAGCTCAAACTTCTCAGTAGAATATAAAATTGCGGTGAATTTTCCAGAGAGAGATTGATTAAATATTATTAAGTATCAAGAAAAGAAAGAAGAGGTAACGTTTGTGATGGTTCTAGGGATTTTTGCACAATCCGGATAAATTGATTTCCACCTAATAACGGAAAAATTGAACGTGACATTTATATTTACATAGTCAGTTGTTGATATTTTGAAAACGTAGGTAAGCCTAGCAACCAATGAACAAGACTTACTGTCACAAACAATTCGAGTTGCGGAGACATCTGAATCGAGCAAAACAGATTAAATAAATCAGGAAAACAAAAAGCAATGAGCCTAAAACAGTTCCCGTCGTGCTATATAGGCAGGGAAGTAGCTGTTTGAGATGTACTCTGTATTCCTTTTTGTGAATGAATCGAACGTTTTTGGATGATATACGCTCACCTTTCCACACTTTCCGCAAATTTTCTCGACTTTTCGCTATCTTGATTTCGATCAATTTTAACTGAAGAGATGCCTTCGAGAGTTTGCCAGCAGAGGCGCACCTTACGTGATTTTAATTTAATCTGTGATGCCATGATATCCGTCTGCTCGACGGCCATTCTATTATTTATAGATTTATAGGTTATGTTTATTTCATGCTCTCATGTTTTGCATGCAATTTCTTGCTTTCCCGCGAAATGCTAGAAATTATGTAGTCATCACATTTTGACTGATTATTATGTATTCCTTTTGCTTTCAATTTGATGAAAAATAAATCAAAAATTCAGTGATTGTGATGTGATTTAAAATTTTCCGAAACAATAGTTGTGAGTGAAACTGGAAAGTATTGATATCTCATCTTTCTACTTTCCTAATACCTAAACGTTACACTAGCGTTTTATTTTGAGCTTTGTAAATCGGTTCATAATAAATCGAACTATCACTATAAAATCAAACAAATACAAGAACAGCAACAAGAAAAACGTGAAAAGAAACAAGAACTTGGTACAAGATTTTGAATATTAAAGGAACTTTCAAATGCATCCAAATTCAAATCGAACTGTCAAACATTTCAAAAAAATTAATAGCTTTCTATTAGACGAACTTGACCTTGAAGCTGCCGCCTCAACGAAAATGTACCCTTAGAAAAGCGCATTTGTATCACCTCCTCAACACCACCTACCGTCAAAAAATGTAAGTTTACTCTTCGATTTCTCAGGTCGAGAGGAATTGGCTAAACAAAAGCATATCGGTCAACGCACCAGGGTTTTTATTCATCTTGGTAACTGCAAATTGGAAAGATGCAAAATTAGGTGACTTTTTTGGCAGTTACTTATCGTATTTTTATGAATCTGGAGACCTAATCAACGATATTATTAAAAAAATGCGTATATTTCCCTTTGGCGACGTTTCGGACGCTAGTCTGCCTCCCTTTTCAAGCATATTTTGCAAAATTATCAGTGGAATTGCAATTTCGATACGTAGTGTCAAAATGTGAGAATGGCGTTGTAAAACAAATGGAAACTTTTTATTTTTTATTTCTAGGGGAAAGAAAATCCAAAAAATTGATTCCAGAACAATCACACCTCCTCAGCAACCATTCAAACAATATTTAGTAATCCAGTTTCTGAAATTCTCTGCTATTGTAAATTATCGGTTATGATTGCACGAATGCATAAAAATTACCGATAATTTTGCAAGAAAGCATGATATCTAAAAATTGCAAGAGTTTATTTTCATATTTTGGCGAAAGTGCCCGAGTCCGAAGGACAAGGGCTCTTTTACAAAATATGAAAATAACCGAATGCATTTGTATAAGAGATCACGCTCGAATGCAAAATTATCTGGTCATTTTCATGCACGAATGTAATTCATTGGAATATTTCACGAATAAAGAAATTCTCTAGGAAATGTTATTTTTTGTTCATTCATACTTTCCTCTATAGATTGTATGGAGTACTCACCTAAACGCGAAATGTTTTTCTATTTTTGAAGTCTATCTCACATTTATTTGTGTTGTTTACTGACGTCTAGCGATACGGTTTCAAATGTGTTGTTATGGTGACTTGATACAATGCAATTACCGCTGTAAGTTTTCGATAATTGCATTGCTCTTATGGGACATTTTTTATATGAGGGAAATATTCTCTCATATTTTCTCAAAATTTTTCCCACATCTTTTGCATTCTCACAATCATAATAATAATAATAAATGCACAAGTAGGAAGCAAATCCTCCGCAATAATCAGAACGTAAGGACACCCGCTACCTGTCCCGGCAACAATAGCAGCCCGCAAAGGAGTTCCGCCCCTTTTTTTTGTAGCGGCCCTACGAAGTACCGTAAGCTTGTTTATTGTTGTCAACCCTCAATTAGATGGTTCAGCGGGGTGGGGCCGTAGTTGTAAATATTTACGAGTGTCTCCGTCAACATCTTAACGGGATCACAATAAATTACTTTCGACCGGGGTTTGTTGTTATTTGCATGCGTCGTTGACTTTACTCAGTGCCGTATTTGTGGTGTACCGCAAGGAGCAGAACGGGTGACGTTTGTTACTAGGGAAGGTTTTGTCGGGATTGTTATGAATAGATATTGCGATATGTTGCAAAAATAGTTATTCATTATACAAGGGAAAATGTCGGAATTTAGATATTGTGAAAAACCTAGTGATGAATTTCAATAGTTTTTCCGTAAACAGACTCTTTTTTTTTCAGTGAGGGAAAAACAATGATTCAATATTGTAATATATTATTGTCATATATTGAGGTCAGAAAATTATCGGTGTGAATTCTGAATTTTCAAATTGCTAGGCTTTCCTACTTATATTAGACTCGTTTTGCTAAGGAAACCTCTAAGGTGAACAAATATCTGTCAATTCATTTGTGAACTACTTGGTAGGTTAGGAGTTCTCTTGAATCATACAAATGCCTAAATTTGTCTGATTCCGAGTTTCCTCTGATTAAGCTTTACCTATGTGTATATTTATGTACACCCGAGAGAAAGATACATACAAGGGAAAGAAAGTAATATCATTTTCAGAGTGATATTTTGTTACCTGTCAATATAGGTGAAATGTCAATTGTTTTTTTCGTCACAGAAAATAGCTATTTGTAAAACCGGCTGGGAAACTTACTATTCCTACAAAGTCTCAAGTGTTTGCTTGACAGTGGTTGACAATGTTCCTTGGTGAAAGGTAATGGTTTGGACTTCCATTGTTGATAATCAATAATAATAGTTAGTAATATAGACAATGGAAGTCCATACCATTACCATTCAGAAAGTTTCAAGTATCTCTTTGCTACGAATTACGTTCACATAATTCCTCGTGGGAAAAACCATGTGATATAGATCGTTGAAGGTCCTTCCTCTGGTTTTTCATTTCGTGTGAAGAAATACTTCTAGTCATCTACATACAGTCTTGGATTATAGTTTTCATGTATGGTTTGGCACCATAGCATTCATTGAAACTTCTTGATTCCATTCAGAGAAAGGCAATCCGTCTTGTTGGTGACTCTTCGCTCACGAGCTCGCTCACTTCTTTGGAACATCGTAGAAGGGTCGGAGACTTGTCTCTCTTCTATAGATAATAATATCAGGGTCGGTGCTCTTCTGAATTGTTGTCAATCGTTCCTTCCTTGGCAGTATCTACAAGGACGACAAGTGCAGAATTCCCACCCTTTCGTTGTAAGCTTGGAGACCTGTCGAACCTCTCTCGCTCAAGAATCTTTTTTCAACAGAACAGCTGAACTCTGGACCTCCTTGCCGAAGGAGGTTTTTCAAGAGGCTTACAATCTTCAAAAATTAAAAATCAGTATTGATTTTTATCCCTTGTCCTTTGATTCAAGCGGTGTTCCTAGACTGTAGACCATTACAGCGCTCTTCCTTTATCTGAATCTGTATATGTACTTTTCGAAGAATTATATTCCGAATAATTATTATTTATTAATTGATTTCAAATAAGAAATATTCTTTCAATAAACAATACAAAAATTATATATATTATTGTTTTTGTTCCCATTCAAATTCCTCTGTGTTCATTATATAACTTATCAGTTTTTTAAGTTCATGGATACCACTCACACCACTCCACAAGTATCAACCGTATTCCATAATCAGATTGCACAAATATTTCCTATTTATACTGTATACATTATGCTCGGTCTCCAATCATAAAGCTGCAACTGAGACCAGCAGTTTCCGTAGGAAACATGTGGTTTTTCAGTCTTTTTTGTAATCCTTGTATTTTTTTCTGTTAATACGTAAATTACAATTGTTACTGTGCTTGAAATGAAAAAGAATGTTATTTTTATTATTAATTATTGACAAAAAAATTCAGTTTCCTTTACGATTGCGGAAGCTATTGTATAACGAAACATTTGGGGTGAGAATCATACAGGAATCTCTAGTAATTTATGTAAAAGAATGGAGGTTAAATATGTTAAAGTACAAGCAGGTCCCAAGTAATACATGATTGTTAGGTTTTCCCTTTAGGTTCTGTAATGAATGACACTTGGTATATGGAAACTAAAACGAACTCATTCATTCACTAAACTCTAAATTACACAGAACACGTCATTTTGCGAACTGGAATACTCGGGAGAACTATAAGATTGGAACCGTACTGTAAAAATTGAAATTTTTTCTCGAGATCAATTACCATTTCACCAAACTAATGTTATTAACAATCGACGCGCGTTTCGCTTACGAGGTTAGCATTTTCAGGAGAAGAAAATTGACACGAATTCAAAAAACCAGAGTTTTTACATGTTTGACAGTCTGAAGTTTGATGCAAATCACACAATGTATGGAATATACATTTGCTTTTCACAAACATTGAAACACTGTCTCAAAAAACTGGATTTGAATGTATATTTGTGGTCCTAGTGATATATGAGTTTCGCAACAGTTCAAAGAAAGTGTTATTCAATTTTTTGTGCCGTCGTTTTCTTTAGTCTATTTCAAGCGTTCATTTGTTTTCTGTCATGATTTCGTTGTTCACAATGGATAATCTGAATTCGTGACAGAGTTCAGCGTTTAAGTTTCCGGATTAAATTCATCGAAGACTGTGGCAATATTGAATCATCATTTATATAGTAATTATTAATTTTTGATCAGTTTTCTTGATACATTACGAATTTGGTTTTATATTCAATTCTATATTTCTATTTTCATTCAACTCGTGCATTATTTGTTGAATGGAATCTTGTTTCCCAGTGGCAAACTGTTATTGACTGTATTGTTGTGATATATATTATATACGAAAAAAAAATTAATCTATTTTTTTCAAAATGTCCCATTAGAATATTTGAAATTGCAAGGTACTGTTTGAAAGTAATTTTTTTGTTGTGGATGAATTCTTTCTTTTTGTTTTTTTTTTGGTTCTCAACCTACCACAATCTGAAAAAATAAGAATTAACATTGGAATCTATACGAGTGTAGTAGTGCAGATTTTTAATCTACCCCGAAAAGTTCCTGGGTTGATCAAAGAACAGTTCTTACTGAGTGATTCATCAGTAACTTCTTATATAACTCAAATTTCCTATCAACAAATACAAGAACTAATAAATTATCAAACACTCATCGTTGTTATAGTTTCGGAATCAAATTCAATTCAATTCAATTCAAAATATGCTTTATTGTCGTAAGTACATACACACTTGTTGACAAAGCTTGTAATATAACGTAATATAAGTATGAATACAAACCATATACATAAGTATATAAGTAAATCTGCCTCCGTTTTCAACACTTCTCAACAAATATTTCTTTTCGTTTCAGTATTTTAAAATCGGTAAGAGATTTTATATTTGTTAGATTTACAAAAACTAACGAAAAGAGATATATTTTTGGAGAATTCTTGAACACGGAAACAGATTTCCTACAGAAAGGATAACCTCGATCATTATTTGATAATTGCTAGTTCTTATAATTTTTCGAGAAGTTGCTGACTAATAGAATAGTGTTCCATTCATAGTTCAAAAAATGAAGCTAAAAAAATTGTAAAATCGCAATTTTTTCGTCCAGCACCGATTTGTACAAAAATTTGGGATTAGGCTTATTACACCCTCTAGTTCATTTTCTATATTGTGCCGTTGTACGCTTTTTGTTTTTTAGGGGTGAAAACTACCCCTGATTGTCAAAAATTATAAAATAACATTAAAAACATAAATATGGGTAAAAATAGTTGAATAATTATTGTTTCACGCTTTAGGATAAAATTTCATAATCTTTCAACCTAGCCTTGTTATAAACTACCCTTGAAAACATTGAAATTTTTATAATATGTCTTCGAACTTCAGAATACACTGGTGAGAAATAAACGAAATTTACACTCACACACGCCAGCAGATGTTTCTTCTTCTCTTTCTTCCAATATGAATGGTAAAACTGGAACATATAACGTTATAAGGTCGAATATACCGATTATGTAGATTACTACGCTCCGAAGCGAGTAATTCAAATTTTTCAAAAAAAAAAAATTGATTGGTTTTTCAAGCATAGCTGCTTCATTTTGGGCGATAGAAATTTTTTTTTTTGTTCGATCGTAAATATAGGTGTCAAACGGTTATATCTCGCCGAATATTCGCTCAAAAAAAAATCTACACGCAAGGAAATGTTTGTCATTAAAAAAGCTACATTTTAGTACTATATCGTTTTTTTCGTATCTTTAGTATTTTGAAAGATATTTTTAAGAAAAAGGTTAAAAACACGAAATTGAAAAAAATCGTTTTCTCTTTAAACTCCAATTTTTATAAAATTGGGCATTTTAAATTAGTTGAACTTCGTGGGTGTATTGATAGTACATATAATAAAAAGAAAATCACAGAAGGGTGGCGATCAATTTTTGTTAGGGAGTACTTTGGGCATTGTTTTCACAGATTTTTTTCGTACAAAAAAGCGGATACCGAACTTATTTTGATCCTTAGTCGGTCAATTTTCATGCTAGGAAAAAATTTTTTTATTTGTTTGAAAGCTATAATACTTTAAAAAAGATTCTATGAGCTTTCTCCAAATAATGCAAATTTTTCTCGTTATTTCGCTTTGAATCTTCCAATTTATACATTTGACGAAAACAGCTAAGCATTAATTTGCTCTATCTCAGTTCGTATGTGTCGTAGGAAAATTATAATGAAAGCATTCTTTTTGTTTTTTCAAAAGCTACAATTTGCCTCCCCACACTTTTTTGATAAGATGCATAGTTTCAGAGTTATTTGCAAAAAACCATTTGAAAAGTCGATTTTTTCTTCAAAATACTGTTACTTTCAACTTCGAATAACTCAGAAAATATTACTTTCACGAAAAAACGTAGGGAGCATTTTTTTCTTAGAATTACCTTTTTCGTCGATTCCTACAGTTAAAATGTACCAAAAAATCTCCACCCCCGTAATGCTTCATTTCGTGAACTATCAGATGGAACTGTTTCTCAATTAACGCGAAAGCTTTTCGGAAAATAGAAAAAATCTGCTCTTCTTCACTTTTTTAGATTCCAATATTAATTCTCACTTTTTCATATTGTGGTAGGTTGAGGAGAAGAAATTGCAAGGTGTTCCGAATATTCCAATAACAATTATCCTATTAGGCACCCCTTGCGTATATTTCGTTCATACTCCAACCATATGGTTTTCAAGAAACAGTAACTAACAGGTAGCAAGACCCCTAAAAATATACTACACCCTCATATACAACTTCATCTAAGAATCACATTGCGTTTTTTGTGCACGTTATCCGAAATAAACCCCTCCGTCTCAGGTACACATACAAAAAAAAAAGGGAGGAACAAAAGGCACTCGTATCTTCCAAGGAATTCCCACGAATCGCTGTGCGTAATTATTATTGTTGGGTATGAGGAAGTTTGGAGATGAATTCGATACTACACAGATGGCTGGTGGAATAGAAAGCATATGGCGCACCTTGCGTTAGCCTAACAGTAAATCTGGACCGGACGGTGGATTCTTCAACACCTTGCGCGTCAGTGGCGTAGGGGGTGGGCCGAGGGATTTGGAATTTTTTCGGGTGATCTAAGGAGTAGTCACCATAAAATTTCCGAATATTTTTTGAAACTTGTGCTGCACTTCCATTATTATCGAAATTTTTCTTAGCAAATGACTCCGGCTATGATAATTTGATAGAATGCCAAGACCGCAGTTCGTGAAATCTTCAATTATCATACACGAAAGCATTTGCTTGAAAGCAGAATTCTGAAAATTATGGGTCCTACGGACTCGTGATTTTATCTAATTTGGTTTGTTTGAATGCTTTTGCCTCAAAATAAAAAAGTTTGAGTGTTTGGAAAATGAAAATTTATCTTATTAAATTTGAAGAATGAGTTGTAGGTATTTGGAGACATTAATTTTTGAACAAATAGAAGGAAGAACAATTTAATTGATCAGTATTTCATTTACATAAGAAGAAACGGAGAATAGGTGAAAATTTTACAAATTTGAAATGTCAAACAACGATGTATGCCCTCTATGATCCAGAAGAGATATGATGATTACGCGGTGCATGTGATATACTAATGCTTTCTGACGATACCAAGAGATGGCGCCACACATCTCACTGTAACCAGGTTGATAATTGAAAATTTCTTATTAATTGCAAATTGCGCCAGAAGGAAAATGAAATTATTCGATATGTCGTAATATGAATATCTTCATACAACGGTCTCGTCTCAAACCACAAGAAACAAATTGAATTCAACAAAAATTAATCGTACGCCATCTTCAGTTCAGGAAAATTCAAGTATTTGAATCGGTCTACAAGCGGCTTCGATTTTGAGCACGGCGTAAGCCGTCGTTTGCAATTTGCAATAAATGCCGTGAACTTGGTTATGTTCATGAGCTATTTACGTGTATGAAATTTTAGCGTTCATTGAAATCTGTCGTTTATGTTATTATTATGCGGATAAATTGAAAAGGGAATGACTGGTAACAATTAAGTAACTTTTCATTCATGATAATTTATATTTTAACCTTGTATATAAGCCAGTTCAAAAGAATCGACCGGTAAACCTTATAGTTTTGACAGTTCAAAGGTAAACAACGTTTTATCAAGGCCCAGACACTATTATCAGTATAAAACCGGATGTTTGGCTAGAATAACCCTCTACTATTGGTTGAAATGCCAAAAATGTCATATTTTGACAGGTGAAAAAAAAGAATCGCTGTAAAACTTTGTAAAAGCAATCTAGCCTCCAACTCTCTCCTCGTTTATTCATTGAGGAAAATTATCCCTGATAAGCTCATACAGAGTGACACATTGAAATAGAAGCACCCCCAATAAACATATATTTTTCAACTGATTGGATTATTTCATCAGCTATACATTCAATAAATCTACTGCAATTTTCCATCAATGAGTCTTTGGTTTCATGGCTAGCTCATATTATTTCACAATGTCAAATATCGAAAAAATAGGGTAATTTTGGAAGACCTATATATAAGGAGTGAAACATTTCATAAAAATGAAGTGTCTTATAGCTTAGCGATAAATTAACCTCAGAGCTGAATTTGTTTGCGATTTCATAACTATCAAATTGGTTGGATATCTTGGTGAGGGATTGTGTTGGTGATTAGTAGATTTGAAAATCAAATTGAGGTGTTCGAAACTATCTTTTACCTGAATGATAAAAATCTTCGGTTTCTGAAGTGGAGAAACATCATTTTGTTTGATTTCAACTTTTATTGTGCTGAACAACCTATGATGAACTCCTGGACACTGCTGAATCCAGTGAAGAATTCAGAATTCTGATCAAAGTTCCAAAATTGAATTGGCCAGATAACTATTGCCATATTTTACAAATATTATTTCCTTACCCATTTTGGTTATTTTTCAATGTCGAAAATCGAAAAAAGGCATTAGAGCTTTTTTTTATCCGACTACACCATTGAATTCACATTGTTTTTTAGAATGAGTTCATGTCAAAATGTCATTGAAATAGTTATAAGGGAATAATATTCAATTTCAAAACCGTCATCAAAATTCTGACTACTTTATTGGATTCAGAAAGAAGGTTTTGCTTTGTCTCTGTCCAGAATTTCATCGAAACGTGTTCAGAGTTGAAATGAAAGGATAGTAGGTATTGTTTGACAAGGAATGATAGTCATTTTCTACGAGCTTGAAGTTGGCATGAGGCGTAGGCGAATGCGCCATCATACGAGTAATACACTATACTTTTTCTACGACTATAACAGACAATAGCAAAATGATTCAACAGATAACAAGAACTTTGATTTTAATTTAAATCGAAATTTTCATTCAGGTACAACTAAACAAGTAAATAGAGCTGTCATTGCTTAAAATTTGACATTCCGTGGAAGACCTGTAACTATAACTGAAACACAATGAAGTCATTTTGTTTTCAGGTAAGAAAATTATATAAAAAGACATACCTCACTGATCTATCAAGAACAGTTAATATGGAACAGTTTTCTTTCGTGTCTAAAAGAAAAGAATTTTCTTCACTTTATGAACTGAGGATCGTTACTTTCATTCACCAAGTAGCGAACGTGCTAACAACAGTACAAAAAATTACCATTTTTCCACTGAAATATGGTAAAGAGCGCTATCAACTATTGCAGAAATTCAACAGAAAACTACTTCCTTGGCAATTACCACGACGTATATTGGTCGGGTAACGGGAAAGTCGTTCGATGCCGACCCCGACGGATCGAAAACCATCCCGCCAGAGTGTCTCCCTTCCGCATTTTCCGTCTTCCGAGAGCGGCCCTTCAGGAACACAAAGGGCCGAGCGCCGTGCATTATACGCGCGTCTCGACGCCAGCTTTGAATGGAGAGGAGCGGCCCTTTACCGACGCTCTCGGCGCCGTCGGTCCGTCGTCGCCATGGCGACGCCATGTTTTGACTCGCCGTGACGTCACGGCGTTGGTGCTGACGACGCTCTAACGGCGGCTCTTCCGGAATTTCTTGTATAGTGCAGAGGAGGAGGAGGAGGAGGAGAGCCGGAGGAGCGTGTTCGAATTGCTGATTAGGCCGCGAGGGGGCGGGTCGAAAGAGGGGGATCGCCGGGGAATTTTTTTCAGCCGACTCGCGTTGCAATGTGAAGCGCGATGATATTCCTTTATGAATGAGATTCGCTGAGATCTTGGATTGTATGGAATGTGAGCATCCTTATTAAATACTTGTTTTTATATTGAGTGCATAAAATTGAGTGAGAATGTAAAATTTTCAAAAATCCATTCAGATGTACCAATAAACATGAATGTTCACGCACGAAATACAAAAAACTTTTTTTTACAACTGTATTTTTATAAAATTTCAAAATACAAATTGAGTGTGATTTAACCTCTCCTGTAATAGTATATTACACACCGAGGTGGGAAGTGATTCATTCCTGTCGTGAGGTGAGAAGAGTTAGTTAACCGAGACGCAAAGCGTCGTGGTTAGCTATGATCTCGAGACAGGAATGAAACTTCCTACCGAGGTTTGTATACTATTTTATTTACAACCATCATATTTCGATTGAAATGAATAAATCTCTGTTTCGTTCTGAAAATATCTGAAATATTACATTTATTTAACGAATAATCAAGTAGATATATTGTTACCGTGACTAAGGTCCAGTTTTTCAATGCAAGACATCTGTCAGATTGAAATAACCATCAGTTTTTATCCTTGTCACTGCCAAACATTATCCACGCGCTCCTCCTCATTCCTGACAACTGTCTGACAGATAGCTCATTAATCATTGTATTGAAAAACTGGACCTAAGGGGTATACAATTGTCACCAATATAAATAAATATCAGATGAAGCCAATGAATGACAGATGAAGTCTAGAATAGATGAAATGAGGGCGGGAAATAGAGGTGTGTAATGTGACACTTCCCAACCTTCAATGACGTTAGTAACGACAGCATTACATATATGGTTGTAAATAATAGCATATCACGGAATGAGGATAAGTAGCTTATTAAGCACGAGCTGAAATTGTGTACCTAGCCCTACCCTCGAGTTGCGTAGTGTACTCTTTCTGCTTCCACCATATGTTTGACGTGATTTATGCTGGTGTAGCAGAACTTTTTTCGTTATCCCCCAACTTCAATGATCAACGAGACGCTGAATGACAGCAAGTAGGTGAAACAATTTCTTGCTTCAAGGATATAACAAGATATAGTACCAATCCACAAACTATTGTACCATAAATTTCTAAATTTTTTTGATAATGGGAAATTGAAAAGAAATTTTAAAAAAAAATTTAATAATAAAAAAATGTAAAGAGAAAAAAGGATTAAAATATAAAAAAAAAAAAAATATTTAATTTTTTTTAATAAATAAAAAAAAAAGAAAAAAAATAAAAAAAAAAAAAAATATATATAAAATATAAAAATGATTGCCACGGAATTTATATATGAGATTATAATAAAAATATAGAAAATTCAAGAAACATTTTATAAGAAAGTGTGTCTTCTAAAAATACCAATTTCAATTCAATTTTAAAAAGAATTGAAAAAGATAATTTGGATTTTGGGCCATCGAATGTAGCATAAACACAATGTGAATTCGATGGAATAGTCTGTAAAAGAAACGCTAATGATTTTTTCAATTTTCAACATTGGAATATAATACAAATTTATGAAGCAATACTATTCGAAGAATGTTTCAATAATTTCTCCGATCAATTCAATTCCAGAACTTTCATCTAAATTCTGACTCCTCCACAGGATTCAACAGGTTTTGGTATTTCACTGTCCAGAATCCCATCAGCAGCTGTCCATCACAAGATAAGTTGAAATCCAAGAAAATTATGTTTCTTCACTTAATAAACTGAAGATTTGTTCTTGAATACACTGCATAAGAAATAATGTCCAACACTTTGATTTACAAATCCATTAATCTCCAACATAATCACTCAACAAGTTATCCAACCAATTAAATAGTTATGAAAATGAAAACAGATTCAGCTCAGAGGTCAATTTATTGTCAAGCTATGAGACATCATAACCAATTACCAATTTTTCAAGCCATTCGGTAAATTGAGATTTAAAAAAATGTGAAAAAATATTATGGGATAAACCTGGATTTGTTATTGTAGGATCATTTGCAGAAACACAAAACGTCATTCATTTTGAAGCCCACTAACAAAATATATCACCTCTCATATATGGGTATTTAAAACCAACATCATTTATCTCAATTTTACACTGTAAAAAGTGTAAAATGATAAAAGTTGGAGCCATGAAAACGAAGTCTCATTGATGAAAAATGTTCTAGTAGATTTCTTGAATGTCTACCTGATAAAAAAGCCAATCAGTTGGAAAATATACGTTTTTTCAAGGGAGCTTCTATTTCAAATGTCACACTGTATGAGTTTATGCTGGCGAACCCAGAATGATATGGGGGGCACACATAGCTGCGTGCGGAAATAAATTCGCGCCACAGGCATTTTTTAACTGTAACAATAGCAAAGCTGAAGTTTCTGGATATTTTTTTTTAATAGAAAATTTATTTTAATGACAGGAAATGATAAATTATAGTTTAATTCTTGATTACGTGGTTATAATTTTGTACACAAGTTCAAACAAAGCACCAATATCTCATAATTAATGCAACGCGACTCCCAACGACAAAAATGCAGAATCAAAATCGTATTGTCTTGACGAACACTCAACATTGAACTGACACTTACATGAAACAATACAGTTGACAGCATGAAAAAAGCTCCGAATTCCTTAGCGAGCAGAGCACAACGCCGGAGTTGAGGCAGGAAACATACAGTACTACACCCGAGGGGGAAACAACTAGCTAAAATCTGTACAAGATTTAAAATCTTTGAAAGACTTAAAGACTCAAACGCATGACTTAAAGACTAAAAGGCATGATTTGAAGACATTAACTCATGACTTAAAGACTTAAAACGATGACTTAAATGACTTAAAATTTTTATGTATACAAGATTGAAAGAAGATGTTTCCCCCTCGACTACACCCCAAAAAGTGTTCCAGTACCAGTCCGCCTTTCATCGTTCGTCGAGTACCTACTTTAATTGATGATTTCGACAGATTGGCGTAAACTAATAGACCATTTATCTCGAAACGGTTTTCGATTATCCTCCACAACGTTGGTGAAGTATAAGTGGTCCTAATCGCAGTTGAAACTACACGAATTGCGTTATAGACATATATTACTCCGGAAAAAGTAGGGTTTTTAGTCGCAAAAAGTAATGAAGCAATTTTCCAACTTTGAATTTCTTCAGTTGACTCTTTCAAAAAATAAAAGAGGGAAAGTCTTCAAATAGAGCCACTGTATATAGTTTATAATAATTTTTTGTTGCTGAAATTCGTTTTTTTTGCGAAATATGAAGGAATCAAGATCAAATTCACCGTGCATTTTTTTTAATGCAGATTCACACGAAAGGAAAGCCCTGTAATGTTCAGAGAACACATTCTTTTTGAAATTTTGAAGTTTGTATGCCTCAGGAAAAACCTCTTTCGGCAAGGAGTTCCAAAGCTCAGCTGTTCTATTGAAAAAAGATCCCTGAGCAAGAGAGGTTCGACAGGTCTCCAAATTCACAACAAAGGGTGGGAATTCTGTACTCGTCGAGTCATCCATGTAGATATTGCCAAGGGGGAAACAATTCAGAAGAGCATCGACCGTGGAAATATCTATAGAAGAGAGACAAGTCTCCGACCCTTCTACGATGTTCCAATGAAGTGAGCGGGTCTGTGAGCGAAGAATCACCAACAAGATGGAATATTTGCTTCGAACATTTTTTCTCTTGTCCTTCTCATTCTTAAGTAAATTGTTATTTAAAATCGTTATAATTTAGATGACACATTTTTTTGAATTTTAATAAATTAAATTTTTTTTTTCTTTGAGCTTTGAACGATGCAGTCCAACAGCTTTCATGACGATCCATTGACTTGCCCTAGACTACGAGGTATAAATCTTACGGCGCTCCAGTACATTGTGATATTTTTACTGCAATATTAAGAAAATTCAGGTATTAGTTGATTTCTTGTAGACATATTGTGGTCCAAATCATGATCAAATAATTTTATTGATTGAAAATGTTTGATTCCGTATTAGTTGAGTACTATTTTTATGCCGTCATGGTTAAAACACTCCAGGCTCAAGCCCACACTGACTTATAGATATAAACTAGCAAATGAGATAAAAAACTTGAAATCATAGTCTACAATGGAATATTTCTTCATTACTCGGTGCCCCCCTCCTCCCACACCTGCATATTTTGAGATGTTCATTCAGACGGTACTTCGTGAACATTTTCAGAAGGGAAAAACCTCGCGCAATTTTTCACGACTTTGACCCTTTTTCCGCCTATATTCCCTGGAGTATATAATCGATTCGGACGTCAAAACGCACATTTGCGTCCTGCGGAACCGGTCTCGTATCGCTCGGACAGTAATCTATTGCGATTCGATTGGCGATGAAAGAAACCATTTCTGGCGAAGGGAGCCGTTTGTTTTCTAATTACGCAACCGAGAAAGTTGGGAGGGAGAAAGAAAGTAAATGCGACGTGAGAAAAGACAGCCGTCGAATTACATGCGAGCATACATCGAACGGATCTAGACGACACTCGAAAATTCACCCGATGAATTCGCCGATCCTGTTACTTTTTAAGTCTAGGGCGCTAGTAGGAACCAGTCACGCCATCTATCGAGATAAAACTCAACGAATTCCACACCGTGGGTTCAGTTCATTCTGAAAACTATATTTATGTTTTTTCAAACTTGTTTTGTATGTTCTCCTAGTTTGACCTATGTTAATCTCTGAGCACGACTCACATGATGAGTTACAAACTATATATTTATGCGACAATGGCCTTCAGTTCTTGTCGTTTTCGATATACGTGCACAAGAAATTTGAATTAACCTTTCTTTTTATCACCTAGTAACATTTATACTTTCTAAAACTAGACTCATAAGTGAAAACTGAAAGCTCGATGTAGATGGCGCAAGATAAGTTGGACGCCATATGGGTCGTTATTTGGCACATTTTTTTGCTTCATGCTCTTTATAATCCTCGAATCTACCACAATCTTTCTATTATTTTTTTTCCGATTTGAACGAAATGTAGAGGTAACTACTGAACATCATGCAGAGGTTGATAGGTTTGTTGTTCTACTTAACATGTATAGAACTTTCAGAGTTCTATAGTTTGACCTTCAATTTCACCAACGTCGTTTGACATGAAACTTTTCCAGCCTTCATTTATAATGATATATTGAAATGATTGCTGCATTTTTTTACTTAATTTTTTAGTGAAATGTAGGTCGGTGTGAACTAGTAACAATGTGAAAAAATACTTTGCTCAACAACACAGAAATAGTTTTTTTTGTATATAGATTAACGTGAAGGGAGAGCCCCAACATTAACTTTGAATTTATGAAGTTTGTAATCCCCAGGGGAACCTCCTTGCGTAAGGAGCTTCAAAGTTCAGCAGTTCTATTGAAAGTTGGTCCCTGAGCAAGAGAGGTTCGACACGTCTCCAATCTCACAACAAAGGGGTGGGATTCTGCCAATTCAGAAGAGCACCGACCGTGAAAATATCTGTAGAAGAGAAACAAGTCTCCGAACCTTCTACGAGGTTTCAATGAAGTGAGCGAGTCTGTGAGCGAAGAAAGTTTCAATGAATGTTTTGGTGCCCCACACATGAGAACTATATTCCAAGAAAGTTCGTATATCTGCCTTGCACATCATGAGAAGCTGGAGAGAAGTGAAGTATTTCTTCGCACGAAATAGCACTCCCAGCTTCTGGAAAGCACCTCTAGCGATCGACCCCACTTGGTTTTGCCATGAGATTGTTACTGATCGTTATTTCTATCTTCAAAATACTCGACTTTGTGGGAATAATCACTCCTGACATCTGAATATTAGGTAAAGATAGATCGGCTTCCTTTAAGAAGAGACATGTCTGGGTTTCCCAGCATCGAATTCCACCAAGTTGATGCTCCTGATTGATGATTTATTGGTATCTGGACCGCATCGAAATACCCTCTACCAGAAGAGGTTCATTTATATTGATGGTGTTGCATAATTTTTATTGATGTTATGAAAAACTTCAGGAATTCCCCTATAATTTCACATCGTTCTTTGAAAATTTTAAATGATAATTAATAATCATTAATCTTTATCAATCGGATCGTGAGATGTTTTTTGGCATCCTTCCGTTTCTGATGCATATACGAATTTTCAGCTGCGTATTTTAGTGAAATCGAACATACATCGACGAAAGGATGAGAGTTGAGATAACATCAACAGAGGCTTACGCGAGGGAGAGAATATAGGTCATCGACTAAATTTAAATCACTTTTACCTGGGTTAACTACCTCCCGCTAATTATACGCCGTGACAGTTGCCAACACGGCGGTGGCTCTGTTTTTGATTTGGAGCCGGTGCCAAGTGAGAACTATATGGGAAAACGTTTTTCACTACAGTCCGAAATATTCGGAATGATAATGATCATATTGATGAAGAGACCACATTAATCGATATAAGAAAGGTGTGAAAACGAAACAGAATAATTAACATATATGTCAAATTAGGCCTCATTTTGTTTTTGTCGTAGTCATTTTCGAGCTCATAAGAGAATGAAAAGCTACAAAAGTGTAATTGTCATTAGTTACATCCCAACATTTGTGGTATATTTTCAATATATTTTTCACGGATATAACACAAAACTGCTCTATCTTAACTGTTTTTCATAAAACAAAGAGGTACATTGCATGTTACTTACTATTACATTGTGTTGCAGTTGTAGTATCAGGTCTCTCATGGAATTTCATATTTCAAGCAATGACAGCTCCATTGGCTTATTTTATTGTACCTAAATGGAAATTCAGAATGACATCATATTTGAAAGTCATGTTCATTGTTGAATCATCTCGCTATCATCTGTTATAATCGTAGAAAAATATAGCATATAACTTGTGTGAAATGCTAATTCTTCACTAGTATGATTTCTTACTCGTTGAAAAATATACTATTTTCATCCCTAAGGGGATCAGCTGGCACTTACTTATCATCTTGCTTATTATTGACAACATTTATACCAGGAGTTGAAACAATGGCTATGACTTTTCATAGCCATTTCCATTATGACTCCATCACAAATTTCGAAAATTGTTCGGAATGATAATTAAATATGAAGAGCGAAAAGTTTACTGAAAATTCAAAACAAAAAACAAGAAGAGCCAAAGCCTACACAAATTACTAGAAAAGCTACCTTTTAGTCTCGAAAGGAAATGTACAAAGTAATGAGTAAGGAATAGAAAAGGAAACGATTATTGTCGTTGTTTTATTCTGAAATTGTTCGGTTCGTTAGTCAGCTGTCGAAGGTCAACCCTCAGTAGTCGAAACTTGTGCGAGCCATGGATTGACGAGGCCTTACCTTTTAACATGCGATTACACAGCACGGCGGTCTGGCAGGGAATCGAACATCGGTCTTCCGCTTGGAAGTTATTGCCACAAAAAAACAATTTGTAGCCGTCTTCAGAATAATAATAATAATAATAATAATCTTTATTTTCCCAAATGACAAATATAACTTTGTATAGGAATAGTCACAAATTACATACAAATAGTGAGGTATGTACAAACACATAAAGTATACAAACTTGACACTATATCTCAATATATACACAGATACACACATACATACACATAAAAAAAATCAGATATTAAAATATTCGTCAAGAGAATAGAAACTTCTGACATTCAGATATGACCTGAGTTGCCTGCTGAACCTAGCAAATATGGTGGTGGATTTCAAGTTTTCTGGTAACCGATTATACACTTTCAGTCCTATATTTGTTGGTAGGCGAGACGATACTTGATACTTACTATAAGGGACACGGAAATAAGTTGAATACGATTGATAGTAGATTGAACCACAGTCGTAAGAATATGATATATAAATACCAACAAATTTGAGAATTGTCCAGAACAAGATGAGGGGTTTACAATTTTTTGTTCATAGATATTCGGAAACATGGTTATTTTTGTCGAGATAATATTGTTTCAGATTACTCATTTTGGCTTTTTATAACATTGATTTGGAGAAAAACAGGCTAAGAAAAACAACTCCCGAATTCCTTCATGGACTTTACCTTGAAAGTTACAAACTTTCAAGGGATATCAATACCAAATTGATATTTATTTTGAAATAAATTTGTCCTTCTGGAGATTTACAAAATCACTTTTAATGATTATAGCAAACAGTACATAGGTTGGATAAGATGAATCATTTGAACTTTCGAATTAATGTACAATACGGAAGGTTAAAAAAATCTAGTGTTGCTAGTATGCCCTGGATGAGATCGCAAAATAAGTTTTTTCTTTTTGATATGCCGATTCACACGAAAGGGAAGCCCTGTAATGTTCAAAGAACACCGCGTGAATCAAGGGATAGGAGATACGAATTAACATTCACTTTGAATATTTAAAGTTTGCAGGCCTCAGGAAAAACCTCTCTCGGTAAGGAGTTCCAAAGATCAGCTGTTCTATTGAAAAATGATCCCTGAGCAAGAGAGGTTCGACAGGTCTCCGAGTTCACAACAAAGAGGTGGGAATTCTGTACTCGTCGAGTCATCCGTGTAGATATTGCCAAGGGGGGAACGATTGATAACAATTCGGAAGAGCATCAACCGTGAAAGTATCTATAGAAGGGAGACAAGTCTCCGACCCTTCTACGATGTTCCACTGATGTGAGTGAGTCTGTGAGCGAAGAATCACCAACAAGACGAATTGCCTTTCTCTGAATAGAATCGAGAAGCAATGTTTTGGTTTCGAACTCCACACATGAAAACTGTATTCCATGACAGGTCGTACCTGAGCCTTGTAGATCATTAGAAGCTGACGAGAAGTATTTTTTCGCACGAAATAGAAATCCAAGTTTCTGGGAGGCACTTTTAGCAATCGATCTCACATGGTTTTCTCATGAGAGACTATCACTCATCGTAATACCTAGCATCGAGATACTTTTTTTTGTAGGAATAGTCACTCCCGACATCTGAATATTAGACGACGACATATCGGCTTTTCTTGAGGAGAGACATGCCTGGGTTTTCGTTGCATTGAATTCCACCAAGTTTATATTACCCCATTATATTATTTTTACCAAGTCGTCGCTAATTTTATTAAAATTATACCAATAAAAATGCCAAAGAATGATATTGCAGTGGAAATTTGACAAGCAAAATTGAAAAAATACCAAAGCCTACATAGATTACTAGAGAAGTTTTCAGCCTCGAAAGGCTAGAAAACAGATTGCCAGAAATAACAATTTGTAGTCGTCTACAAAGCTAGTGGAATAAGATTGTTGGTAGACTTGAAATCTGTTGTGAAAGTAATATCAAATATCAAAAAATTTGGAAATTATCCATAACAACATAAAGGGATTGCAATTTTTCGTTCATAAATATTTGGAAGATTTAGGTAACTTATTTAGGCATTTCATTATATTGATTTGAAGGAGAAAAAAATCTGGAATTGTTCCTAGATGGATTCCTGTTCAAATAAAAAAGTTAGAAACTTGCATCAATACCAAATTGAGATAATTTTTCCCCGACACATGTTTTCATCTTCATAAGAAGAGATCGATACCAAATTGAAATTTAAATTGATCGATTTGTCCTCTTGGGGATTTACAAAATTTGTTTCAATGACTGTAGGGAAGAGTACATGGGTTAAATAAGATGAGCCATCAAAACTTTCAAATAAATGTACAATACAGAAGGATGAAAAAATCTAGTCTTGCTGGTATATCCTGAACCGATCTCAAAGAATTATTGAAACTAATCTGAAATTGATTGCAAATATACACGACAACAAACTCCCCGATATATTTGAAATTTTGGAACTAGCTTTATATAGTAGTAGCATGAATAGTAATAGAGCGTCGATTACTTTTAGTCAGTTATAGTTCAATATAACGGGTAAATTAGGGTTATCAAACTGCCATGAAGAGTAAGCCATATTATCTGAAGGATCGTTTCTCATTAGTGAAGTTTAATTGGATCTGGTAATTCTTAGATTGGGAATCCTCGCATGACTGCTGAGGGATCGTGATAAATAGCACAAGAAATATTTTCAAAGCTCAGTTTTCTGAGGCTGCCAACCTATTGCTGAAACGCGTGTTTAGTTGCATGTTTGAATTCTGTTAATAGTGATTAAATCATGAATTGGAATGTTTTTTTTTTTATATCTATTTCCAACCTACTCTTATATACTTCTGTAACCCAAATTTTGTTTGATTCAATTTTTCAACATCTAATCGATATCTACCAAATATTGAAATATATAATAATATGCAATGCATTTCAATCATGGGCACTCTAAAAGTTGTTAGCGTGAAAACTCCTTATAAGAAACGAAACATTATCATTGCCAGCGACTTTTTTCTTTCGCGTCGATTGATCGGACGTAGTCCGTAGAAGGAGAGATCCAACGCGATTCGGAGGGCGTTGAACTCTGCTTAAGAATGATTGAGCTTTTGACGAAATGAAAGTTGTCAGAACGATTGGGCAACGGTATGTGCGATTTTGAAATGTTGCGCAAGTTCATGTTAGGAAACCCCCTAATTCAATTAGCGGTGCAAAGATTGATTGTTCTACGAATATCTCTAATATTTGCGAAATATCATATACAGAAACGAGTATGTCATTGAAAATCAGAGTGGTGGAAGAAATACTACGGAATTTTTACATATTTTCCTAGGATATAAAAACCAGAATTCAAGCACGAATATTGAAAATGGGGACACTTTCACCATCAGATAGATCTGGAGTACCTGTTTCAACTATAATGTAAATTATTTACGGAATATTATTTAGGTCAAGCTGGAAGAATGCCAAAAACAAGCAGAAAAGAACATATATTTGACATCATGGAAAATCAGACTATACAATGCAGTTGCTCGCCCCACAGAGGAATTCGAATAGAAAAACAAAATGGTGTTTTTTTAAGGAAAATGTGTGTGTTATTTTCTGGTGAGCATGAAGCTCAGTTAGTTCTGATGTTTCGGTATTGATGAAGTACAGATTCCCTAACAGAATATTTCCCTCTTATATAAAATGTCCCACAAGAGCAATGCAATTATCGAGTTGAACCGCGTCTTGGAGTTTTGTTCTCGACGTTTCGGCTCCGATTTTGGAGCCATTTTCAAGAGGTAAATGTGATTTCACGCTGAGGTCTCAATTTGCCTACTCCTCAGGTGTTGTCACAGGGGGCAAGGGTTTGTGACTTGACGCCGGGGTCTCAATCTGCCTACTCCCCAGGTCTCGTCACGAGTTCTTTCTAAGGTCTCAATCTGCTTACTCCTTAGATCGAACTGATATATATATATATATATATATATATATATATATATATATATATATATATATATATATATATATATATATATATATATATATCTTGTGGTGGGCATTTCGAATTGAATGCAAATTGTGATAGACCAAAAAATTTGATAATCTATATATATATATATATATATAGTATTGTTACGAAATTTTCAAGCGCCGGCCTTGTCGCTCACAAACCCGAAATAATATGAGTGGTCGAAGAGAGGCCGTCATTTTCCCTGGAACTCTCGTCATGCGTGGATAGTTATAAGAGTTTCTAGCTCAGTGGAGAGGTGGAGAGTTTTACAGAGTTTTTATTGGAGGGAGTTTTGGTATTGCTGAGTGCAGAAGTCGAAGTAGAGAATTTCTATTACAGAGAGTTTTAGTACCGAGCGTTGGAAAATTAGCGGAGCAATTTTAGTGATTGTATTGTGTTGTTATAAAGAATTGTAATAAAAGTAGTTAGTGTTGTTTGGAGTTTTAATCAACGAACCGAAGAAAAGATCGTAACAATATTTTTACCATTACTAACACTGAAATATCAATATCATCCATCAATTCAGATTAATGGTAATGGTTCGGACTTCCATTGTCTATATATTTGTTTTTAACTCTATTAAGTGAAACATGTTGCTAAGAGTGGAAGGATTAAAATGAAGGATTTTTTTTAATCATTTTTCATATTCGAAATCTTGGTTTTTTGTAACAACAGTATTTTCTTTGATCAATCAATCCCTAATTTCATTATTGACCAAAAATTTGATTTTGATTTGATTTTTCTCACTTGATTTGCATTTTAATCCTTCCGCTCTTAGTAATAGGTTTCAATTGAGTTAAAAATTTAGACAATGGAAGTCCGAAACATTACCATTCAGCAAGGAACATTGTCAACCACTTTCAAGAAAACATCAATTCAGATGTTCAGAAATTCTAGTCGAAATTATAAATAAAAAAATATAGTGAGATTTTTGCTAGTAGTGAATTGGATATGGAAATATTTTCTCTACATGAAATAAAAAAAGCGGCAATCGATGCAAGTGGCGGTTTAAGTAAAGAATTCTCGCACAAAAGTCAAAACACCTTCGCCAAAATTCGAAAAAGTTTGGGAACTATGTTGGTCAAGCCTACCTAACACACTGTTCGTGTGGGAATTTTGTGTTGTACTGTATTAAGAGCATAGCATTAAGAATATCACGAATGTAAAAATTGGTCCATTAGTACTAATATTTTTACCTTAGCAGAAAATGTTGGCCATATGGAATTTTTATAAATGAGGTCAATGTGTCTCGTGAAATACCCTGCCTGTGGAGATACAATCTATTCCAATCTCTGTCGGAACGCGAAAAACCAATTTGTAGCCTTGGTATACGAATAACTATTTTTGAAGGTTCTCACTCATTTAAAATATTTCCCTCATATATAAAATGTCCCATAAGAGCAATGCAATTATCGAAAACTTACAGCGGTAATTGCATTGTATCAAGTCACCATAACAATACATTTGAAACCGTATCGCTAGACGTCAATAAACAACACAAATAAATGTCAGATAGACTTCAAAAATAGAAAAACATTTCGCGTTCAGGTGAGTACTCCATACAATCTATAGAGGGAAGTATAAATGAACAAAAAATAACATTTTCCTGAGAATTTCTTTATTCGTGAAATATTCCAACGAATTACATTCGTGCATAAAAATGACCAGATAATTGGCATTCAAGCGTGATATCTTATACAAATTGCATTCGGTTATTTTCATATTTTGTAAAAGACCCCTCCTCCTTCGGACTCGGGCACTTTCGCCAAGATATGAAAATAAACTTGCAATTTTTAGATATCATGCTTTCTTGCAAAATTATCGGTAATTTTTATGCACTCGTGCAATTATAACCGAATATTATTTCCCTCATATATAAAATGTCCCATAAGAGCAATGCAATTATCGAAAACTTATTGCATTGTATCAAGTCACCATAACAACACATTTGAAACCGTATCGCTAGACGTCAGATTAACAACACAAATAAATGTCAGATAGACTTCAAGAATAGAAAAACATTTCTTGTTTAGGTGAGTACTCCATATAATCTATAGAGGAGAGTAAAAATGAACAAAAATCAACATTTTCTTGAGAATTTCTTTATTCGTGAAATATTCCAACGAATTACATTCGTGCATAAAAATGACCAGATAATTTTGCATTCAAGCGTGATATCTGATACAAATTGCATTCGGTTATTTTCATATTTTGTAAAAGAGCCCTCGTCCTTCGGACTTGGGCACTTTCACCAAAATATGAAAATGAACGTGCAATTTTTAGATATCACGCTTTCTTGCAAAATTATCGGTAATTTTTATGCACTCGTGCAATTATAACCGAGAATCTCATTTTCAGTAACAGAAATATGGGGATGAACTCATGAAAAGCAGGACAATATATTCAAAAGAAAGTTATCCAAATAACATCGTTGAATGAAACGGTGTCTTTGAACATATCTGAACATATTCCGGATCGTGTACGATAGGCAATGTCTTTGTGTACGCCGCATCCATTAAAGGAAATTCTAGCAAAGACCAACAAATTGAAGTTCCTTTTCGTGTATATGTACACTCGCGTTTATCGATCGCTCTTCGTGAAGAATACAAAGACGACATTTTATCTTGCGAGCGCTTTCCTTTTACGACGACCACAGATTTGTACAGGGTGAAATGGTGAAACGTTCCTTTGTTTTGAGAATAATTTCAAAAAATTCCAAACTAACTGAGTATTATGCTCACAAGGAAAATACTTTTCATTCATTTCTCTTGAAATTGCATTGTAGAGTTCAATTTATGTTCTGAAGAATATAAGTTCTTTCATGCGTGTTTTTGGAATTCTTCTAGTTTGACCTATTTTGCACTTAGTAAATACTTCACATTATAGTTGACTCAGGTACCCCAGATCTATCAAATACTGACAGTATCTTCTCATTTTCAATATACCTACACAAACTCAGCTCCTAATGTCTCAGGGAGCTTTATATATTCAGACTAAGTTAACCTAGACATGTCAAGTCTCTCTCGTTTCACTTCAAACTGATATGGGTGGAAGAATATAAAACAACAAATTAATATACTTCCAAATGAAAAGCGTTTTTTTCTCTCTCTCTCTCTGTCATATTCTCTATTGTCTTCAATCACTATGATTTTCAATAAAATACTCGATTCTGTCAATGAATTTTTTTCTGATCGTTTGCCACTTTTCTGTTTTGTTCCAGTTTTCGCGAATATCTGTGGGGGATAGTTGTTTCTTTAAGATGCTAGAATTGTTTCATAATAATCATCTTTTCACTTTTAAGTAGTTCAAATATCCGAGATTTTCATTTTATATTTTTCTAATTGCAATAATTTCACCTCATCACTATCTCTCTCTCTCTCTCTCTATATATATATATATATATATATATATATATATATATATTTATATATATATATATATACAGAGGTTTTGATCCTCTGAACTCATATATATATATATATATATATATATATATATATATATATATATATATATATATATATATATATATATATATATGTTCGGATAGGTTTCCGCGGTCAGTTGTATGTTGTTGTTGAGTTCAGGTTGAACCACGTCTGGAGTTTTGTTCTCGACGTTTCGGCTCCGATTTTGGAGCCATTCTCAAGAGGTAAATGTGACTTCACGCTGAGGTCTCAATCTGCCTACTCCTCAGATCGAACTGAGGTATCGAGGGATGTTGGGTGGTATTTATAGCTGCTAAAGCACCGTCGGATGTCTTGGTGGGGACTGGGCATCTGGAAATTAGGGGTTTCCAACTGCATGGAAACCCCTTTATACATATATATATATATATATATTATATATATATACATATATATATATATATATATATATATATATAGAGAGAGAGAGAGAGAGAGAGGGGAGAGAGAGAGAGAGAGAGAGAGAGAAGAAAACTCTTTCTTATGGTTCAAGCTTTCGGATATGTTTATTACATTCATCAAGGGATAGAGAAAAGAAACGAATTTGAGACGTAACAATATAGAAAACATAAAAAGTTATTGGTATCCACAACTTGAGATTGATGAAAATGGTCAACACGATACATTATACATGAAGACGAATTCTTAATTGACCAACATAAGTTGCATAAAAATCACTTCGAAACAGTAAATACTTATATTTATTGCAATAAAAAAAATTGACAACAAAACTTATTGATTACAGAACTTATCGCACCAAAAGAGAACTTGCTCTTTTTCATGCAACTCAGAGGAACTAAAGTGTTACTGTCATCGAATGTTGACACGTCAAAGATAGGTGTCACGTTTCGACGCACCACTCGGTATATTCACGTACGAGGCGGCGGCTTTCTATTTTGATTCAATTTCAGATTAAAGATATCTCTGCCGAGATACTAATTAATCCCTGTCAGGTACGAGAGAGCGAAAGTAAAGCGAACTTTTATGGGGGTGGCTGCTTGTGTGCGGCTGTCAGCGAAAAAATCGTTATATAAATATTTGTTTCGTTCACTTTCAAGATCGATTAGATTTCTACAATTACCGCGGCTCTAAAAAAGGCGGTGCGTTTACAACGATCCGAATGGGAAAAACCACTCGACGGAGGCGGAATGAGGTTAATTTTAGTGCAACATACCGGGCGACGTAATAGATTGAAACCAAAAACAATAATCAGTCTTCCTGTATGTGTCTAGAAATGATTGAAGATGAAGACTATCATATTCATTCTCCGAATCCAGATTCATTCCAATAGTTTATTTTTTCTTACATGAAGATTCACACGGAAGGGAAGCTCTGTAATGTTCAAGAAACACCGCGTGAATCAAAGGATATGAGATACGAATTATCATTAGCTTTAAAGTTCAGCTGTGTTATTGAAAAACAGATCCCGGAGCAAGAGAGGTTTGACAAGTCTCCAAGCTCATGGAAAACCATGGGAGATCGATCGCTAAAGATGCTTCCCAGAAACTTGCATTTCTGTTTCGTGCAAAGAAATACTTCTCGTAAGCTTTTGATGATCTACAAGGCTCAGAAACGACCTGTCTTGGAATATAGTATGGAGTTTGGCACCAAAACATTGAATAAAGCTTCTCGACTCTATTCAGAGAAAAACAATCCGTCTTGTTGGTGATTCTTCGCTCACAGACTCGCTCACTTCATTGGAACATCGTAAAAGGGTCGAAGACTTGTCTCTCTTCTATAGACATTTTTACGGTCGGTGCTCTTCTGAATTGTTATCAATCGTTCCACCCATGGCAATATACACACGGATGACTCGACTCGAGTACAGAGTTTCCATCCCTTTGTTGTGATCTTGGAGACCTGTCGAACCTCTCTGTCTCAGGGATGTTTTTTCAATAGGACAGCTGAGCTTTAGCACTCCTCGCCGAGAGAGATTTTCCCTGAGGCTTGCAAATTCCAAAAATTCAAAATGAATGTCAATTTGTATCTCCTGTCCCTTGATTCACGCTGTGTTCTTCGAACATTACAGAGCTTCCCTTTGGTGTGAATCTGCATATAAAAAAATTGAAGCTGACGAGAGGTGAAGTATTTCTTCGCACGAAATAGAAATCCAAACTTCGGGAAACTCCTCAAGCGATCGATCTCACAAGGTTTCCCCATGAGGGATTACAACTGATCGTAATTCATAGCAACGAGATACTTGACTTTGTAGGAATAGTTACTCCTGAAATCTGCATATTAGATCAAGACAGATCGGCTTTCTTTGAGGATAGACATGTATGGGTTCTCATGAAAAGAACACCAGTATAATGTTCAAATGACATGAATTTGTATTCCGTATAAAATAATCATAGTTGTTCCTAGTTTAGCACAGTTCCATTATTTTTTTCAAAAACAAATGATTCGACATGTAATGAGGCTCACGGAGAAGGGTGGAAAGAATATACTCGTCAGGTCAACCGCGATGGAATATCTCATTCAGCTCGCAACTATAATAATCAATTGAGATTATAAAAAGACGTATAAGATCCATAAAGTGCCATAAATTTTACTTAGCACATCATATTGGTTCAACCCAATTTCAGGTTAGGCCACTATAGGTACATATATCTTGAATTAAATGATTCATTGAAACTTTCATAGAGATTAATTACCACCAAACTGATATTATATATAGACTTCGTCTATTACCACTAATTCTTCTTTTCAATGCCTCGAAGACAAACTGAAAAGGGGGCTGAAGGGGTAGGCCCTTTGTCACTATTCATTCTATTTTCACGCTTTGGTATTTCTAGACTCTCAAATGCATCGAAATGCCTCGTATTATGCACATCCTCAATCGGTCTCAGATTGCTTTTACTAATTTTATAATCAATTTCCAGAGCATGCTGGGACTTTTCTACCCTTCCATATCTAGTGTGAATAATGTTTCTCAAAGCGAGTTCACATATATCGTCAACACTGGACAATGTATTTCTTGTTGTAATTCAGACAACTGATTACGTAAATTCCCGACTTTTCTGTGTTTCTGATTCTGTTGTAATTTATCAGGAGTTTTATATGCAACTTTCATATTCACTTTATCGAATTTTTGTTCAAGTCCTCTAGTGTATTGAGGTTCATATGGGCTCACTAGAAACTTTTCATGACTCTCATCTTCGGAGATTTAGGAATTGTATTCTCTTAACAAATCATAATTCCCTATGCTAGGTGAAATATTGATACAATAGCAATTTAATAACTTGGCACCAATTACTATAAATATGTGTTTATATCGAACATTGAAATTGTAACATTCGTCTCCTAATAAATGCATGTTAATATTATACCGCCATACAAATATGAAAATCCCAAAATTGGTTGAATATCGTTCTCACATTGACACAGGAATATTCAATGGGACTATATAATATCAAACCGATATCATTTGTCTTCAAATATTGCGTTATTTTTCTGCCGAGGTTTCAGGACTATTTTTTTCACAATCGTCCGAAATTTCATGAAATGAATAGGAAATAGTATATTGTTTGAACGAGCAACAAATGCTGGTCATTTCTACGGATATAACGGATAATGGCAAGATGATTCAACAAATAACATGAACTTCAAATTCGTGCCATGGAAAATTTTCATTTAGGTTCAAGATATGTGAATAGAGCTGTCAATGCTTGAAATTTATATTCTATAGGAGACCTTATTCGTTGTGTAAAAATAATTACAACTGTCATTGAAGATTTGTCATTTGCCTGTCTGGGTCAAAACATTCAGCATGTCAATCATATTTATCTCATTAATTTCCGTTATGTTTCACGAGGATTGTGGCAAATAGCAACATTTGGATAATTGACTGAAATATTGAAGGTATTCTCGACAATAGCATTGAGTGACGAGAGCGCTGAATCCTGTACTTGAAAAAATGGCTAATGAAACTGTAACGTGCCATTTTCGAAAAATAGTGTGTTAGTCATTGGAGAGGCTTGAGAATTCTAAAGGAGAAACTGAGTACCTATATCTTCGCTGTCAATTTGGTATTGAGATAATGTATAATAACTGTACTAATAACTCTCAAGTCATGGGTCTGAGCAGTTCATATACAGTGTGCAACAACGAAAACTTAACAGAGCCTTTGTTGAATATAAAAAGTAAGATTTTTGAAGAAATCTCGGACACGTCGATTTCTAATCAAAGGGGGACACCTTTCAGACTACTCAGATTTTTTAAAGTACGCACCCCCTTGGAGGAATGCGTCCGACGACCCTCATTTAGATAGAAGCAGTAGGTCGAGTGGCACCTTGTATCAAAGGTCTTTCGAATACCTTTACAACTCTGTTAACAGAAAAATTCTGTAACGATTAGTTTTTGAGATAATTTGAAGTTTTAAAGGTATTTGTATTGAATTCAACGCTTTTTAAAATAAATCAAATTGTGTTTAAGGTACAATTTACGTTCAGAAGTTTCATAAAAAAAAATGTTTTGCTTTTTATGACAACCTGCTAATACGTGTCCATGTGATTTTTAATTTTTTGTTTATTACGAGGAGATTTTTTCGTGGAATGGGGTTGGTTACCAATCGTTACAAAAATTTTCTTCAAACAGAGTTGCAAAGGTATTCGAAAGACAGGGTGCCACTCGGCCTACTTTCCCTATCTAAATAAGGGTTTACTAAGGTTTGTAGTAAAATTGACGCATGAAAATTTCAAGAAGGCGACTGGGAGCTATCTGGGAAAAAAGTTAAATGGAAAGGGGGGTCTTATGATACATCATTTTGAAGATCCTGCCGAATACTGTACAACCCCAAAATATGAAGTCAATATCATTACCTACTAAAAAATGGCGGGTAATTTGATAATAACCTGGGAACAAAGACATCAATATCAATATTTTTAGGAATATTTGTTTCTCCCTGTCACATGGCAATCTCAACAACCCGATTAGGTTTATGGGTTTTTTCGTTCATAAAAAAAGACAAAAAGGTCAGTACAACCAACATCATTAAATATTCTCATTTAGTTTCCGATTTTATCAGTAGATAGGTACCACGTGAACTATCTCCGAAATGGCCAATTAAACAAAATGATTGAACAGAGGCAGGTATTTGAATATGCTGGCAACTACAGTTGATCCTCGAATCACCGAAATCGTCGAAGTGAATCCTAATGAATTCGATATTGATATTATTATCCCGACAAGATGGAGCAGACAAGACAATCAAAAAACTATTTGGATAATTCTTTCCATGGTCACTGGCTTGGCCATCGAGGTACTAGGGAATGATCAGCCCGCTTGCCAGATTTGTGACCTTCAGACTTTTTTATGGGACTATTTGAAGCAGAACGTGTACGAAACTGAATATGCCTCAATATTGAATGTACGGAAAAGAATAATTAATATTCGTAGAATTATCGACGTTGCTGTGTTCCAACATGTTCGACGTTAAATATCAGATAGGCTCTTCTTATCACAAGACATTTGAGGCTACCATTTAGAGCATCTTTTGAACTGAACTGAAATTATGAAGTCAAACGTCGATGTGTGCAGGCAATTATTAAATTTTCCGCCCTTTTGTAGTAAGTGAAGATAATGACTTCATATTCTAGGGTTAGAAAGTATTCGTCAGTTGCTTCAAAATGATGTATCACAAGACCCCCTTTCCATTTAATTTTTTCAGATGGCGCCCAGTCGCTATCTTGGGATTTTCATGTGTCAATTTTACTCAAAAAATATAGTATTCATGCATCAATTTCATTATCACAAGTTTAAATTTTTCGAGTAGACCCGTCCAAACAATAAAAGAGTGGAGGACATTGAAGAAATGCACTTTATTTCGAAGATCAGATTAACTTTGCGAATAAAAGAAGAAGATGATGTCAGAAAAGTGCCAAGAGGCCGAGTGAACAATTTGTCACTTTTAAACCTGAGAGTGGCTTAGAATCAGAAATGAGCGCATTTTCGATCGATTTAAATCTCAACGATTGTTGAAAAAGCACGCGTATCTAAAGAAAAGAGCACCCGAATCTTGCTCCGCAATTTTCCGATGAATAACATCTTGAAGTATGTCCAAAAATAATCTTGTCTCGCTAATAATTTCCAGTAATTGAGACGGTAATTCGCGACGGATTCATCGCCGCCGTATATCATACAGAGCGTTCCGAGTACCGTGCCGTTTAAATCACCGCTTTTGACGGACGACTTTCGCCCGGTCGAAATTAGAGCTGGCGTTTGTTGATTTTTCGCGAACGAAATTTTTATTCCAGGACGCATAAATATACCGGCTTATAGTTTTAGTTTGTTTTCTGCGCGGTTTCGAGCGGACTCTTTTCGTTTTTTAAGCCGAATTAACGATTAACGCATCAAGATGTTGCTCGTCGGGTCATCTGGCGGAAAAAGGTTCCGAGAATTTGTGGAACGGGAGGCGATTCGGGAAACGTCGCTGTTTTTTTTGTTTCAATGTTTGGCTCGCGCAGATAAAAACTTTTATTCACAACCGTTGGGATATGCGCCTGTTTCTATCCTACTTTCAGGTTGGAAATTGATGAATATATCACTCGGAAGAAGACGAAGTCGGAAAAACACGTCGCCAACCTCTCGGCACTTTACCGACTCCGTCTTCTTCTTTAATTCGAAACGTCATTCTGCCCATCGCAATTCGTGAAGATCCTTGCTAGAGTGCAAAAAAACCAACGCAGTTTCACATCAGAAACAGAAAAAAATAACAATGAACTCCCATTTCTAGATGTAATGATAAAGAAATCGACACGCCATGTAGATACAAGAATATATCGAAAGAAAACACATACCAACAGATATCTTCACTACACCTCAAACCACCACACAAGTGTCAAGAAAGGTATAGTAAAATGCCTTTATGATAGAACATAAATTGTATGTAACTCAGAAGAAAAATCAATGATGAGATAAACTTCATGAAATCAGTATTGAAAGAAAATGGATATCCACTTTGACAGAAATGGAAAATCCGAACACAGTCCACAATGAAGACATACAACCTACACAAAATACACAACCTGTATCAAACATTATACCTCATGTCCCTCGCAGTGGCGGATCCACGGGGGGGGTTTCGGGTCCGGACCCCCCCCCCCATTGGGAAAATAAGAGATATTTTTTTCAATTTTTATCGGCTCCTAATTTCCAAATTTTGTTAGGGAACAAAAAAATGTCACATGAGCAAGACAAAAAAATAAAATAGAATAAATTGTTTTGCTTTGAAATTGAAGAATTTTAATAATTATTATCACATTCCATTGAAAACTAAAGAGCAGGCTACATTTGAACATTAATAAATGTTAAAAAAATAATTCTCAAGAATTGAAAAGAGTACAAAAAAGATCTGGATTGAATGTTACCCAAACAAACAAACAAATCTCGCTTGAAATTTTCGGACTCACCGATTGTTCTTTTCTTTTTTTTTCTGGTTCAGTCGGTTCAGACGCTGGATCAAGCCGAGTAAAATATGAAAATAGAGTCATTTCCATTTTGTAGGTTCAAAATAAAATGCTTTTTTTTTTAACTATCGAATTGCAATTTTTCTCGATGACACTTCAAAGAAAATTGACACTTGTCAGGCTTATCGAAGAAAAGTTCGAGTAATTCCTGATAGTAGTGACAGTGCTGCCATTGGATCCTTTTTGGCGCAGTATTTTAAAAATTAGACTTGTTATATTTGTGATGAGTATTGTGTATGCCGGTAACGATTTGAATATACTATGTATGAGTAGAATATGCTGTTGATTAGGTTGAATCAACTCGATTCGATTTGAAAAAAGTAAAGTTTCGAACCTACTTCACCTCCTGGCTACACCTTCAAATTTTACTCATGTCAATATCTTTCACCTTTTTTGGGATCTTGACTAGTTGTTGCTATACGTTAGCTCATGATTTTCTGTTTTATACATATATATATATATATATATATATATATATATATATATATATATATATATATATATATATATATATATATATATTGTATATATATATATATATACCCACACACATTTTGAGTTAAAGACCCCCCCTTGACCTGATCCTGGATCCGCCACTGGTCCCTCGTTTGTCTGAAAAGATAAAACTGATCGGCAACAGGTATAATGTTAGAACAACATCCAAAACGACAAATACTTTACGGTCAATGCTGACACATACCAAGCCAAATAACACAACGGAAAACACAAAAAATTGTATTTATCAAATTCCTTGTTAGTGCGGTCAAAAATATATTGGTGAAACGTCTCGACCATTGTGAGTACGAAAGAGTGAACATATTCTGCTCTCATCATGCTGTCTGGTGAAGAATGAATATCTATGAGTTCGCTTGATATGGATCGCGGATGGCTACCCCTCCTGATGGACGAAATGTTATGTCAGATTTGAAATATTTTACAAATGTCAATTACAAAGATTGCCTACAAGAGATATTCGGATTTGTACAGGAATTTGCGTATAAATTTTTGAGAATCGAAGATATACGAGAAGTTGCTGACTAATTGGACTTGTTCTTTCTAGAAAGAACTGTTTTTCAATAGACGTAGCAACTTTTCGGGGTAGATTGAAAATCTGCCCTTCTACACTTGTATAGATATCAATATTAATTCTTATTCTTCCAGATTTTGGTAGGTTACAAACCCAGAAAACTACGGAACAAATATTGATCCACCACAAAATAATGACGTTCAAACATTAGTTATTACATATTAACTCAGTACCAGAAGTTCAGAAAAATATAGGCACTCGGTTTCTTCCTCAAAAATAACAAACTTTTTTAAAAACTGATACATAAGTTTCCAAAAATGACACTCTAGCGTTTTGTTCGCCATGTTCCCAAGTTAGGGATTCGGCGATCTGCTCATTTAGGTCCAGTACATTTTTATTGTCAAAAATGCAGTATATATCCAACCGTTAATATTTGCAACAATCCTCAGGAAACTGAGGAAATTTGTGAGAAATGAATGCCGAATGCATTCTTCAAAACTGAAGAAACTGAATTGTGAAACATTTTAACCTTTATGTAAAAAACTAATTTTACTCGTACAGAGATTGACAATAAAGACATGTATGAAACCGTCGTCATGCCATTCGTTATATAGAAAGCCCACTTGAAACACAAAATATATTGACAACAATCTTGCAAATATTCATTCCTTGTTTACTTTATAAAATCATTTGGAGTGATTGTCAATGAAATATTTATTTTTGGGGAAATAGCCTACCTTGGCCTTCAGACTCGGTAAGCTTCATATTTCTTTCGATAGATATGATTCACCTACCGCCTCGGTGTAATATACTATTACGATATCGCGATATTCTACAAACACTTTTTGTTGATAGGTACGTGTATATCATAGTTGTTTTAGAACGACAATTTATCCTTTTTTTATTTCATTTTTTTTCAATTTTTTTTTTCTTTTCGGAGAAAGAAAAGCCAAAAGGTAGTCCCTTGAAGTTTATTTTCTCCACAAGAATACTCAAGTTCCTGAATATCGTGCCATATAATGAAAAGCATTATTCCTGAAGACAAACTTTGACTACCTAACTAATAAATTTCTCAGCATTGTCATCTCGTGGCCAACAACGAATGTAAAAATGCTCAGAAAATTCTACTGTTTGGGATTTTCAAACAACGTCAAAGTCCTAACCTTGAATACGAATAAATGTCAAACTGTTGCTCATTAGTTAGAGTTCTTATGAATGTGGAGCTGCGATTCTAATTTTAATATGGTACTTTGCAAAAAAATCGAAATGAGATTTCATTCTCAAACCCAGATAAGCTTGTTTCGCTCAGAGAAAAATATCACTTGGGCTCTTCAGTGGGCATATTATCAATGAATAATGAAACTTTCTATACAATCTTTCGACAATTTTCCGCTGTACCGACCTGGAGCCTGTTTCATAAATGTACAAGTCTTGTAGCTACAAGAGAAACACAATGTAGGCACAGGTAAGAAATGAGTAAAAACAGTTATTTACCATCGCGTTTTTTTGTGTCTCTCTTGTAGCTACAAGACTTGTACTCTTATTAAACAGGACCCTGTAGTCTTGTTATTTCGAAGAAATATCGATGTTTTCGTTTATACAAATCGTCTGACTTTCAGGCGCATTGTCTTTCAATTCCAGCGAAAGGAAAACACCCGAAAAAAGCCATTCGATTCCTTATCCGCATGACTAATTGAATCGTTGAAAGAAAGTGCACATCTGTGCGGAAAATAAAAGACCGAGCTTTCGGCTAATTTAAACGTCATTTGCCAAAGAGTTGCTTCAAATGGGGCGCCGAAATACGAGAAGCACTCCGAATGCGAGTAAAAAACGAATTGAGCTATTCGCGTGTACGGCACATGTCAGTTTTTTCCAGCGCGTGTTGATGAAGGAGTTCATTGGAATGGGTCGTCGAAAAAATTCAGAAATGTGGGGTTTTAGAATTGTTCATTCCAGTACAGTAGCTTCAGAATCGAATATGAATAATGCTACTCGTTGATAATGATAACTTGAGTGAGCATACGTGGGTCAAACTAGGAGAAAATTTCGAACACGAATATAAGATTACAAAATAAATGTTAGTTGGGAAACTGGAGTATATTCGTATCGACAATGGAGTTGAAGATGCTAATTGTGGCTGTTTCTTCTTCGAATGCAAAATGGGAATGCAAAACTTTTGTTAGAGAAGTGAAATCGAAGAGTTCTACGAACGCTCTCTGTTCCAAGGCATCGTGTATATCATTCACGAAAGAGAGAAAAAATATTTCGAAAACAGCGACTTCCATGCCTATATGGCACGACTTAGAAAGAAG